>JANAVB010013397.1:17415757-18015757 GCA_029216955.1 Iris pallida | reverse complement strand
GCCATAAAGTGACTGCTCTCATTAAATGCTCTGACATAAAGTAATAACTCTGACATTAAAGCTGAAATGATGAACTTCGACATAACGGCGTATTCCTCGAGAAACGAAGAAAATCTCCTCTGCAGCTGGCACGATACACCAAATATAAAGCTCCCTATGTGGCTGCCACAACCCCATACGGCTGATGCTCGTATGCGGCTCGGAGCGTGAAGACCCTCGTCATGCGGCTTAAATTATGAACAGTCACCCTATGCGTCTGTTGTTCTCATGCGGCTCAGATCATGTGGATCATCTCTATGTGGCTCAATTAGAAACCACCCCCATACGGCTCAGATTTCGGAGGCTACACCTATGCGGCTGCCACTTTCATGCTGTTTAAAACCTAAGAAGCTACCGTCATGCGGCTATGGCTCGCGATTATGACACGTGGCAGAAGATCAGTTTCCCACGTGGCACTAAATCAATCAAGAGTTATCAACAAATCCCAACACCAGATTTAGTGCAATCATCATAATTACCCAAATCAAAACAGATTTATGGCAATCACATGGATTAAACACGTGGCAGGAGATCTGAGCTTCCCAAGATTCATGACAATCAACATTGATTGCCCATACGGATTTTACACAATCAGCATTAAATGTTTAGATTCGTTGCAATCAAGATTAGTGGTCCAGATTAATTACCCACAAAATAGGATCAAGGAAAATAGCAATTAAGTCCCCAAGCCGCCGACTTTTTTAGGGTGATCATTGTAAACCCTAATCATGAGACCCTACTCCTATAAATAGCAAGGTGCCATTCCCTTGTAAAAAAAGAGAGGAGATCGGATCCAGAGAAACAAAAAAAATATAGCAAGGTGTCATTCCTTTACAAAAGAGATCCTATCCACCCGGCTGGACACACAGAGAGACAAAGGCGCGCACATAAGAGTCTTCCCATCTTGAGAGCAGTTCTTCACCGGAGCCAAGGCTACGTCTGATCGTCCAAGGAGTAAGGCAGAGAGGCCGTCGCTTTCCAGAGCCTCTACCGTCACCCCCAGAATCAAATCTAAACAATCGTACTTAGACTGCTGTACCTAGGTTTTCGTCCCTAGGCTTTCTTTGTACGAGCGAGTTTGTATTATGAGTCTAAGTTCAGTCCTTCTATATAATTCTTCTGTACTTTTACAATCAATGGCAAACACTAGTGGCGACCAATACTGCCATTAGCGGTTTCTACTCGGGAAGGAGCTATCCCCTAGGAAAGATCCGATTGAAATGTCAGATTGGTGACCTAAAGACGGAGGTTACCTATTACATCATAGATGCAGACACTGTTTCACTTAACAAAATTGCCAAACAAAAGGTTGGATTTTGAAAATAAAACGAGAAAAAGTACAAGAAGTACAAATTTGATTCTGGAAAAGTATTGCTATGGAAGTTTGATTCGTAAATGATCACTTTGTTCCTTGAACCATATGATGATGATGAAGATCACTGCTTGAAGTAGAATAACTTGGAAGAACTAAGTCACCAGAAAGGTATCGACGCACCTGGACACTGATGGCAAGGCCGAATGCTTTCCTGCTTTGCTTCACTCTGTTCTGAAAGAAAAGTTGAAGAAGAATGCTCCGGAGAATCAAAATCTCGAAGTCCTGATCTCTGTATTCTCTCTTGTTCTCTCTGTGTCCCTGTTCTGAGAAAAATGAGTTTATTTATAGACTGGGGCTTCTGTGCGAAAAAGATCATCAAAGTCTGTCTTTACGCTAACAACTGTCACCCATGATCAGAGTCATCCTTTACATACGTTGACACGCGTCCCATTATTTCAGTAAGAATAGGATACATGTACACACGTTCTTCGAAATATGTGGCATGAAGGCCATGTAGGCAAACCACGTTCCAAACTGGCCAGAAAGAATAGGGCGTAAAAATAGCTCCAACATCCTCTGGGCGTAAAAACAGTGAGATGAGCGTAAAATAGCTCTGTCATAGGTTCCCCGCGTAAATTGGTTATTGAATAACCTTGAGCGTAAAATAGCTCAAATAGACTTTACGCACACATTGTTTTATGAGCGTAAGGACTCATGTAAAACTCCGTCCGTAAAAGAAACCATTCAGTGAGCGTAAAGTAGCTCGATCCCCATAAACGACAACAATGGTCTTTGTATAAGACAAAACCCATTAAATTCTGTGGTAAATGCCATCATTAATATCTTCATGTCAGAGTTTACATTAAATGCTAGATTTGACAGCTTTGTCCAGCGTAAAAGAGGCTGCTCTGTCCTTGGCGTAAAATCACAGGTGTAGACCCAAGCGTAAAATGATCAGCCTGCTTAGGCATAAATTGATTAGCCTAGTCTTGGGCGTAAAAGAGATTACCCGCTCTGCTTAGTGTTAAAACCAATCACTTTATGAATGGGATGACTCTTTCTTTGAAGCACTTTTTACACTCCTACAAGACCCCCTTCAAAGTTTTCAAATATCTCCAACATTTGAAACACTTTGAACAGAAGCGTAAAAGTTGAGATTTGATCTGCCAGCGTAAAATTTGGAATACGTAACAGCCATCTGCGTAAAAGCGGGGATGTCCAACAGTCGGCATAATTTCCAACAGTGTCGGTCAACACTTAATTGTCACAATGAATTTTTTTTTTTTTGAAACTCTCGAATGCCTTTTCGCTTCCCCGAGTTTGCATTTATAATGAACAGTTTCCAATGAGGAAGATGGAGAGCTGATTTAACTATATAAATAAGGAGAAATTCTTCATTCTTGTCATTCATCTCCATAGTGACATGGCGCCCAAGAAGGAGATTAACAACAAAGAGGCTTCGAGCTCCAGGCTTGACTTCGAGCGGGCGTGCAACTTTTTAGAGTGTTTTGGAGTAACTCCTGCCGTCTTTAGTCGCATTGATGGTGGTCCCTCAACTGCATACGAAGGCTCAGGAGATGCAGAAGCGTTTTTAAATCTGATGCGTCGCTCTGGGATTCGCAACATGCGCGAATTGGGTGCCTCCCTTCGTCAACCCAACGTAGGAGAAAGAAAATGATATTCCATGTCTTGCGACTCTCTTATATGTAGGGGTCCACTCCCCCCTTTATAAATAAAATCTTCATGTTAATCTCATCTGTTGGTAGATAGAACTGTTCAACACTTTATTTTGACTGTTTCTATGGTTGTTCATTCCCAAGAAACAAACCGACATGTGGCGTTTGTTTTGTGGTTAGGAGAGCCTTTAAATAGGAACTTCCCCCAAAATAGACTCATCCTAACAGTTTTTCAGCCTTTATAAATAGCCGAGAATGTTTCATATATTCTCGTACTCATTCCTCTGAAGATAACTTTCTGTGATGTTGTTCTCCAACAAATGACAATGGCGGAGCTTTCCCACAGCGTTCTTTTGTATGCCCAGTCTTTGGACGTGGATTCAACCACTATTAGAGCCAAACCATTCAACTTAAGTGGTAAGTCCGATCATAAGCAAATATCTGTCTTCGAATTTTTATTTTTTTTAAAACATCTATTCATGAGCATAAATTCTTGATGAGCGCAAAAAAAAAATTTGCTGAAGCACTGGCGTAAAAGCGTTGCTGAAGCACTGGCGTGAAAAACCTAGTTGATTGCTGGCGTAAAAGCCTTGTTGAATCATCGGCGTAAAAGCCTTGCTGATTGCTGGAGTAAAAGCCTTGTTGAATCATCGGCGTAAAAGCCTTGCTGAAGCACTGGCGTAAAATTGCCTTGCTGAATCACTAGCGTAAAAGTCTTGCTGAATCACTGGCGTAAAAGCCTTGTGATCTATTTTTAGTTAGCGTTTAATACGCATCTGATAATACTTCTGTTTAAAACACTTCTTCTTTGTTGTTTTCTGTAGAAGTTTGGCTGAGCAGCTTTTCCAGAACCGGCATTGGAAATTTTGACGTTGTGAGGAGCATTCTTCTGACATCAACATCAGGGAGCTCATGCGCTTTTGATGCGCAAATCAGACAACTCAGAACTCTTCGTGAGATAGAAGGGTCTTCCTCTGTTGGTAGGAAGAGCCTTTATACACGGAGAGTTGGATGGTGGAGTCAGCTCTTCCCCGAGAAATCGGGTAGTAGAGTTCCTTTCACGGCAGAACTAGGAATCGTATCCCAATGCTGGATACATTCCTATCTCCTTTGAGGTGCTGCCACTAATCCACCAATTGTATTGGCAGCAACATGCCTTCGGGTTGCCATACTCTGGGGTTCTCTTCTCGTCTGAGAGAGAAGACCAGAGTTTGATTCCTGCTGTTCTGATTGCCACTGGGCTCAGACAGTCAGGAACTGCCACCAACAACGAACCCGTCAAAGAGGATCAAAGAAGAAAAAGATCTCTATTAGGTTATTGTTGGTGTATAGAATGAAAATCCAAGAATGTAAAAGATTTACATTGTAACTTGTAAGAAATTCTAAGAAATGTAATAGACTTTTTGATGATATGGGAATAAAAATGATGATTCTTCTATGATCAATGATTTGTATCTATCTGGATGTAATATGGACATGATAGATAAATGAAATCTTATTTTCTGTTTTAGAGTATATGATACTATCAGAGGTAATATGGACATAATAGCATATATGAACTCAAAAGAAAATTAGATTAATATCTATGCAGAGGTCAAATAGAAGTGATAGATAGGAAAAGAAAGTAGATTTAATATTTATTCAGAGGTCATGGAAACATGAGAAATAGCGAATCCCACTTTCTAATCAATTGATATAGAAGATATAAAATCCCTTTCCCTGGAAACAAGAAGTCAGCTTAACCAAACCTTGGTAGCTGGGGAATAAGAAGACAGATATTGTGAGCGTATATGCAAGACAGTAGATGAATCAGCGTATTTCTTGGGAACATAAAGGACTATTCAATTCCTTAATGGATGAACCTGGTAACATGAACGGACGAGTCTTTTCAGGAATGAAAAGTCGTTTCTCCACTTTAGAAACTAGTTCATTAATAATTCTCCTCTATAAATAGGTAAGAATTCTCTGTAATCATTCCATTCTTATTTCTGCTTCTCTTATTGGAAATGTCTTCCGAAGATGTACAGCAAAAGAATGAAGTCCCCCAGAAAATCGAGGGCATCATTGATACGTTCCCTGTTGAATCCCCTGTATAAGTCTCATCAGGCTCAACCGAAATAGGTGGAAGCTCTTCTGCGCCTAAGCCACCCGAAGACATCTTGATTTTTTAGTAGAACCATGGAAAACTCCTGAAGAAGAAGCATCGAGGATGGCTGCCTGCAAATTTTTCATGTGTTCAGGAAACGACGCCTTCTATGCCTTGGCCGACTATGTATTCAATAAGGAAGGGAGTGGCCCTCGTCCTTAGTCTTTTATTTTAAACAAAAATAATAATAAAAGGAGTTTTTTTTTTGTTCTTTTCCTTTTTTTTATACATAGTATTTCTTAAGAAATTTGCCATTGATCGGTAGCATGAGTAGATCTCCATTGGGTTTTGACAACCGATAGGCGCCATTGGAAAACACGGACTCAATTACATAAGGACCTTCCCATTTTGCTTGGAATTTCCCTTTACTTTTATGAGTCATTACCATCGGTCTCCGAACAGCTAATACGAGCTCGCCCACTTTGAACACCCTCTCCTTAACTTTACGATTAAAAGTTCGAGATATGCGGGATTGGTACAGTTCAATGTGTTGTTGTGCTTGAAGACGCTTCTCATCCAATCCTTCAAGTTCTTGGAGTCGTAAGCAATCATTATTCTCTGTAGTTAGCTCATTAGCAATGGCTATTCGTAGAGAAGGGATTTGGATTTCCAATGGGAGAACAGCTTCGCATCCGTAAACTAATGAGAATGGTGTAAAACCAGTAGTAGTCCGGACTGTTGTTCGATAAGCCCATAAACATTCTCCAAGTTTCTCATTCCAATCACGTTTATTGTAAGAAACAAACTTTTTGAGAAGTTTGATGATCGTCTTATTGAAAGCTTCAGCTAAACCGTTAGTAGCTGTATTATAAGCCGTAGAAGCCAAATTCTGAATTCGATTCTTGTCACAGAATCGATAAAATGCTTGACTGGAAAATTATGGACCATTGTCATGAATTATCTGTCGAGGAATCACAAAATGATATATGACATGGTGCTTGATGAAACTGATCACATTAGATGTTTTCACTTCCGCAAGGGGGACCGCTTCTGCCCACTTCGAAAAGTAATCGGTTATAGCTAGTATGAACCGATGTCCTTTGACAGAAGGAGGGTTAATAGGACCAATGACATCCATACCCCAAGCTTCGAAGGGCCAAGAGGCTGCTGTAGGATGTAGAAATTCAGATGGTTGATGAATAAAATTAGCATGAATCTGACATGCTTTACATCTTCTGGCATAGTCTACAGCATCTGCTATCATAGAAGGCCAATAATACCCCATTCTCCGAATACGGTCTTACAACTTTGGACCCGGTTGATGAGCACCACAGACACCATCATGAGCCTCACGCAGTATTTGTTTGGCTTCACATTCTGAGAGACAGCGCAGCAAGTGTCCGTCATATGAACGACGATATAGCATATGTAAAGACAAATCATAATAGAATCAAAATGATCGTCTCTTAATTGATGCAGCTTCTTTAGGATCTTCAGGCAAAATTCCATGAACTGCATAATCATTGAATGGAGTTCTCCAATCTTTCTGCTGGGAACTTGACTCTGTAGTATAACTTTGTTCAATATGCAGATTACTCTTCACACAGAACAAGTCTCGGTCTAACAAAGTAATTGTATTTTACCTTCGGATTGGGACAGCCAAGTCTGCAGCTAAGTTGGCAAGAGCGTCAGCCTCCACATTCTGAGAGCGTGGTACAAATTTAATAAAGAATCCTTTGAATGATAGGACCAACTCGACTACCACTTGATGATAGGGGATGAGATCAGGATTTCTGACTTCATAAGTCCCTCTAACTTGATTAATGATCAATTGAGAATCTCCATAAGCCTCTAAGAATTCAATATCCAATTGTTTTGCTACTTGGAGACCAATCAATAGAGCATTATATTCTGCTACATTGTTAGAGCATGGCTCATTAAGAGAATAGGCACGGTATATGACCATTTTGTCAGGAGAAACCAAGATAATTCCTACCCCAGAGACAATATTGCCTTTAGGTCCCACTCGTGATGCTCCATCAAAATATAATTGCCATATATCATTCTTCAAAGTCATGTTACAATCCACTACTTCATCTGGAATGTCTTCATATAACTTCGAAGTTTCAGGTATAGGATGAGCAGCTATGAAATCAGCTAACGCTTGGCCCTTAACTGATTTTTGAGGCACACAAATCATATCATAAGGAGTGAGCAACATCGCCCAGGTAGCTAACCTGGAATTAAGAATGCTCGGTTTACTCATCAATACCCGAATGGGATTTATTCTAGAGATGACATGAATAATCTGTCCGGTGACATAATGCCTTATCTTTTGAACGGCAAAAACCAAAGCTAGACATTCCTTTTCTATAGGAGTATATCTGTGTTCAGCTCCGACCATCATTCTGCTCAGATAATATATTGCTTGTTCATGACCCATATCACTTTTCTGTGCCAGAAGAGCGCCAAGTGAATGATCTAAAGCTCGAACATATAGCAAAAATGGTCTTCCTACCACCGGAGGTACCAAAACAGGTGGATTTGTAAGATATTGCTAAATGTCATTGAAGGCTTTTTGATACGCTTCATCCCAGACGAAAGATACCCCTTTCTTTAATAGACGGGAGAAAGGTTGACATCTCCCAGAAAGATTAGATATAAATCTTCTGATATAAGCAATACGGCCCTGAAAGCTACGGATTTCTTTCAGATTACGAGGATGACGCATTTCAAGAATTGCTTTAACTTTATCAGGATCAACATGGATACCTTGAGAGGTAATGACAAATCCGATTAACTTGCCACTGGAAACCCTTAAGAAAGACTTAGTAGGGTTCATTTTCAATTGATGCTCACGCATCAATTCAAATACTGTTCTCAAGTCCTGAATGTGATCATCCTTTGATCGACTTTTAACAGCGATGTCATCTACATAGCATTCAACTATCTTCCGTAGATGTTCTTGAAAGATATTGCTCATAGCCCGTTGATACGTGGCACCGGCATTTTTAAGACCAAACGGCATAACTGTATAGCAGTAGACCCCAAGAGGTGTACGAAAAGCGGTGTGCTTCTCATCTTCTTGATGCATCTTGATCTGATTGTATCCTGAGAATCCGTCCATGAAAGACATGCGTTCAAAACCACATGTATTGTCTATCATAATATCAGTAATTGGAAGTGGAAATTTGTCCTTTGGACAAGCCGTATTAAGATCTCGGTAATCTATACAAACTCGGACTTTTCCGTTCTTCTTCATAACAGGAACAATATTGGCCACCCAATCTGGGTGTTGTTCTTCACGAACAAAGCCACACGTAATCAGCTTTTTTACTTCTGCTTCAATTGCATCCATCATATCTGGTCTAAAGCGTCGTTGTTGTTGTTTTACAGGCTTGATATTAGGCAAAATATTGAGTTTATGGGTAGCAACTGTAGGATCTAGCCCGAGCATATCCTCATAACTCCATGCAAAGATGTCAATGTAATCTTTTATAAGTTTTATCAGCTCTTCCTTTTCATCTTCAGAAAGATTCTTACTGATGAATATTTGTTTGGATGTAATTCCATCTCCAACATCAATCTGGATAACCTCATCTTCTGTAGGTGGCTGTCGTTGTTCAAAACGAAGTTCCCATTGAGTATCCATCTGTTGAGCCCAAGGATCATTTTCAAATGGCTCTGATTCATCATCGACTTGAACCATATTGACTAAGAGTACTTGTCCAGATTCACAAAATAAGGAATGAAAAATATTGGATTCGATGAATAGAATTTCTTTCAGTTCTATGTTGTCTTTATACTGATGACTTTGATTATCAGAAGATCATTCTCTCAATAAACTTGACAGCCATATACTCGAACAGGAAATCTTCATTGATATCAAAAAGTATAGAATGATCAATATTTACATAATTTATGGTCTGATTGCTACGCTTCAGATTAATCAACAGTGGACCATCATCCGTCTTCTGCGTAGATTTGCCAAGATTGACAATCAACGGTAGTTCTGGATCATTCGTGCAAGACGTACGTCCTTTGACCTTAATCATAAAAGGTTGAACTTGGCTCTTAGCAGGAATATTTATTGATTCCTGAGATGAAGTTTGAGTTCTTCCTTTAACCTTGATCATCAAAGGTTGATCATTGACAGGTTGGGATTGGATTCGTCCCTTGACTATGATCTTCAAAGGTTGCTCCTCTAGCGGATCTTCATTAATAGAGTGATCCTCAGAGGATGATTGATCTTCAGCCATGTCTGATATATCTTTCACATGCTCTTGTCTATAAAGCCTTAAATCAGAGAAGTAGGCTTCAACACCTTTGAATGGATTAATATCAGCAAACTCAGTTTTCACAACTCCTTAGGAGTCCACATATTTGAAACATTGGTGAAGAGTTGAAGGCACAATATTGTGCTCATGAATCCACGGTCTTCCAAGAAGAATATTGTAGGATACGTCCGAGTTAATAACATAGAAAGTTACCATAGTTCGAAGATCACCAATCTGAATCTGCAGACGAATCTTCCCCAGTGGTTTGCTCTTGCCAGAGTTAAAACCGACTATCGTAGTACTAGTGTAAGTCAGCTCACTAGTAGGAATCCTCAGGGGTCTTAGCATACTCTGAAGAATTATACTAATTGAAGACCCAGGATCGATGTAAATCCTGTCGATTTCAGTGGATCCGATATATCCAGTGTAACACAGAGGCCTATCATGCTCGTTGTGTTTCAATAGCATATCCTCTTGTGTAAAGGTGATGTTGGGAATTGCTTCCATTACACTATGGCATTGCGGACATGACACTGGTATATTATCAGGAGTCTTGAGTTGTGCCAAGCATGAATCTGCTTGAAGTAAAGCTTCGCTCAAAGTCTCTCTGCTTTCTCTGGAAAGGCGAAGTAGTTCAAATATAGAAAGTCTAGTCGGAGTATTGGCTAACCTTGCTAGAATGTCAAATTTATAAGGCTTCATCACCACCCCCTGATTGGAAGCAGGCTTCAATAGGATATCAAAGCGTACTGCCTTCTGTTTCCCCTTTTCAACCACAGACGGTTTAATAGGAACAGGAGAAGGTTGAACTGGTAGAGTTTCCACTATATCTTCCGCTTCTTTGGAGGATCCCTCATATTCTTTATGGTACTCTTTTCCAGATCTTGTACCAGCAAAAGTTTCTTCTTCAGACTCAGGAGAAGGAAATACCATATTACAGGATTTAATCTTTCTTCCCTTAGTCTTCTTCTTGTGAGGGTTGTTATGAGGCATTTCAGAACCCAATCCAGCAATGGAATTCTGATTTTGAATTTGTAAAGGAAGACGTATTCCTTTATCATAATTCAGACCTTCTGCCTTTTGAAAGTTGTAACCCATCTTCTTCATGAGATGAACAGATTGCTGACTATACAAGTGAGTGGGCAGCAGACTTTTGACAGGTGTTTCAACAGAGGAAGAGGAAGAAGCAAGACCTTCTGTAACCTCAGGAGAATGAAGAATATATGTCTCTGTAGTTACGAAAGGAGAAGGATTCGGGATATGAGGAAAAATCCCTGTCGAAGCTTTTTCTTAAGCAGCAAAGACTTGTTGTGTCCGATATAAAGGAACACTATTCATGGCTAGCCACTGCTGATGAGTAAGCTTGAGCTTGGTAGGTGGAGCTAGACTTGGATGACAGATGTTTAGTCCTTTCAGTCTACTTTCTAGAGGAAGGCCATCCCATAGCTGATCCAAGTCATCAGGATTTCTAATAACATGAGAAATCATGTTGCAGGTTTTGACTTTCTTACCTTTCTTGGATTTTAAAGTTTTACCTTCAATTTCCAACTCAGGTATTAAGTCAGGATGTACCCACATGATTTCACCATTCTTCAATGTGAGCGGTAACAATCCTATATTTTTTCCCTGGCAGGCAGGATATTCACGATCGTCATCGTCGCCTTCGAAATTGGGATAATTCCATCTGGGACTTGCTGTGGAGGAAAATCTCCAAACTGAAGAGAGACCATGTTGGTTGTAACCGTATGGTCATCATTGGTTAAAGCGATAGCGCCACCATTTATCAGGTCTTGGATCTTCTTTTTTAAGACATAGCAAGTACTGGTAGGATAATTAATGTATCTATGATAGATACAATATTTGGGATTGTTAGTCAGATTTACCTCATTAGGCCTTTTTGGCTCTGGAATCTGAAGTTTGCCACTTTTTACCAGACACTAAAATATCCCTGGGATATCACTTTCGTCAAAAGAGTATTCTTCCTTTGGCCTGGAAGATTCCTGATTATTTGGCGTCGTTTTGTTCTTGGAGAGATTGACCATAAGAGTATCTTTTCCTTTCACGTTACGATTGCCAGGATTATTACCAGGATTACTTTTCTTCCCTTTATCTTCTGAAGCAAAAATTATCCCATGTTTCTGAGCCAACCTACCATTGGTCTATGAAGCCCAATCTGTGAATTGGGAACCTGTGAAGACAGTAATGGACGGTCGTAGATTCATCTTGCATGTATCGATCAACGCTGAATCTGGCATACCAGGAGGTATCTTTAGAGTAGCCTGTCGAAAACGTTCAATGAACGTCCGAGTATCTTCTTTCTCCTTTTGTTTTATTTCTATTAAGGAGGACATGTTCATGTCCATACCTCCTTCATAGAAGCGGGAGAGAAACATTGCCTTAAATTCGTCAAAAGACGAAATAGAGTTATCGGGTAAGCTACGATACCAGTCATAAGTCGAACCCGTCAAGCACCCGATGAACACTCGAGTGAGAAGAGCATCATTTTTCTGCAAGTGTACAGTCATAATATCAAAGTAATTGATATATTGACTGGGAGATGCTTTTCCATCGAATAAAACCATGGATTGTGGCTTGAACTTTGGAGGGAAGGGTACATCATTCCAATGAGGAGGATAAGGTTGCTTAATCCCTAACCTCTGGAGCTGATCTTTGTGCCTCAAAACTTCAAACTGTGCTTTGAGTTCACGTACTGCTTGAATGGCTTCACTGGTTTGAGGAAGCACATTTGATTGAATAGTCGTTGGATGTACCGTAACCCCCACTGGAGGTGGTACATCTTCTGGAATGATAGGATCTGGAGATGCAGAATTTTGATTAACAGCATGCTCTTGAATATTCGAAGGTATATCAGCCCCTTGACTATCTTGAGTTTGTGTTGCTACTGGTACCGGAGTTATTACTGTGGGTTGAGCAGTTTGCTGATTCAAAATTATCTGATGCATGCTTTGTACCATGTTGAGCATGTCTTTCAATGATTGCTCAACGGCAGTGAGACGTTGTTCCGTATTAGCAGATGACATCTCTGGTTCATCTCCAACAGCATAGGATTCAACCTCTCTTGAAGATATAGAGGGATTAGTATAGAAGTATGAATCCATACTATCGGTATCAGACTCCAAAGATTGAGTACCCCCAGCTTCTGAATCAGAAGTCTGCAATTGTCTTTGTCTTCTTGATCGAGTATTCTGATATACTCCTTCAAAGGAATCAAGAAGTCTGTTGAACTGTTATTGACCTAGAGTTTGGGACATATTCCGTCTCGGTCGTCGTCCTCTGTTAGTATGAGATGCCATATTGACTGATGCATATGGCAGCTCATCTTCTTGGTCTTCAGCTTGGGGCTGAAGCAAAAAACTCAGTCGATCAAAAACTAACCGTTTTGAAGCTGAACAATAACAATTGATCACAACTTGATGATATTCACAATGATGTTTTTCTTGGGGGAACGTCACCGGAGATAGTGAATTCTTACGCTTTTGCATTAGCAATTCACGTAAGTCAGAAGGAGTGGAGGGAATATTCTTCTTTATTACATTTGGGGTAGAAAAATGTTTAGTCCCTCGTGTATAAAAAAGATTACTGGCTTCATTCGCAGAACCAAACTGTACATTTTTATGCGTTTGGAGTTGTGTGCGTAAATCTTGAGATTTAGCACGAAGGACTCCATTTTCATGGCGCGTGATTTGTAAGTTTGGTACTTTGCATAAAGCACTATAAGAAGGTTGTTAGTGTAGGAGAGAAGTTTTACCAACAACATTTTTACGTTGTATGCGTTTAGGTACATTCACATTAGATGTGCAAACATTGTTGTGAATTTTATCTACACTGTCACAGACAGGAGACTTACCTTTACGCGTAAAACGTAAAAATTGATTATCTACCACATCACGGACGGGAGATTTTGTTTTACGCGAGGAGCGTAATTTGTGTGGGCCTACCACGTCACCGACGGGAGACTGATTCTTACACTCAGAAACATTAGAATCTGCCACATTACAAATGGGAGACTCATTCTTATGCCTTGAGCGTAAAATGTGGTTCTTACCCACTGAGCGTAAAACTTGATTCTTACGCAGTGGGCGTAAAACCTGATTATCTTCACCGTTACAAACGTGAGATAAATCATCACACTTTGAGCGCAACTCTGAAGTAAGGACTGCCTCGTTACGAACGGGAGCCCCTACGACAGGAGTGGGAAGAATTCCCTTGTCATCAGAAACAACAGAGAGATCAGAAACCACTTTGGATTTGGGAATACAAACTTTTCGTGCTTTACGAGACTTTTGAACATTGGAATGGCGAGAACCACCCCCAGTTCGGAGCATTTCTTCATAGGCAGTCTGGTCGAAGTGCACAACCAGAGTCTTCTTGGTCGAACCGACCGAAACATCATCATATTGAGCAATCACTTCCTCGTCGGAGGAGAAAGTAGACCCTAGCAGAGTCGCCATGTTGTTTCACTTAACAAAATTGCCAAACAAAAGGTTGGATTTTGAAAATAAAATGAGAAAAAGTACAAGAATTACAAATTTGATTCTGTGAAAGTATTGCTATAGAAGTCTGATTCGTAAATGATCACTTTGTTCCTTGGACCATATGATGATGATGAAGATCACTGCTTGAAGTAGAACAACATGGAAGAACTAAGTCACCAGAAAGGTATCGACGCACTTGGGCACTGATGGCGAGGCCGAATGCTTTCCTGTTTTGCTTCACTCTGTTCTGAAAGAAAAGTTGAAGAAGAATGCTCCGGAGAATCAAAATCTCGAAGTCCTGATCTCTGTATTCTCTCTTGTTCTCTCTGTGTCCCTGTTCTGAGAAAAATAAGTCTATTTATAGACTGGGGCTTCTGTGCGTAAAAGATCATCAAAGTCTGTCTTTACGCTAACAACTGTCACCCATGATCAGAGTCATCCTTTGCATACGTTGACACGCGTCCCATCATTTCAGTAAGAATAGGATACATGTACACACATTCTTCGAAATATATGGCATGAAGGCCATGTAGGCAAACCACGTTCCAAACTGGCCAGAAAGAATAGGGCGTAAAAATAGCTCCAACATCCTCTGGGCGTAAAACAGTGAGATGAGCGTAAAATAGCTCTGTCATAGGTTCCCCGCGTAAAGTGGTTATTGAATAACCTTGAGCGTAAAATAGCTCAAATAGACTTTACGCACACATTGTTTTATGAGCGTAAGGACTCATGTAAAACTCCGTGCGTAAAAGAAACCATTCAGTGAGCGTAAAGTAGCTCGATCCCTATAAACGACAACAATGGTCTTTGTATAAGACAAATCCCATTGAATTCTGTGGTAAATGCCATCATTAATATCTTCATGTCAGAGTTTGCATTAAATGCTAGATTTGATGGCTTTGTCCAGCGTAAAAGAGGCTGCTCTGTCCTTGGCGTAAAATCACAGGTGTAGACCCAAGCGTAAAATGATCAGCCTGCTTAGGCGTAAATTGATTAGCCTAGTCTTGGGCGTAAAAGAGATTATCCGCTCTGCTTAGTGTAAAAACCGATCACTTTATGAATGGGATGACTCTTTCTTTGAAGCACTTTTTACGCTCCTACAGATACGTCCTACAACATCCTCCAGGGACGTCCGTGGATACATGACTATACGATCGTGCCATCCACCCTTCACCAGTGCTTCAAGTATGTCGGTAAGCACAGCTTCGTGAAGACTGAATTCGCCGACATCGATCCCTTCAATGGGGTTGATTCTTATTACTCTTCGGAGGCTTGTCTATATGACGAATCTAAGAAACACATAACTGACAAACTGCAGGCCATCACATGGCCTGAGAAACCCTTGAGAATTCATCCTCAGGCCCATAAACCGGGCAAAGTCGTACCCCTTGTTGCAACTTTGCATAAAGAGGTACCCGGTTCTCCTTCCTCACCTGTGCAGTTTGAACTAATGGTCATCCAGCTTCCGAGATCCAGCCAGGAGCCAAAGCCTGTCATAGGGCCAATGGTGATCCGATTGCCGAAATCCAATCAAAGGAAATAGGAAGATACGAGGCCCTCTGTGACGTTGATGGTGATCCGATTGCTAAAATTCACTCAAAGGCAACCGGAAGACACGAAGTCCTCTACCGAGTCGATGGTTATCCGACTTCCCAAATTGAACCGACAATCAAATGTCGACCCGAGGCCCTTTGGCAAGCCAGTGCTACTAGCAGAACCCTTGGTGGTCAAGCTGCCTAAGATATCATCCCACCCTCTGGGCTCGCAGGATGTAGCCGAAGAAGACGTACAACTCGCCAAGTACTTGGTTGTATAGGTGGATAGCCCCTCTCCTGATGATGTCATCCATATGGACAAAATTCCTTATTTCATCAATAAGAGGATGTTGTTGGATTATTCTGAGTGTGATAAGCTTAATCTGATGTATGCTGCACAGGACTATCTAGACATTAACCTGCACACACAGGTGACAACCGTCAATACCGCAAATCGACTTGCTCCCATTAAAGGTGCTTACTTCCTAGTCCCAGGTAGAAGAGAATGGGGTCACACGATCATCTTTGGCCGAAAATAAGGTCCTCAATCTTTCACGCCACAAGAGTTCGATCTCGAACCCGACGCTGGAAGATTACCGCTCTACTTGTATAGTCCTCAAGCCAAGTACTTCATTAAAAAGCAAGGGTACGACATGGAGGTTACCTCGGGCCTGAATTACGGCAACGGTCGGCGATCGCCTCTACAGCTGTCATCACCGACTGGAAAACCTCAAGATTATTATCACAAATCCAGACACGGCCTCGGGCATGTTACACCAGCAATAACGCCCGAAAGTTCCGATGAAGAATGCGAATGGCACTCTCATTCGTCTGAGTCACCCACTTACGACTCCGATGGCAGCATTGGAGATATATTCAAGCAGACATTATCTATCAACATGACATCCGTTGATATTGAAGAGAAAGACGAAGATCAACTCTAACTGCTTGAGTCGGAGCCATGGGTCCAACAACTAGATGCATAATGGGAGAAGCGCTTTGAACTACGAGACCCTTCTACTGAAGACGAGGTCATACAAGTTGACCTTGGGGATGAATCCTCCATGAAGCCAATCTTCGTTAGTGAAAGCCTGACGGACGATGAGCGAGAGTCGCTGTTGTCACTCGTCAGAGAATAAATCAACGTCTTCGCTTGGAGCTATGAAGACATGCCAGGGCTAAATCCCGAGATCGTACTTCATAAGCTCAACATTTATCCGGACGTAAAACCAGTCAAACAACAACAGCGACAGTTTCGTCCAGACATCATGAACTCCATTGAAGCAGAAGTAAACAAGCTTATAGCTAGCAGTTTCATCCGTGAAGAGCAACACCCAGACTGGGTAGCCAACATAGTACCAGTCATCAAGAAGAACGAAAAGATCTGAATTTGCATCGACTTCCATAATCTGAATGCGGCATGCCCTAAGGATGAATTCTCTCTTCCGATCACCTACATAATGATCGATAATATGTGTGTCTTCGAGCACATGTCCTTTATGGATGGCTTTTCAGGATAAAATCAAATCAACATGTCTCCTGATAATGAGAAGCATACGTCATTTCGAACACCGATCGGCGTGTATTATTATACGGTCATGCCCTTCGGCATGAAGAATACCGTTGCTATATATCAATGTGCTATGAGCGTCATCTTCAGAGATCACTTGCGTAAGATGGTGGAGTGTTACGTTGATGACATCGCCGTCAAAAACTGCTCCAAAAATGATTACTTACATGATTTGAGTACAGTGTTCGACCTCATGCGAGCGCACAATCTGAAGATGAATCCCACCAAGTCTTTCTTGGGCATGTTCAGCGGGAAGTTCTTAGGCTTCGTCATTACTTCCCAGGGCATTCACATAGACCCCGATAAAACAAATGCAATCCTGGAGGTGAGTCCACCGAGGAACCTCCATGAACTACGCGGCCTTCAGGGAAGACTAGCCTACATCAGGAGGTTCATATCAAACCTTTCAGTACGATGTCAACCCTTTACTCAACTCATAAAGAAAGGTGTCTCTTTCGTATGGAATGAGGAATGTCAGTGTGCTTTCGATGACATTAAGGAATACCTGACGAATCTGCCAGTTCTGGTAGCCCCGGTCATCGGAGATCCCTTTCTGCTCTATGTACGGGCGATGGAACACTCCCTCGGTGCTTTTTTAGCACAGAATAATGACGCGGGACATGAAAAGGCTATTTAGTATCTCAGCCGAATAATGGTAGGACCGGAAGATAGGTACACGGTCGTAGAGAAGGAGTGCCTTGCCCTAGTGTTCGCCATTCAGAAAATACGATACTATGTGACAGGACACACCATCCATGTTGTCTCACGAGTTAAGCCTCTCAGGGTCCTCATGACCAAACCAGGCACACTCAGTTCTCGTCTAGCCACCAGGGCGATACTGTTATCCCCCTACGACATGGTTTTTGTTCCACAGAAGGCTGTCAACGGTCAAGCCCTGGCCAACTTCTTAGCAGCCCATCTAGGCTCAAAAACAGCCAGAATTTATGAAGAAATCCCCGACGAAGTCGTCAACTCAAACATGACTTCACATGATGCCATTTGGCAAATATTCTTTGATGGTGCTTCAAAAATGGGGCCACAAGGTGATATCGTCGCTGGAGTCGGTTAGTATCAATTTCTTTCTTGACTGGTAGTCAATCGGGTATATTCTTTCACAGAACCCTGTTTAAACAACATAGCCGAATATAATGCTCTAGTCATCGGACTCCAACTTGTAAAAGAGGTAGGGGTCAAGTACCTAGAAACGTATGGCGACTCGCAGCTAATTGTTAATCAGATTCGAGGCTCATACGGGGTTCGCAACGAGGACCTGATTCCCTACCATCAGACATCAATTGCCATCATTGCAACCTTTGAGGGGTTCTCTATAGAGCATGTTCCTAGGCTCTAAAATATTGAAGCCGATGCCATAGCAGGCCATGCCACTTCCTTGGCAGTTCAAAGTGATGCTCATCATCTAGTCGACGTGATAGGCCATGAGATGGTCTTTCCCAAGAACAGTGTTCAACTGGGTATGAGTTACTCCTCCCAAATAACCAACGACATACAAGACTGGAGACGCCCGCTCATAGACTTTGTAGTGTACGAAATTCTGTCAGAGAATATGAAAGAAGCAACTTCAACCAGAAGGCACTCTCTCAGATTCTTCTATGATACACAGACGAAAATGTTATATCGACGATCCTACGATGGGCTACTGTTAAGCTGCCTGTCAAATACAAATGCTAAAGAAGCCTTACGCGAGGCTCATGATGGTGCTTGTGGGGCTCACCAACCTGGCCTAAAATTACAAGATCGTCTCCGTCGGATGGGTTATTACTGGCCTATAATGATAGCAGATGCAGTTAATTATGCAAAGAAGTGTAAGGCTTGCAATTTTCACACAGATTTCATACATCTGCCGTTCGAATTCTTGCACCCAATAGTAGCCTCTTGGCTATTTGAAGCATTGGGAATGGACATCATTGGGCCAATTACCCTACCGTCGTCTAGGGGACATCGGTTCATACTTACGATCACCGATTACTTCTCCAAATGGGCGGAAGTTGTTCTGCTTGCAGAGGTAAAGACATCAAACATGATTAGTTTCATAAAACATTACATCATCTACCGTTTTGGACTGCCCCAGAAGATTATTCACGATAATGGTCCACAGTTCGCAAGCCACGCTTTCTATCGATTTTGTGACAAGAATCGGATTCAAAACATGGCCTCAACGGCATATAACCCATCGACTAATGGTCTGGCTGAAGCCTTCAATAAAACCATAATCAAGCTCCTCAAAAGTTCTTGTCTTCAAACAAACACGACTGGAATGAAAAGCTTGGCGAGTGCTTATGGGCGTATCGTACTACGCTTCGAACGGTTACAAAAAATAGACCATTCTCCTTAGTTTACGGGAGTGAGGCAGTTCTCCCATTGGAGACTCAGATCACCTCGCTTCTCGTGGCCCTTACTTACTGATTGACGTCGGTTGACAACTACCGCCGACGGCTATATGAACTGAAAGCCTTAGACGAGAAGCGTTTACAAGCTCAACAAAGCATAGAGCTCTACCAAGCGCGCATCTCTCGGGCTTTTAATAAAAAAGTCAAACAGAGAATATTCCAAGTCGACGATCTCATCTTGGCCGTTTGCAGACCAATGGCCATGACTCACAAGACCTCCGACAAATTCCAGCATAAATGGGAGGGTCCATTCATTATCGAGACTGTATTCTCCAATGGCGCATACCGGCTCGCAAAGCAGAATAGGGACTTGCTCATAATGCCCATAAACGACAAGTTCCTGAAAAAGTACTATGTTCAAAAACATCCCCATATTGCCTAGAGTGTCGAGTTATGTACATTAGGTACCTCTAAACTGATACTCTGTTCCTTCTGAAGGGACTCACATTGTATCTCCCTGAGTAGTGAGTCATGTACGATGGTACCTCTGAACTTACACTCTATTGCATCTTCCTGAGTGGTGAGTCATGTACGATGATACCTCTGAACTCACACTCTATTGCATCTCCCTGAGTGGCAAATCATGTACGAAGATACCTCTGAGCTCACACTCTATTGCATCTCCCTGAGTGGTGAGTCATGTACGACGATACCTCTGAACTACCACTCTAATACTTTACTTCACAGGATTCTGTCCAGTTCATCATTATCCCTGAGCAAACTTTCTGGTCCTGATTATCGTGTGTCACGTCCATATTACCTCTGGTACCGTTGATCTTCTGACTTAACACCTATACCCAACCCGGAATAAAAGACATGGTGTTAAGACCACAAAACCTATTACGTCCATATTACCTCTGTTAGGTTTTGTCTTAAAATCCATTCCACCAAAAGATTATGCCTGATTATCGTATGTCACGTCCATATTACCTCTGATACCGAGAGTCTCCCAACTTAACACCTGTACCCAACTCGGGATAAAAAATACCGTGTTAAGACCACAAAACCTACCACGTCCATATTACCTCTGTTCAGTTTTGTTTCAAATCTATTACCCGCACCGCCAGTACGCAGAAGAGTAATAGGTCCACAAAAGTTATTCTAATCTATTAACCGTACCACCAATGCACAGAAGGATAATAGGTCGATAAAAGTTATCCTAATCTATTACTCGCACCATCGGTGTGCCAAAGAGTAGTAGGCCCACAAATTATCATTCAAATCTATTTGCTCGTATTTCCAGATGAACAAAATGGCAATAGGTCGACAAAAAGTCCTCCAGTGGGATATTCTTTTTTTAAAATACTGTATTAGGACCTCTAATACAAGCACCACAGATACCATAAGCAAAAAATAGAGTGAATGTATTCTATTTATTCAAACTTAGTTACATTCATAGGACTACATCAGCAGCAGAAAAAAAAGAAAGGAAAATCTAGCAATACATAGCTTTGTCAGTTTGACAACACTTTAGCTTTACCAAAAAGTAATTTCGTGGCCCTCGAAAGAAGTCGTATTTTACTGCTTAGAAGCAAACAAGGCTGTTGAATCTCCAAGAAGCTGTCCGAAGGAGGGCAAATATAGCTTTCTTTTCTTCCCTCCGTATTGCGGATACCATAGCCCCGCTCCTCCAAAAGACCATACCTTCAAAACAATATCCCTGATGGTAGTTTTGCCTACTTGGAGAGCCGTGAAGATAGGATGTTCATGAAGACACCTGGCCATCGTCCAACTCTCCAAGGTATAAAGGTTCTTCCTACCACCTGGGGAAAACTCTTCCGAAGCATGAGGAGTTCTGAGTTGTCTGATGTGTATGCCAAATTGGCACGGGAAAAACTCTTCCGAAGCATGGGGGGTTTTGAGCTGTCTATTGTATGTGTCAAAATGGTGTATTTTCACTCTATCGCTGACAACGGTCCAGGAGAAATTTGCTAGCTCGATCCCTATAAAATATAAAAAAGGGAAAAAGGGGTTAACAGTGAGCAGAAAACAAATGTCATTCTTCAGCTATGCGGCCTAGCCAAACAGAACTCATACGGCTCAGTCATGAGGCACTTATGCGGCTCAGTCATGAAGTGCTCATGCGGCTCAGTCATGATATACCTATGCAGTTCATGCGGATTAGTCATGAAGTGCTCATGCGGCTCAGTCATGAGGCACTTATGCGGCTCATTCATGAAGTGCTTGTACGGATCAGTCTTGGGGCACTTATGCGGTTCTGGTTCAAATGTGTAACGCTTATGCGGATCAGCCTATGCGGTTTTATCATATGGAACACATGCGATCTAAATGAGATAGGGCATGCATTGACCAGACTTAAAGCACAGAGGCGATATATGACAGGCCAGTGCATAAAATATGCGATATGGCCATTCAAAATTTCAGTCGTCGTCTTTCCACCGTCCTTAACCTTAATAGGGTGTTGAACGTTAGGATGAATGGAAGGAGAGTCCGCTGCTTTCCACGGAGAGGCAAGTCCCTTCCCTTTGGCCGTAGTACCAATCGACTTGGAAGCTTTTGGAGCCATGGCTAAATTGAGACAGAAAGATGAAGGCAAAAGAGAAGAAGGTGAAAAAGAAAAATCTCTCATCAAATGACCCGTATTTATAGAGTTTCTGAAGTGTACCTCTTCGATTCTCGAGATCATTAAAGATAATGACGACGTTTGGGGATTTTATCCCTAGTAACCGTCGGCTTTATCTGGAAAAGAGAACCCAAATCCAAAACCTAATCAAGAAATTAAATGCAGCAGTAATAGCTGGTAGGCTGGATGGGGTCTCTCTACGGCTCAAGATTTCGCTGTGGCTCAAGATTTCCCTGCGGCTCAAGCTCTCTCTGAGGCCCAAAATTTCCCTACGGCTAAAGGTCTCTCCTGACTTGAAGAATCCCTACGGCATGACATATCTCCATGCTTCTTATTCAAAGTATTCCAAATTTGCAATTTGAAAACTTTGAAGGGGGTCTTATAAAAGTATAGAAAATATGGGGTTTATACGGATCATAATTGGCCGCATGAGTACTTTGGGCCATACTGGTTCGCATAAAGGAGAGCCGCATGACAGATTCAGCACCGCATGCGGCCCGTCTGCAACCAGACTGATTCGAGCCGCAGAAGAAAGATATGCGACCAAGTTAATCAGTCCTTCTGATAAAGCTGACAAACTCTGTCAAACTGACAAAAATGACAGCTATGAAACTCTGACAAAAAGATAAGACGTAATCAGACAAAATGTTATGTCACTAAAAAATAGGGTTCATGTGCTTAGACATAGTCTTGTAGCCAGAAGGATTGCTACCCGAGCCACATGAACCTTATGCGACTCAACCTATGCTTCCCTAAAGTCTCTAAGCTTCATGCGGCCAAGGGTGACTGTAACCTAAGCCGCATGAGCTTTATGCGGCCCAAAATACATAAACTATGCGGCTCAAAAGTCTTTAAGCTTCATGTCAACTAAAGGAGACTTCGACCTAAGCCGCATGAGTCTTGTGCGGCCCAGCATGGCCGAAAACTGAAAGACTTATGCAGCTCAAAATGACTCCAGCTGATTAATCCTATCCTGCAAAAGAATATGAGGCAGGCTGACCAAGTCTCAACCACCCAGATTTGCTGTAATAAAATCCCAACAAATTGCCAACTGGTAGCCAAAGAGCAGGACTTTACGTGCTGTTGTAGCCACGTGGCCACGGGCCATCTATGCGGCTCAAAACATATATCACTATAAATAGCAGGGTGCTACACCCCTACAAGAGGCTGGCAACCTACGAAGGAAAATCTCTTCAAGAGCTAAGACTGCGTCGGATAGTCCAAGATGTAAGACAGAGTTGATACACTTTCCCGAGCCTCCACGGTCACCCCAGAATCAAAAACTAAATAATTGTACTTAGATTGTTTCCTAGGATTTCATTTAGTCTTTTTATTGTACAAGCGAGTTTGCAATCAATTTCAGTGTTTCTGTAATACATGTCTTTGATATTTTAATGGCGAACACCATTCCCTCAAATGAACTGAATACCCATGATCCATGCAAGACTAAGAATACCCCCACCTTGTAGAATATGGTACCAGTTTGGGTTCCTACTATAGCTACGTCATCCATCTTTTCAGAAATTGAGTTATGGTTCGATGTACTTACTTTTCATTCTTATTTAGCTTCATTATATTTTTCTATATTAAGTTTTATTCTAATTTCGAGGACAAAATTCTTGTAAGTTGGGTAGGATGTAAAACACCTAAAATTATTAATTTTTTTATTATTTAAAAAGACTTAAAAATAAATTTATGCAATTTATGATTTTTTATTAGTAGAATTGACCTTAGCCATTGTTGAGTTTTGGAGCACAAGATGACCATGACTTTTAGCACGAAAGTTGTAGCAGTGTGCCTTGACTAGTATATTAGCCATGCAAGGGGAAGCCTAGCCATGGTAATGTCCAAACTAAAAAAATCAGGCCAAGTTGTGAATTGACTTATTTAAATAATTTTAATAAGATATTATTTTATATATTAATTTTTACATGACTCGGTTTATCCAATTCAGTCCGAACTGGGCTCGGACCAAACCCAGGCCCAAGTAGAAATATGGAGTGACCAAGACGACCCTATAGGCATATTTTATAGGTGTGCAAATGTTCTTAATATTATTTTAGAATTTGAGACATATTTTCTAATTATTAAATTAGAGGTACAAAATTTATATTTTTATTATTAAAGACGTTTTCCAATATTGGTACAATTTTCTGGACCCAAGTAAGGGTGTAGTAAAGATCACCCATTGGGGCAATTTTTATTATTTTATTATTATTAAAGATATTTTGTGGAGATTTGATAAACATGTTTTTCTAATAAGATATTATTTATTATTTTGAGTTGATTTATTGGCAATTGAATTTATATAAATAAGTACATAGGTTTATATATATTAAATATTTGGATATGTCACATTTAAATTGTTATTTGGATTTGTATATAGATTTATGGTGTATATGTATGGATATATACATATACATATATATAGATATATATATTTAAGAAGATTGAGTTATAAAAAAAGAAAAAAAAAGAAAAAAAAACCAGGTGAACAGTAACCGCGGGGGGGGGGGGGGGGGCACTGTTCACCCAAGCCTCCTCCGACACCCTCTTATATATGTACCATAAAAAAAACAAATATCCTAACCCTAAACCGATGCCTCCACGTGGATGACGGCGACCCCCAGCCTCGCGCGCGCGCTGCCGCAGGTGGCCGCCTGCCAACCATGCGCGATGGCGAGGCCGACAGCAGACCGTTGCAACCCCGAATCAACAACAGCTTCACGCACAGACTTTGCCGCTCAGGTGCGCATGTTTTTCGTCAAATTTTTCTGTATAGTTCACCGATTTACGAACCGTAAACTCGTATAGGAAGCCAATATGACCCACTTCGAGCCCCTTAAACGAGATTTGGAGTTAACCCATTAGTTCGCTCAAAAATTTGACGCAAACATCGTCGAAAATCTGAGCAAAACCAGGGCATTAGAGCAGTTCCAACCTTAACTTTGATGGCATTTTCTGAATTAAATACACCGAGTTTTTGTGAATCAATTCCAAACAGTTTTAGACAACCTATACGAGAATAAAACTCTTTTTATAGATCTAGATTTAATTACGTATGTGAAAAGTTATTTGATTTAAAAAAATGAAGAAAAATATGTTTTCAAAAACTACAAAATTAGAAAAATCATCGATTCAACGTGCGTCTAGCCAATCCGGGCTACATGGTCGTGAATCGAAAGCATCAAAAGGTGTGTATCGACTTCGCAGATGTGTGGGCTTTGGCGGAATTCAAATTGGTTGCGTGTGCGCGACGAATTTGACGCGTATCCGTCGAAATTTGCCGCATCGACCACTTTTCAAATTTCCCAATTACTTTGTGCATGTTCGTTGAATCGAAATAAAACTTTCCCCAGTAGGAGCGTAACATTTTTTTGGACATGTACGCCAAGTTTGGCCCGATTCTAAGAAGGTCGACCGGAACGCTATTTTGGCGGGCCCGCGACCCACTCCAACGGGAAATTTTGCACATGGCTCATCGAAATCCAAAATTGGACATACCGTTGGGTTCGTCTCCTCAAACTGGACCTGTAGACATGTAGCTTGACGACTTTAGAGACCGTAGGTTATGGCACGCATTTCGGAGTAAAACGGGCCTAACGGCGGACATTATTTTGACCCAAAATTATGATTTTGCCCCTGTTTCAGAATTGGACTTTTGGACAGGCATTTACTAGACATATCTTATATTTCAGACAATATTGTGGTGTTTATTTCAGCATCCAATGACGTATGCGGGATTTGGCTTTCATCGCTTCACTATTATGACGGTTCGGGCTATTGGAGGTCGCCTTTTTGCACATAGCCTCAGGCACGATACCTTGCCATATTTACTGCTTATATTTAGTTTGCATTTTTTTGTTATTACATATCACTGTTTACTTATTTCCAGTTCTTACAGCTGTACCATTATTACGGTTCCTGATTTATTGCCTGTTTAGTGATATTAGCATTACTTCATTTATTATCCTTTGATCGTATATGGACCAAGAATTAAGGGACTACCATCTGTAGTGTGTTACATAAACATTGACACAGTTGTACCACGAGTATGTGTGAGATGAGTAGCATGTAGAGGTCCTTACATGTTAGTTGATCACCCGTGCGCATGCGATAGGGCTAATGCTAATAGAGACATGTTAGAAGACTTAGCAGTTAGTAGAGGTACATGATCGTGGGTGCGACTTAGATAGGTACATTGGGTGGGGAGAACAATACCTGACGAATGGGCTTCTTTGCACTTCTCTGATTACCTATGCGCTCCTCCGGAGACGCAGGTTCCAGGTGCCCTCTGACGTTTTCCAAAGCGTTATGGACGTAGGCCCTTGCACATGATGCCCTCTGACGATCTTCGATCGTTACGGACCTAGGTCCCTGGTGCCCTATATGGTGATTATGCCAATCCCATTTACAGCCAGGGCTCATGGATCGAAAGGGTTGTTTCTCAACTGCATGTTCACTTTAGTATGGTTAGGTTACCCTATTGAGGTCTTGTTACTTACTTTTATTGTGGCATATTTTATATTCAGTTTATTATGGCATGTTCTTCTTGTATCTTGTTACATCCCTCTGAGGACCTGGTTATCTCTCTAGGTGTGTGCTTTATGACTTTGCAGGTGTCCTAGCCAAGGCCGTGATCTTCTCCCTTCCTTCGAAGATGTTGCCCTTGGTTCGTCTTGTCATTTTCATCTATCATTTCTTTGTATATTTTTTCTTTTAAAATAGTTGGTAGTAGATTTGTCTCCGCCCAACTACATGTATAAATGAAAATTTTCATAGTTAATTTATATTATTATTCTCTTATTTGGTGGATGAGATTTAGTTATCATGGTTTTACTGTATTTTACAGCTTATGTATACATACGGGGTTTTCATACATTAGAGTATACTTCGTATGTATACAGCTGGCATGTCTACGTACTTAGCCTCAGTATTTTGGGACTGGACCGTTATAGAGCACTCAGAAGATGTTGATCATGAAGTTCCATCAGCAGGCGTTCGAAGAGATGCTCTCGAGGGAAGGCTCTACTCCCTCAAAATCAGTGAAGAAAACAAGTCTTGCAAGACTTGGCTTCCGAAGGCTCGTGGTGCATATCTTGCTAGTGTTGTAAAAGATATGCAACCAAAGAACTCTATCACGTGGGTGCATAGGCCTTCCACATGGGTGCATTAAGCTCTCTTGTGGGTGCATAGCTTTGCCACAGAGGCTCCTGACACAAATTAGGCATATACCGTTCTGGGCTATACTAGACCAGCGACTTCCCTCTTCTGCAACCAACAATAGAGTGTTCAACACTCGAAACTTGGCAAAGAAAAATACTGCGATGACAAGAATCGAAGTGTTCGAAGCTCTGGACAAACTTAGCGAGGCTCACAAACGAAGAAGGCGAAACTGGAAGAAAACAACGCTCTTTTGCAAAGCATGCGCCCAGAGTCATGCGTCCAAGGCAGTATGTGGGCGCATAACTCTAGCCAGAGGACTTCCGTCTTCGATATGCTATGCGCCCAGGGCCTTGCGCCCAGGGACATGCATCCAGGCTCTGATGACCCATTCTATGCGCCCATATCCAGGAGGGCTAGGCATACAGCCAGGACTTCAGGAAAGCATGCACCCAAGGGCATGCTCCAGGGTTTATGCGCCCATAGCAAAAAGACAGACCCCACCGTGTATAGTACGGGGCTGTCTTCAAGGTCATTACGGAACTTAGGTGTGGGGGTTGCCCCTGCACATGAACTAAGTCCGGATGTGCCAACTCCCCTTACAAACCCATATGCAAAGCTCGGCGATGCATGTGACATGGGTTTTAAGGCAAGACACTCTTCCGCCAATTTACACGACATGATAAATCATAAGTGTAAAGTAAGGAAGGATACTAAAATTCATGGCGTACATCCATGCACCAGTATTGTCATCAACTGTTGCTGCTCAAAAGCAACAAAAGTACCTCAGAGGCAGTCCGTGTTTCGACGACTGCGTCGCTATGATGATGAAAAGTCGCTATGTGTTTAATCCAACATGGCTTCATGGGGTCTTCCTTATGGGAGCCCCAATCAAAGAAGATGGACCACTAACCCAAAATTTTCTCTTAGTTCTGCGAACAGAAGAAAAATAAGTCTAGCAACAGATATCCAGCGATCTATTACATCTAAAGGAGTATATATGGGTACTCGGTCAAGGACAAGATTCTGTATAGATGACAAGGACTCCCAAGCTGGGGGTGATGATCCTTCAGCTGGGGATAGTATTCCTTCAGAATCTGAAGCAGACAACCTTCACACCGGGGGTATCCTTCTAGATGACGATGATCTCTTCGAGTCGACGGTGACTATCTATCTCCCCTGCTTCAAGACGAGGAAATTATTAACTCAGAGATAGACAATATCAGCTCCAGTTGTACTGCCTTCTCTATTCATCCTCGCATGTTATCTACGTACATGGCGGATGGAGAGAGACCTGAAGAAGCCAGTGATCAGACCAACAAGCGGCTAGAGAGTCTTGAATCGACATTTGCCAAGATCACTGACATGCTTACCAGTATCATGGTTGTCCAAACTGCTGGGGTTGTTCCTCCACCTAAATCGAACGTCTCAGTACACGCTAGTCTGGCTCATAGCAACAATCTACCTTCACTATAAAAGGAGTATCATTTCGTTGCACCTCCTATATGTCCCATAAATGCTGGAGGTAGTCCTTCGTCAACGACGCCTGACAACGATAAATAGCTGTTTCTCAACATCTGCTTAATTAGTAGGATTCAATTGATTCTCTTGTTGCCCATCTCGATACGATCTCACAAAAAGACGAGCTTCAGAAGATGGGGATATCTCAACCTTATCCTTCTGAATGGGAGAATGCTACTTGCCCTCCTAACTACAAGCCACTGACGCTAAATTCATTTGACGGAATGACTTCTCCTCGCCAACACATGACATACTTCAATACACGGACTCTGCACTTACCAAAGGATGATCCGTTCTTGTCAAAACTATTTCTTAGCACCTTGCAGGGGGTAGCTTTTGAATGGTTCTGCAGTCTGCCTGACGGTTGTATTAATTCCTTTAAAGACTTGGAGAGGTTATTCCTCAACAGGTTTTATGAGAGTGGCATGCAGGTTAGTATGTCCACCCTTATCGAGACCAAGTAAAGGAGGACTGAGTCTGTTATTGCTTTCATCAAACGCGTCAGGCGACTAGTATTGAAGATGCCATTTCATATACCAGACTCAAAGCTTATGGGTACTTGTCGACATAACTTCCTTTCTACAGTAAAGTTCTGTCTGGGTGCACAAAAGTATGATACATGACCTGCTTTCATCGGGGCTGCTCATGCTGCTGAAAATGATATTCCTAATCTGGAATTACTGGGGTTGAAGACACACAAATCTGAAGACAAAAGCAAGCACCCCCAAACTATCCCTGTCCGTGGGGGTAAAGGAAAAGAAATCATGAAGGTCGACACTTCCAAGGGAGCTTCCAATTCTCAGGGCACTCTAGACAAACCCAAGGAGACTTTCTCCTTTGACGAAGATGGTGTTATTACCATTTTTAACACATTGATAAAGGGTAATAAACTGACATTGCCTCCACCACTCTACCAAGGATTGTATTGGCTTCAAGAAGAAGATACAACAGCTTTTTGACAGCTAAGTTATCAACATCAAAGCTGAAGACAAGGTCGTATCTTCTAACATGATCTCTCTTCAATTTGGTGACTTTCCTCCTACAGAAATCCCGGACGACGTAGTCCCAATCACCAAGGCAATAATGGAAGTCGTCAACCTGTCGCCAGCTCGCAACTCAATGTTGGTGCCACTCACGACAGAACGTGGTGAGATTATGTGGGTCTATCCAGACCTTGTGCAAGAAATGACATAGGCGGTAGTGTCTTCCAAAGTAAAGAGGGGCAAGAAATAGAAATCATGCCATATGGTGTCTTCTCCCATTTATGAAGTTCTATCTGGCGAGACGCGATCTGGAAAGACCTACCTACGGACTTATGATCTCGTACTAGAAGATGCAGTACCATCTTAAGCTCCTGCTGCCCCCATAAGTTCAAAAGCTGGTCCATCTACGTCCTCAACTACCGATAAAGCTAAGCAGAAGGAAACGCAATTTGACAAGTTTCTGAAGGCACCAACACTCGAAGGCATGGATCGGCCTTACAACTTAGACATACTAGCATAGCTGGCCAATACATCTGCCAGGTTATCTTTGTTCGATCTATTACGACTCTCCAAAGAGACGCGGAAAGCCTTAAGTGAGGCATTACTACATGTCGAATCTTATCTCGCTGAAGTCAAAGCCCCCGCTGAAGATCCCATCTCCTGTCCTCACTGTCAAAGCACTATGAAAGTGGTGCCCAACATCACCTTTTCACAAGAGGACATGCTACTCAAAAATAATCGTCATGATAGACTTCTGTACTATACAGGGTATATCGGGGCGATTAAGGTGGATCGGATTCATATCGTTCCAGGTTCCTCCCTCAGCATCATTCCTAGAAGTTTACTCCAAATTCTAGGGATCCCTCTACACAAGCTCTCTGTAACTATCATGGCTTTCAATGCTGGGAGAAGCCATCCGCTGGGCAAGATCTGCCTCAAATGCCAGATTGGGGATCTCCGAACAGAGGTTTCTTGCTATGTAATCGACGCCAATGTGTCCTACAACATCTTGTTAGGACGTCCGTAGATACATGAGAACATGATCGTTCCTTCTACCCTTCACTAGTGCTTCAAGTATATCAACAGCGATGGCATCGTGAAGACAGAATTTGCCGATGTCGATCCTTTTAAGGGTATTGAAGCCTACTATAGAGATTCAGTACTTTACCAATCTCAGCCCTCCAAGGATGATAGCAACGAAGCTGAAGATGAATCTAAAGTGAGTTCATCCGCCAGTGATGGCCCCCTGGTTATCCGAGTCAAAGGACGTACTACTCCAAAAAGTACTCCAAAGCCTATCACAATTCCGGTCAAAATAAAAAATCCTGATAAGGTCAAACCATTGACCATCACCCTCCGCAAAATAACTCGGGTGGAACCTGCTGAAGTCCGTCCTCCCAATCCTAACGAGTTACCCTATGTGGTGAACTTGGCCAAGTCTATGGCTCCTGTTCCAGACAATGATCCCCTCAATGAGTATAGCAATACTCAAAATAATGTACCTTCAGTGGATGATGTTATCCCTGAAGAAGAACTTGCATATTTCCTAAGTAAAGGTTTATCTTTAAATTACTCTGATGTCTACCAATCTGTAAACCAGTACATAGATACGATATACGCCCTAGAGCATGGCATAGGACCACATCTCCGTATGTCGGTCACGATGCCTCATCTGCAAGAAAAAGTCTGGCCAGAAGATATCCACTACTTCATCATTCCAGCTAGAAAGAAGGGTGAAGAATTTTTTATCTTCAGTCCAATAATTGGTGAAAGAAAGTTCGTTCTTAACTCTATTTCTTCCAATCACAACACTGAAGCTGACTATAATTCTGGAGAAATACAACTTTACCGATATAGTTGGCAGGCCAAGAATATCATCCAGAACATAGGATATAATATAAAATGTGACCAGGGACTAAACAACGGTCAAGGGCGACGATTGCCAATACGTCACTTTGCTCGTCCAGGCAAACCTGAGAACTATTATCAACAAAACGGTGTTGGTTTGGGTTACGTTACTCCTCCAACAACTCATGATGTATCAGCCGTTGAAGTGGATCGTTGTTCTCATTCTTCTGATTCCTGTATCTGGGATTCTGACTCCAACATTGGAGACATGTTCAAAGCAACTTTGTCCATCAATATGGTGTCAGTTGACCAAATTGTAGACGATGTCCAATCAATCGAGTTTGAACAATGGGCTCAAAAGATGGATAGTAGGTGGGAGTTACGTTTCGAACAACGTAAACCACCTACTGAAGACAAAGTCGTCCAAGTTAATTTAGGAGATGAATCATCTCTTAAACCAATCTTCATCAGCAAAAGTCAGTCTGGCGAAGAACGAAAATCTCTTATACAGCTTATAAGAGAATACATTGACATCTTTGCATGGAGCTATAAAGACTTGCCAGGCTTCGACCCTAAAGTTGCTATGTACTACCTAAATATCTCGACTAATGCTAAGCCAGTAAAATAGCAGTAATGATGGTTCCGACCAGATATTATGGAGGCCATCGAGAGTAAAGTCAAGAAGTTTATTTCAAGCGAGTTCATTCGCGAAGAACAACACCCTGACTGGGTCATTAACATTGTTCCAGTTATGAAAAAGAATGGTAATGTTTGAGTCTGTATCGATTATCGTAATTTGAACTCTGCATGCCCGAAAGATGAGTTCCCTCTACCGATCACCGACATAATGATCGGCAATACTTGCGACTTCGAGCAGACATCCTTTATGGATGGGTTCTCAGGCTATAACCAGATCAAGATGTTCCCCGACGATGAGAAACACACATCCTTTCAAAGACCATTTGGGGTATACTGCTATACGGTGATGCCTTTCGGATTAAAAAATACAGGGGCGACATACCAACAAGCTATGAACACAATTTTTCGTGATTATTTGTGCAAAATAGTGGAGTGCTACGTAGACAATATTGTAATTAAAAGTCGTCTCAAGGGCAACCACCTCCAAGATTTGAGAATGGTGTTCGAACGAATGCGTGCACACCAGCTCAAGATGAATCCAACCAAGTCTTTTCTGGGAGTCTCCAACGGCAAGTTCTTTGGTTTTGTTAACACTGTAACTGCCTGTTTTCAAAATTAAGGGTAATTTTGTCATTTCTCAGTTTTCTATAATTTTGGTGAATTTTAATTAATTTAATACTATTTAAATTGGTGTATTGTGATTTTGCTATTTTTTTAGTACAACCTTAGAAATTATTTAGCCTAGAGACTAAACATGACCACGGAGACCTAACCAAGTGTTTAGATTAGCAAATTTCCATTTTCTTGGCTAAGGGTATTTTGGTCAATTGCTAACTTTTAAATTATTATGGATTTTGGCCTTTTAGTATTGTGCTAATTGATAGGTTAGGCCTTAACCTAAAATTTCTCTAATCTAGATGTTAACCATGAGCCTAGAGATTAGATTAGAAATATCCATTATATGACAAAGCTAAGAATATTTAGATATTTGTTAATGGTAGATATTTATTAGGGGTATATATTTCAACATGGGCCTATAGCTAGAAGGCCTTGAATTCAATAGCTAGAAGCCTTTATTTCACTTAGAAACTAAACCCTAACCCTAGAGGCAAACCCTAGGCTGCCATAAGGAGCCTCTCTCCCTATTTAAACACTTAATGACACCCCCTTGCCTCCTTCTTTAAACATACAAAACCCTAGTATAGTTTTCTTCCCAAAATTACCCTATTTCATCAATTCAACTCCAAAATGAGCCTAGTCTTTTGCATTAGACTCCCCAACAGTAGTAGAAGCCATTGGTGGATAGTAGCAAGGGTTTGAAAGCTTTGGGACCGTTGCAAATCGAGGAAAACATCCATACTAGGCCCTTTACATTGAGATTCCAACTCTCAATAGGTAAACCTACTTACACCCATTGAAATCATAATTTTTCTACATAGATGCATTCATTTAGGGTTCCCCTAGGTGTATCATAAGTTTGGTAGGATTTTGTGTCCGTTCGATACGTATATCGGACACGTATCGGACCGTAGTTGAAGGTGTTTGGTGAAATGTCTCAATGGGTTGATTTTTAACCAATTTCAAAACAAATTTCAGATTTGGGTAGCCTAATAGGTGGGGTTTTGGTTGGTAGATGACTGAGCACGATTTGGATCTCTGTTCGTGTCCAAATTGGACACGAACCTACTGTTTGGACACTGCACGGGGGAGTACTGTGCTCCCCTGATGCTCGGGTGTCCTAGCGGACAGGACACGGCACCCCGACACCTAAAATTGGTGTGTGGGCGCGGGCAATCGTTGACATTATGCAGACAAAATATGGGGAGAAACCATCTAGTGGTTTGAGAGAAATCTGACCTGCACTGTCTCGACCACACAACCCACGTGCACGTACTTCGTGCGCAGACACGAGGACACTTAGACTCGTGTCAGGCTACCCTAACCCTAGCCCTAGACCTAGACTAGTTGTAGACACGTGCACGACACTTGTGGGTTCGTGTGTCGTGTCCTAAAGGGTTCGACACGCGTGTATGAGACAGTGCACTGCACTGTCTCTGACACTCAGTCGATCGGGGTTTGACACATGTTTGTGGCACTTTAAACAGGATGTTTTGAAACAAGAGGACACGACTGACCCCCCTATGTTGGTATATATTTTTCCCTTTGTTTCAAATGTTTTGATTGGGATTTCGAATGGTTTTGGTTCGATTTTGGAAAGGCTGAAACTGTTGATACTGTTTTCAAATATTCCAAATGTTCATTTCGATTTCAAATAGAATTTACATTTACACCTGAGTTTAGTTTTATGTTCCAAATTGGTTTATGATATAGGTTTTGGATTTTTTAAATGGATTGGGGGTTCGACTATTGTGACTGATACATGTTAAATGTAGGTAAATTAAATTTCCAAATGGGTTCCCTGTTATCTTATATTTTTAAATGTAGGAATTGGTTTTAATGTAGGATGAATTCATACCTGGGTTTTAATGTAGGAAAATTAGTATGATGTAGGTAAGTTCCCATTTGGTTTGATGTAGGATGAGTTTCAATGAATCCCTGATTTCTTGTTTCCCATTAGGTTTCGATATAAGTTAGATGTTCATTTCAGTTTTCAGTTATACTATATATATGTATGTATGTTCATAATGTTAAATTGGTATATATATATATATCTATATATATATATATATACATAAAAAAAATATATATATATATATATATGAATAAGTTGTATCAATAGTATGTATGTATATCTAGGAAATTTGTAGATACTGTGAGATTGAGAGAGCTGTGAAATTAAGAGAGTTGTGAGATTGAGAGAGAGTGATTTTGAGTGAATGAATGAGGATATGAAGATATGATGAATGAATGAAAGTGTGAACTAAGGAATGAATGAATGGGATAAAAGAATGTATGAATTGATTGAAGTGTGAAGAGGGAAGATTTGAAATGAGATAGAATGAGTGAAGGGGTTAGAAGAAGAAGGAGGAGGAATTGACGAATAACAAGAAGAAGAACATGGCTGCAGTAGAAGCAAGGGGCTACTGTCCCCCTTGGACCGCAGGGGCAGCCCCTTTGGCAGCCCACTTCCCTCCCCCCAAATCTTCCGTTGTTCGTGTGTTGGTCAAGTGTGTGTGTTTAGTGAGTTAAAGTTTAGGTTAGAAATTGAGTTGGAAGTTTGAGTTAGGATTTGCGTTAGTGTGTGAGGAGTAGAGTTCTAGAAATCATATTTTGGGTATGGTATGTTAGAGAGTTTGAGAGGTATAGTATAGGATATATTTCTATGTGAAGCCTAAGGTTATGGGTTTAAGTAGAGGTTCTACCATATATATATATATATATATATATATATATATATATATATATATATATATAAAATATATATATATATATATATATATAAAATGTATATATATATATAGTGTAATATATATGCTTGAGAGACTTGTACATATTTAGGGTAGTATATATATAGTGATATTATATAGGTATTTAGATGTAAATATATGTGTGGTAGAGTATATGTGGTATCTATATGTAAGGTGGAGGTTAGACTTAGCCATTGGCTATGGGGGTTTGAGTTTCCCTTTCATATATATTATAAGGATATATAGGAATAATGTATTATAAGTATTGAGATGTATGTTTATACATTATGAGGTATATATATAGATGTGATACATGGGAAAACCTAGATTGATTTCAAGTTTAACCCAAGTTTGACTCCTAGTTGACCAATCTTGACCTGTTAACCAAATTTGACCTAGAGTTGACCTAGAGTTGACTAGTTGACCAAAAGTTAACTGTAAGTCAACCCTTGACCTAGATTGACCTAGTTTGACTTGCTTTGACTTGCTATAACCTAGTATGATCTAATATGACTTACTTAGTTTGACTTTGTTTGACCAAGTTTGAACTAGACGGTTGACCAAGTTTGACTTAGATTTGACTTTGACCTAGATTTAACTAAGAATCATGTAGACTGCATCGTATATTTTATTTCCCTTATATTTGAATACATCATAACCTGTATTGCCTTAACTAGGATTTTGAGAGTCCAATTCAGACATCTGTTTTCATCAGTCATTCAGAGTACCAGGTGAGTACATTCTCTGATAATATTTCTGTTTTATGATATCGTCTTTGTTTTTAGTATTTAGTGTAGATATCCTTGTTCTCTTGACACATTGTTCACACGGATTGGTATTTGTCTGGATCCCTGTTATTCCTCTTATATATGGTATGCCTTGTGCAAGTCTTCCTTGTTCCTTGTTCATTGTATAGATACGATTCCTGTGAAGGAGAGCTACTTCATAAAGAATACGTGAAGGAGAGCTACTTCACAAAGAGTGCGTGTCATGACATGTCATAACTGGATCCACTATATTAGTCCGGAATGGGGGTGTTAGGGTAGATATGTGATCAATACCCTATAGTACCAGATTGTATCATCATTGTATCACCATTGTATCCTTACTATATAGTGTTAATCATACACTCACGTATGATTAGCCAAGCTAAACATTGTATCAAGTTCTAAGCCGATCACATTTTGAAACTATTGCTAAACTCACATAGATAGCAGCTCCAGATTTTCGTACATGTTATACACTGTTCTCTTGCCTTATCTCATTAATGTTTTGATATACCCTGTCAGGATGCATGTACTCTCTACTTTACCTAGTATATTCTCTCTATCTACTGCTACATTTTCAATATTGTATAACTGGAACTGTTGTTTGAGATTTTGTACTCGTTCCTGTCCTGACTGGACAAGTTAAAAATATTACAGATGATGAGGAGGAGTGCCCTACCTATTACGGTCCTCATGACGTGGTTGTTATAGAGTTGGATACCCTAGTGCAGCTGGGGCTAGCTCTAACAGATGAGGCCTTGGTATAGTTTAGCTGATTTTCGTATAGTACTGGACTCTGTCTCCAGATTACTTTGGCTTGTTATTATTTGTTTTGAGATAGTTGACTCAGAGATTTTGGACTTGTATTATTCTGTGTTGGATTTTCAGGATGATATTATAAATCTTGTTGTCCTTATCTTTCAGTATTATCTATCGTCATTCTTAGAGTTTGTGATTGAGTATATTATATTATCATTACTTGTCCTCCGTTCGGAGTTGACCATTCTCGACAGGTTTTGATATTATAACTATTGATAGATGGTAGACCTAGACAGCGTTCTACGTCATTTCTGCGGCGTAGGCTGGGACATTGTTTCACACTTGTGCCCTTACTCTGGGTACGGGTCATGACAATCACTTCAAAAGGTATACATCTTGACCCAGAGAAAGTGAAAGCTATCCTCGATATGCGTCCCCCAAGAAATCTCAAAGCTATGCGGACTTCAAGGAAGGCTAGCCTACATCAGACGATTCATTTCAAATCTTTCTGGAAGGTGTCAAACGTTTACTCAGCTTATGAAGAATGGAGTATCTTTCGTCTGGACTGAATAATATCAACGCGGATTTGACGACATCAATAAGTATCTCACAAACCCTCCAGTGTTGGTGGCTCCAATAATCGGAAAACCTTTCTTGTTATATGTCCGCGCTATGGATCATTTCCTTAGTTCCCGATTAGCTTAGAAGAATGAAGGCGGCCATGAACAGGCAATCTACTACCTCAGCCGCACAATGGTGGGTGCCGAGCAAAGATACACACCTCTAGAAAAGGAATGTCTCGTACTGGTATTTGTTATCCAGAAGACACGTCACTATGTGTCTGGGCAGACTATCCACATCATATCTAAAGTTAATCCTCTCAGAATACTCATAACTAAATCGGGTTCTTTTAATTCCAGTTTAGCTACATGGGCAATGCTGTTGACTCCATACAATATGCTGTTCGTCCCTCAGAAGGCAGTAAAAGGCCAAGCATTAGTTGATTTCTTAGCAGCTCATTAGGTGCCATAATCTTCCAAATTCTACGATGAAATCCTGAATGAAGTAGTGGAGTCTAACACCGCAACTGAAAAAATCTCCATTTGGCGAATGTTCTTGGACGGTACATCAAGAACAGGACCTAAAGGAAATATCGTAGCCAGAGTAGGCATCATGCTTGTGTCACCCGACCATCTGTTTATACACCGTGTATATTATCTCGTAGAATTTTACACTAATAACGTGGCAGAATATAATGCCCTACTGATCGGCCTTCCACTGGCAAAACAACTGAAAAGTTGACTATCTAGAAGCTTACGGTGATTCTAAGCTAATAATTAGTCAGGTCCGAGTTGATTATGAAGTTCTTCACAAAGATCCCATCCCATATCACAAAGTGACAATCGAATTGGCTTCTACTTTCGCTGGATTCTTCATCGATCACGTGCCTCGATTAGAGAATATAGAAGCAGATGCTTTAGCCGGTCTTGCTGCTTCCTTGATCGTCCCTACCAATACAAAGCAATCGATCACAGTGTCTGGTCTAGAGTTATTCTGTGTAAAACGTTCCTTGCATATTCATCACAATTACGCAACAGAAATAAACGTCGATATTAAAGACTGGAGATTTCCTTTTATACACTACGTCGTCTACGGAATCCTCCATGAGGACCCAAAGGAAGCAGTGTCTGTCCAAAGGTGAACCCTCAGATTTTACTATGATACAGCTACCAAAATGTTGTACCGACGCTCTTACGATGGGCTACTGTTACGATGTTTATCAGACACAGAAGCGAAACATACACTCCGTGAGGCTCACGACGAAATTTATAGTGCACATCAACCAGGCACCAAATTACAAAATTGCCTCAGTGGAATGGATTATTATTAGCCCACGATGATAGCAGATGCTATAGAATATGCAAAGAAGTATAGGGCTTGTCAGTTTCATGCCAACTTCATTCATCAACCTTCGGAGTTTCTACACCCGGCGGCAGCATCTTGGCCTTTTGAAGCCTAGGGTATGGACGTCATGGCCCAATCAGCCTGCAATCCTCCACAGGACATCGGTTTATCCTAACTAAAACTGATTACTTCTCCAAATGAGCGAAAGCTATACTGTTCACCAAACTAAAAACGTCGAACGTGATCAGTTTCATCAAACGTCACATTTTCTACTGCTTCGTCCTACCTCGCAGGATCATCCATGATAATGATCCACAATTCACGAGCCATGCATTCTATCGGTTCTACAATAAGAATCAAATTCAGAATGTAGCCTCTATTGCTTACAATTCAGCGGCTAATGGGTTAGCAGAAGCCTTCAATAAGACTATCATCAAACTTTATAAGAAGTTCGTGTCTTCAAACAAGCACGATTGGAATGAGAAGCTCGACTAATGTCTCTGGGCCTATCGTACAACAGTCCGGAATCCAACAGGAAGTATGCCATTCTCTCTAGTTTATGGGAGTGAAGTAGTTCTTCCCCTAAAAATCTAGATTCTCTCTCTTCGAGTAGTTTAAGCCAGTTAGTTGACTACCGAAGAAAGTTACCGTCTGCAACTACAAGAGCTGGAAGCGCTAGACGAAAAATGCTTATTAGCTCAACAGCGTATTGAGCAATACCAAGAACCCCTTTCCAGAGCCTTTAATAAAAAGGTGAAGGAAAGAATCTTTCAAGTTGGTGATCTGGTCTTAGCAGTAAGAAGACCAATGGTCATGACACACAAGACAAAAGAAAAATTTCAGCCTAAATGGGAAGGTCCTTTCGTTATAGAATCAGTTTATTCTAACGGTTCGTATCGACTAACCAAGCCTAATGGTGACTTGCTCATGATGCTGGTCAACGGCAAGTTCCTGAAGAAATATTATGTGTAACCTTCATGAACCGCGTTGACATATACCCTTTTTCAGTCATGTAAAAGTACAGTGCAATGTTTATGTAATTCAAAAAAATTATCTAACTATTATCCGAATTTAAATAGTCTTGAATACGCCATGGATAATAGGTCCTTTAAAAATATTCTCCAGTGGGATTATCTCCGTTTTGGACTCTGCCCAAACTTGGTTTGACGAAAATAAGTCACGTCGATATTTTTTCTGAACTATTTTTCGATAATTATTTTCCCAGTGGGATAATTAAGAAACATTTTGCCACGTCCATATAACCTCTGAGCAAAGCATTCATCAAAGATAATCACGTCCATATTACCTCTGAATTATCCACTCCTACCTAAAGTTATATATTCGTCCACGTCCATATTACCTCTGGTCAGATATAGAACATTCTCTGCTATTACGTCCATATTACCTCTATTAGCAGCTTTTTTCAACTTATTATCTATATTCAAGAACCTTGAATATAAAACGGATAATAAATCCACATCAAATTCTCCAACAGAATACCTACCAGAAATATCCTTACTACGTCCAGATTACCTCTAGTTCTGATATTTCACAAACTTTATTCATAAATTTTGAAAGCCAAAAGATTTTTTATTTAAAACGTCTATCAAAAGACGGAGAAGAAAAAGATACAAGAGTCTTGACGGCTAAAACAAACAGTTACAAACAAAAGAATTAAGGGATACACAATCAATTGATGCTATCCCTCAGAGCCTTGATTTCAGCTTGAGATTTGACAGTGGCACGACGACGTCCTTCTTTCTGCCGAACAACTTCATCCTCAAAAGGAATCAGTTTCATAGGCTCGTTTTCAAACTTTACCAGTTGAGCCTTCAATTGGTCTGAAGTTATGGCAATCGTAGCAGCCTTAACCACGTAGTCTTCCTGCTCAGACGCGACTGTTCGCAAGTCAGCCTCAAACTGAGCAATCCCTTCGCGAAGCTGCGCAATCTGATTATACTTTTCAGTGATCTAGATGGCCAACTTATTCTTTGAGGCAATACGAGTCCTACCTGCAGCATCAAACTGTTTATACTGATCAGCCAGCTCACTTATCTCTTTAGCCAGCAGTTCCTTCCTCACCTGGAAAGTACCTTTCTCCTTCTCAATAGCCGCAATCAGAGCCACGTCCTCCTCAAGAAACAATAATGTTGGGCTTCGCTGACTGACCTCTCGGAGTTTGGCCACTTGATTTTCCAGGTCAGCCATGACCTTCCTTAAAACATTAGATCGCTCTTCATAGCTAGCAATGCTTTCAAGAGCTATCATCTGGCATTCAGCGACAGCTTCATAGGCCCGAAGGTGGCATTTTGGTTCAAAACTCCAGGAAGCTTTACTTTTAAAATAGAGTATAAGGCTCTTATGACTTCCTGAGCCATCTCATCATCTTCAAAAGAGGTCGTTGGAGATGAAGCTTGATGGGGATCTTCTGTACCTGGGAGAGCTAGTTGGGAGGAAGCCGAACCTGACAAATAAAGCAATATACATATCAGTAACAAAAAAACTTACTTAAAGAAGGAGTTCTAAGTTCATACCTCCTGCCAGCTCAGCATCAACTGGAACTGGGGAAATAAGAGCAGACCCAGGCCGCTCACTATCAATATCAACCAAAGCCGCATCAGGCTGCTTGCCTTCCACGGTCCCAGCTGGACCCAAAGCAGATTTAATAATGCCGCCTCAACGGGCCGATCAAAGAATTCTTCAGTAACCGATACCAGTTTACTGGAAGAACCAAGGGCAGCTTCCTGTCTAGCCCCGATATCTGGAGCATCCTCTGTGCTTTGTTCGCTCTCCTTGTCTATAATGGAATATACGATGGAAGTTAGCCTCACAAGTTGCACGCAAAATTGAAGTCGAAAAATCTCATCCGAAGAAAAGTGCAAGAATGACATATCCAGAGGAGGGTGAGCTGATTGGACTTGATTTTCATCCAAATCTATCATCATAGCTCCTATCACAGACATATCCCCCAAAGAAATGTTATATAAGGGACTGGCTTTCTGATCGCCATCATTGTCTGGGCCTTCGCCTTGATCATCCTATTGCTCAAACCTTACAACTGAAGAAGACCCGTCTTCATCCATCGGTTGAGGACGAATAGAGGACCCTGTTGTTATGTCCACCTCATTAGACGAAGAAGAACCTGCCGTGGTCGTGACTTCAACGTCCTGCGCAAAGGACAAACGTAATGGTGAGAAAGCTTCTAACGGTTTGACCAAAACGGCTATGGAGTCTAAGAAGGGATCTACCTCCCGAATGGTAACTGCCCACGACGCCATCCCTGTAATACCCCTCAAAATATAAAAGAATATTTTAATTTAATTATTTTGGATTTTATTTAAATTTAATATATTTTTATCTTATTTATATTACATAAAAGAACTATAGTCATAGTTGAGTTTGAATATACAAGACGACTAGAAAGTATGGCATGCCTAGCGTAAGCATGCTAGCCATGTTAGAAATGCCATAGTCATACTATAGTCTCTTGCATGTTAACCATTGAAATTATGGCACAAGTTATATTTTTATTTAATTAATTAGTTAAGAAAGCCTTCATGACTTTTTAGGAGACCCGGTTGTACAAAACTTTCCCAAACCTCTTCCAAGCCAAATCCAATCCTATATAGGCATGATGGGCATTAATAAATTTTAATAATTATATATATTTGTATTTAATTTAGATTTGGATTGAATTTCATAGATAGAATTAATTAGCTCTATATTAGGAAAGGCCTTTTTAAATCCTCAATCTAATCAATTAGCCAACTCACCGAACAACCAAATCATGCCATAGTGGACCCCCACCATAGATTTCGGCCAAGAAACCCCCCATGGCCGAACACCCACAGGAAAAGGATTCACACTCCTTTTAATACATGCAACACAATAAAGTCCATATATATACATCAACTTAGCCCAAACCCTAACCCTAACTTAATTCTTCTTTCTTTCCATCTCCATAGCCGACCACCCCTCTACCTCTCCATATTTTCAGCAGCACTTCGCCCCCTATAGCCTCCATATATCATCTCCTCCATTGCACATCTCTCCATCCTTCACAAAAACTCATCTCCTCCACCATACATCCACCCAACCACTCAAAATAAACCCTAAAAAGTCCATCTTCTCCAACCAACCATCTATAGACATTGCCAACCCTTTCATACTCACCAAAAAAGGATTTTCAAGCAAGAATAGCGAGAAAGGTTGGAGCTTTGGCGAGGAGAAGTCATCACAACCTCTCTAGCAAGGACCTTTGGTAAGAAATCCTAATCTTTCCATCTCAAACCCTTAATAAAATTATGTAGAAAATATGTTATTAAATCTATAGAAATAATATTTTGATGGCTTTTGTTATGTATAATCATCCATAAAGGTTTCATGAAATATAGGCATAATATTCATGTTTTTGCAGGATCAAAATTAATCCCATTGTGAAGGAACTATGAGTTATTGGTGCCTATTCTCGAAACTAAATTTTATATGTGTTCATATACGTAAATTAGAATTTTTAAGTATTTTTCCACGATTTTAGAAACTCAAATCTCGTCGAAAAAATTGTAGGTCAAAACTAGCTAATTTTGGGTAACCGGCTGATCTAGAATGTCCAAAACTTGTAGTATAACTCAACCCTTGTACCTCTAATATTATTCTGTGAAATAAAATATTTTATTGCTGTTTAAAATATATTTTTGGTTATTTTAGCAATTTTGAGTCATTAACTATGTTCCGGGCGAGTTTCGGGTATACTAGCTGACTTAGAATCAACCAGTCATAAATGTCTTTAGAAAAATTAATTCTGGAATTTTAGAAATAAATCTGTAGAAAATTATTTTAAATATTATTTTTATGCTTTTTATATGATTTTTAAGTATGTTATTGAAGTACGGGCAAAACCGACTTATTAAAAGTTATAAACCCTAAAACTGTGTTTTGATGTCTCGTGGAACCTGTGTGTGATTGTATGGATCTAAATGGTTCCACGAAAGATCGAATATAATTTTAACACAATACTTTGACTAATTAAGTCGTATCGTAAGTTTCGTAAGTAGTGACTTAATCTAGTAAATTAATTATCTAGGAGCGTCGGGTTCCGGAGGCGTGGACGCGGGAGCGGCGTTTCTTATTCACAGCGTGGAATTAGGCAAGATACCTTGCCAACTTACTCTGTGATTTATATATTTTTTTTCAGTATTTCTTATTTGTTGATATTAAAAACTGTGCGTCCAAGTCACACTTGGGTGCAAGCGACTTTGTTGGTCGTTTTTTTTTCGCTTTTATTTATTTTTCTTGCATTGACCAACAAAGTCGCTAGCACCCAAAGTAGGTTTCTATGAGTCATGGATGTGACCCTACTAGGCATTGGGTGGGGAGAACAGTTCTTTAACGTATGTGCCAAGTATGCACTTTCCTATTATTGCCGGTTATCTCCACTGGAGATACGGTCTTGGATCCTGATACCTTATTTCTTGCTGAACTCTGACATTCTAGGAATGTTATGCTTTGAGGTCCCTGGTATCCTGATGGGACCATACCTGAGTTCCTGCACTTGAGCCAGAGTGCCTATGCGTGGAAGGTTTGTTCTTAACTGCATTTTCACAATAGAATTGGTAGGCACTCTATTGCATGCATCCCCTTTTACTCTCTATTATATATAACATATTATATGGCATGTTCTTTATGTATCTTGTTACGTCCCTCTGAGGACCTGGTTATCTCTTCAAGTGTGTGCTTTGTGACTTTTCACAGGTATTCTAGCCAAGGTCGTCATCTTCTCTATTTCTTCGAGGATGATTTCTCTTGGTTTGTCTTGCCATTTTTTGATCATTTTCTTGTATATCTTCTTACATTTAAATTGGTTCTTAGTGGATTTGTCTCCGCCCAACTACATGTATAAATAAAAAATTCTTGAGTTGATTATAATGTTATTCTTTATTGTTTGGATGAGATTTAGTTATCATGGTTTTACTGCACTTTACAGCTTATGTATACATACGGGGTTCCAAACATTGGAGTATACTTTCGTATGTATACAGCTGGTATGTTTGCGTACTTAGTCCTAAGTATTTTAGGACTGGGGTATTACATGTTTTCGTGGTGGCCCATGCATGTCGAGTTTGCCACTTCGGTTATGTTACTGTACCGATGTGAGCCTGCATATATGATTAGGATATAGGAATCTCATCCACAAGCTTGACTTCCTTCCTTGATTCCAAATCTCAAACTCTCGTTCGATTACCTTGAGTTCCTTCTGCTTGATTCCTTTCACTGTAAAACTTATCTTCTTTCTTGCTGAATAGGGAGGTTAGGAGATAACTCATACGAGTATACGTGTTATATTCCTCAGTTACTCTATTAGTTGACTTTATAAGTTGAGTAGTATGACTACAACCTACCACCCGTATCCTTGTAACCTAGTATTAAAGTATAAGAGAGTGATAATGAATATATGCTAGTGTAGGAGAGATGTTACCTAGAATATAGAGATTTTGTAGCCCATACCCATTGGTCAACCAAGGCCTGATACAAGAACCAGTAGGACGACTATAACTCAAGCACACCGGATAAGACTTAAATCCTTGTGAATCTCGAACTATTTATTACTGCTTTCAACGTATTCTCCCATACTTATACATTAAACTATCATAAATGACGACGCTATTTATAGCCTAATTTTGCAAGCTTATTCCTTGTCGAGCTTGTTCAGGACATATGTATACTACGGACGCCCACAAGCATGTTATCTAATTAGAATCAATGTATTATGGTCTGATCAACCATAGTGCACGTGGTTCGCTCTTTATATGATTATCCCACGTGGATAGAGATATAGAGGTATCTAGGATCTCATCCACGACTTCATTAACAATTTCTCTTGAATTACACATTCGCCTTTGAATCACGTAATTGTACTCAATGACATCCTTCTTGAACTCTTTATTACTTTTGACTTTCACTGATTGGAAAGGCGAACGCTCATATTTGATAGATAGATACAGAGTATCCGCATGGCCATGGTAGTTATATGCACAAATATAGCAACCATCGGCCAAGCCATATAACTACAACCTTGTCTAAAGTTGTTCGTCCTTCCCTCGATCCTAATACTAATATAGTGACCTTCTAGTCATTTGAACTTAAAAAATGAGTAAGATATTATCCTTCGGTAAACCACAAACCTAGGAGACTATCTAATCGCTAGGAATCAATTATTGTGAGTCTCCAAATATTCATCTTGATTCTTGGCTTAACTAGCAACCCGTATGCCTTAACTCAAACCTTACTTGACTAGGCCCCCACAGCTTAGACAGAGAAGAATAGACCAAAACAAGGACAAGCATTACAAGGACTGTGTTAGACACCTATTCCAAGATTAGAGATTCAGCAGATGTTACTCTAGGTACAAAATTCTATTATCAAAGAAGTGACTTAGTATTAGAACAACACATTCACCAGCTTACCAAAATCTGTAGCATGACGCCCCATCATTATGTTGTATTAGTAATCAACAAGTGATGCATGAGTACTACATTCAATACCTCTAGAACCCTTGTGACTATAGTCTGGCAGGTTTGACACAAATAGAAATTCACGACTTAGTAGTTGGAGATCTTTCCTATGACGTGCTTTAGAGTTCGTTATCCTACCGATGGACTCTCATATACCATGGACAAGTGGGTTATTCCATCTTATCGACTCAGGTACCACTGTACGCGATCATTTCCATTTATTAGGACTCGGGGTATGATACTTAAAACTGATTCACAACTACCCTATCATGTTTTCGATCACATCGTGACTTATTATTACCAAAGTTCAAGGTACGATATCGCGACTCAAATATTCCTAACCTCATTATTCCTAAAACCATATCCTAGTCTCTAGAGTGAATCGATTGTAAGGCATTCTTACTTTTAGGAATTAAGGGATCACTGATTGATTGAGGTAAATTGGTTCTCACTAGGATGATAAATTAGTGAATCGTGAACTCCCACTTTCTTTTTAGATCTTTTTGTGTCCCTTACTATGACTTTGATATTTGGAGTGTAATTCTAGTTTTTACCTTCCAACAAAATTCATATGGAAAACTTAAACGAGTCCACCTTCAAGTAGACATATCATGTCCCACTCAAACATATCTCCTTGTGCTCTATTATTATGATACGGCTTTCAGGTCAAAAGGGACTAGCGATAACCCTTACCATAACACCGATGTACTTTCCGACTGTAGTTAGAGATCCAACCTTGACTCAAATCTTTTGGCCCAATATATGGTTGTGATCTACTCGAAGCCATCTACGCACATGCCACTAGTGTGCCACTCAATAGAGGCCTCATGTGCTACATAAACATAAAAGTTACGGAAGGCGCATCTCATGACTTACAGAACCTATTCTACCAACCTAATCTATATTACCCTAACCTAATAGGGATGGTTTAAAATTCTAAGAAATGTTTTCCAGCTACTGTAGATTAAAATCTAAAGTTCATGCAATCAAAGATTGAAGTCCAATTAGGGAACCTATTGAGACTCAGTTAAACCCATCATAGCAAATCGCCATATTGGGACTATAAAACCAAACTTGATAAAATAGGCCCTCAACCCTATTATGTAGGTCCCACCTCTGGCTGACTAATTCTTCTTCCATAGATTTCATAACTGCATCTCTTCGTAGCCTATGTTACGCATCTCTCGGTACCAACTTGCTTCCGGATATACTTGACCAAGACTTCTCATATTGTCTTGACCAAACATAGTTAATATATGGGCCATATTAAATAGATAATATCTATACATTCTATAGAGTCCGTGACTATGATTGAAAATACCTTATACTTCCATATACCTCCTTAAAATTTGACCTTCTTAGAAGCCCTATTACTGTGCTTTCCCCGATTAACCAACTTCTATAAGTTTGGTGGAACATTGAACTTATTATACTCTACCTCTCAGAATGGGATTACAATTGTGACCGTTCTTCCGTCTGTTTGGAATTTATGAAATAATATTTTATTTTGCATTTTATATCCCTTTGCTCGTGCGTTTAGATAACTACGGTAACAGATTGTAACCTAAATTCTTATATTCAATCATATAATCATTTTTGTTTAAATCAAGAGCAAAATTTCGAGGCAAATAGATCGTAAGCCTCTCTGAGAAATATAAGATTTTGGAATTAGCAAGTGGTTGGAAATGATTGGTTCCAATTAGACTAATAATTCAATGGTTCATAACGTCGACCCATATTCGTATCATTTGATACCCTCGACCGAGATTTTGATAATTTAAGCACAACACTAGCCTTTTTCTTTCGACAAAGTTCACACTCACGAACTAGACTAGTCATGCTACTGACATGACATACATGTCCCACACAAACAAACTTTCTAATGCTCCATTTAAATCATACCACGTGTATGACACATTGTTTCCTCAAAACAAACAATAGAGACCCAAATTCGATCTATTCGATTTCACCCATGCAAATATCGACCCATTCCCTTAACTAAACTGAATACTCAAGATCTATGCAAGACGTAGCATACCTATAACGTATGCCTTCCAACATGCAAGCATATGACTCCTACACAACACCAAACATAAGCCCACACATATTAGTCGTTATGACTTAGAGTTTTCAAAACACTTGCCTAATCATATTCTATAGCATGGGTTCTTTAATTATCATCCATTCTCATCACTTGGCCATAAATTCTTCTTCCCTAGGTTTTCAAGCTCACTTCTTAGTTTCCCATGTTAGACGTAGAACGAATCCTTCTGAACCGACACACGTTAGTATATTCAAACAAGAGGTCGCTACCAGCTTGTCAGAAGCATGACCCCTAGAGTGACAATGTTTGATTGTAGTAACTTTCTTATAGTTGTTATTGACCAAGAACGTCATGGTGTTATCGAGGCTCACTTAGAATCCAAGACTGTGGTCAGAAGTGTCCATTATTCTCGTACCCCTCCCTAGAAATTGTCCTCCTCAAAGTCTTGTAATAACGACGATATTTACGGGTGGCCAATTTTATAAGTTGGGTAGAGTGTGGAAGGAAACATACCCCATCTTGTAAAATATAGGGTCAATTTGGATTCCTATGACAACCACCCCTCCATCCTTTCAAAAATTGAGCTACAATTTGACGAACCTACTCTCCCTCCGTAAAAAATCTCGCATTCTTAATATTATGATTATTTTTAATTTCGAGGACAAAATTGTCATAAGTTGGGTATGATGTAAAACCCCTCAAAAATATAAAAGAATATTTGAATTTAATTATTTTGGATTTTATTTAATTCTAATTTGTTTTTATCTTATTTATATTACATAAAAAGACTATAATGATAGTTGAGTTTGAATATACAAGACAACTAGAAAGTATGGCATGCCTAGCGTAGTCGGGTGCTTTAACTAGCATACTAGCCATGTTAGGAATGCCATGGTCATACTGTAGTCTCTTGCATGTTCACTATTCAAATTATGGCACAAGTTATTTTTTTTTTAATTAATTAGTTAAGAAAGCCTTTATGACTTTTTAGCAGACTCGGTTGTACCAAACCTTTCCAAACCTCTTCCATGCCAAACCCAACCCTATGTAGGCATGTAGGGCATTAATAAATATTAAAAATTACATATATTTGTAGTAAATTCATATTGGGATTGAATTTCATAGATAGAATTAATTAGTTCTATATTAGGAAAGGCTTTTTTAAATCCTCAATCCAATCAATTAGCCAAGTCACCAAACAACCAAATCATGCCATAGTGGACCTCCACCATGGATTTTGGCCAAGCAACCCTCCCATGGCCGAACACCCCATAGAAAAAGGATTCCCACTCCTTTTCATACATGCAACCCAATAAAGTCCATATATATACATCAACTTAGCCCAAACCCTAACCCCAACTTAATTATGCATTCTTTCCATCTCCATAGCTGACCACCCCTCTCCCTCTCTATATTCTCGACAACACTTCTCCTCTCATAACCTCCATACATCATATCCTCCATTGCACATCTCTCTATCCTTCACAAAAACTCATCTTCTCCACCATACATCTACCCAACCCCTCAAAATAAACCCTAAAAACTCTATCTTCTCCATTCAACCATCTATAGCCATTGCCAACCCTTTCATACTCACAAAAAGAGGATTTGCAAGCAAGGATAGCGAGAAAGTTTGGAGCTTTGGCGAGGAGAAGTCGTCACAACCTCTCTAGCAAGGACCTTTGGTAAGAAATCCTAATCATTCCATCTCAAACCTTTACTAAAATTTGGTATAAATATGTTATTAAATATGTAGAAAGCATATTTTGATGGCTTTTGTTATGTATAATCATCCATAAAGGTTTTATAAAATATAGGCATAATATTCATGTTTCGGTAGGATCAAAATTAATCCCATTATGAAGGAACTATGAGTTATTGGTGCCTATTCTTGAAACTGAATTTTATGTGTTCATGTCCATAAATTAGGATTTTTAAGTATTTTTCAATGATTTTAGCAACTGAAATTTGGTCGGGAAAATTGTAGGTCAATACTAGCTAATTTCGGGTAACCGGCTGACCTAGAATGTCCCAAACTTGTAGTATAACTCAACCCTTCTATCTCTAATATTATTCTGTGAAATAGAGTTTTTTATTGATGTTTTAAATTTTTTTTATTTTAGCAATTTTGAGTCATTAACTATGTTCCGGGCGAGTTTTGGGTAGACTAGCTGACTTAGTAATCAACCAATGATAAATGTCTTTAGAAATATTAATTCTGGAATTTTAGAGATAAATCTATAGAAAATTAGTTTCATTATTATTTTTATGATTTTTATATAATTTTTAGGTATGTTATTGAAGTAGGGGCATAACCGACTAATTAAAATTTAGAAACCCTAAAACTTTGTTTCGATGTCTCGTGGAACCTGTATGTGATTGTATGGATCTAAATGGTTCCACGAGTGATCGAACATAATTTGACACAATAATTTGACTAATTAAGTCGTATCGTATGTTTCGTAAGTAGTGACTTAATCTAATTAATTAATTATCTAGGAGCATCGAGTTCCTCAGGCGTTGACGCGGGAGCGGCGTTTCATATTCACAGCATGAAATCAGGAAAGATACCTTGCCACCTTACTCTGTGATTTATATATTCTTATTTTTAGTTGTTATTTTTAGTATTTCTTATTTGTTGATATTATAAAACTATGCGTCCAAGACACACTTGGGTGCAAGTGACTTTGTCTGTCATTTTTCTCATTTTTATTTATTTTTCTTGCATTGACTTAGTCTAGTGACCACCCCTTTGTTGATGAGGTATTAGTATATCTCATGCGGCCTTGACACATGCTTTATCACGTGATGTGAGTCACATGTAGGACACGTACTCGTGTAGTCGGCCGGCCACCGATACGTATGAGGCGTGTGACGGTTAGGAGTAACTGCCAATAGAATTGCATGCTAGTAGACTTGGCAGTTACTAGAGGTTACTAAAAGTCATGGATGTGACCCTACTAGGCATTGGGTAGGGAGAACAGTTCCTTAACGTATGGGCCGCGTATGCACTTTTCTATTATTGTCGGTTATCTCCACTGGAGATATGTTCCTGGATCCTGATACATGATTTCCTCCTGGCCACTGGCATTCGAAGAATGTTATGCTTTGTGGTCCCTAGTATCCTGATGGGACTATACCTGAGTTCCTGCACCTGAGATAGAGTGCCCATGCGTTGAAGGTTTGTTCTTAACTGCATTTTCACTGTAGAATTGGAAGGCACCCTATTACATGCATCCCCTTATACTCTCTATTATATATCACAAATTATATGGCATGTGCTTTATGTATCTTGTTACGTCCCTCTGAGGACCTGGTTATCTCTCCATGTGTGTGCTTTGTGACTTTTCGCAGGTGTTCTAGCTAAGGCCGTAATCTTCTCCATTTCTTCGAGGATGATTGCTCTTGGTTCGTCTTTGCATTTTTTTATCACTTCCTTGTACATCTTATTTTATTTATATTGGTTGGTAGTAGATTTGTCTCCGTCCAACTACATGTATAAATAACAAATTCTAGAGTTGATTATAATATTATTGTTGTGGATGAGATTTGGTTATCATGGTTTTACTGTATTTTATAGCTTATGTATATATACGGGATTCTATAAATTGGAGTATACTTCGTATGCATACAGCTGGCATGTTTACGTACTTTTTTCTAAGTATTTTAGGACTGGGCGTTACATTTCTACGTCTTCCGGTCTGCTGAGAAGATGTTCTGGGAGGAGACGAGCCGGTGCTCACATTCGTGACCTTCTTTCTCCCTCTGGAGACAACAACCTTCTTCCTTTTGGACTGTTGAACCAGCTCAGTGGAAGCTTTCCTCTTATGAGGAATATCAGGAAGAGGTTCCTCAGTATCCTCTCTCTGAGTTGCTGTAACAACCGGCTCCTCAAGAGCGACTCTCTGTTGTGGCGCTGCAGCCAGCTCAGCTGAGGGTGCGGCACCTTTCCTTGTGTGACCCACCATTGTGCGCACTTGTCCTATATTGACAAGAGTAGGGGCAAGCCTAGTCCTCGATATTAAATTCTGCTCACGGTCATACCGAAAATGAAGGGTATTGACCTGAATATAGAACTTGGCAACAACAAAGAGCATGCGGGTTTCAGGCTTATCTTCTGGCAAGGTAAAAACTGCCCCCGTACATCTAGCATTGTAGTAGCCCCATGCACGTGCCCTGTTGATCAGGCTTCCTATCGACAGTAGATGAGGGCTAGGGTTGCCTAAAAGAAGCTGGCTGTAGCCGAACTACCGTACAAAGCAACTCGACAGATAAGGATCCAGGAAACTGTCGTTCCTATTCCTGAGCACCAGATGGGAAGTCCTGATGGACTGGAGCCAAAGGAATGCCCCAATAGGAAGGCTAGTAGTGAGTGCTTCCTCATCTACTAAAGTGTCTCCTATACGGCCACTACCAGACGGAGGCAAAACTCTGAAGAATTCATAATTTTGCAAGAAACTCAGAGCCTTCTTGCAAACAGGCACCCCTGTGACGGTCCAGTCTGCATCTTTGAATCTCCAAAGAAGGCATCTTCTGCCAAAGAGTCTGTCATCAGCCCAACATTTATTAATCTGGGAGAGTGCAGCACCAGCCATCCCATCAGGTAATAAAAAAATCCAGTCCTGATAAAATCCTTTCTACCATCGAGTGTCACCGCATTAACAATAAAGTGTCGCAAGCCTCGTTGGATGGCGCAGAGCATCGCAGGAAGCAGGGCAAGCTGGTATCCAAATGTCAGCTTTACAGCCGGAAGTATCATACCCCAACTTATCCTTTCAATAGGCCCTGAATTACCAGGGACTACACAATCGCGGAGCCATTTCATCAGAAAGGAGGCTATCACAACCTTTTTCGATAGCTTAAACTCGACATGTCTGAAGAAATGATAAACTGGAAAGTGCCCCGTGATCTGTCATCAATTGCCCTTTCTTAGATTTTATCGAGGGCTTGCGAGTCAAAAAAGATACTGGGCTGTCTCCTTCTTCTCTATTGAAGATGTAGTTGGTCCAGGCTCTCGTATTGGGAAGGGAGCCCTCAGTCTTATCCTTCTTGGTGACCTAGTGATAAATGAAGAGGTGACATAGTAACTCTTTGTACACCTCCATCATCTCAGAGTTCTCTCTCTCCAAATCCAAGAGCTCCTCATTACAGGGGACGTATTCCTCGTATGGCTCGGTCCCTAGGGATGTTTTGATATTGCCTACATCTCGTAAAGATCCAGACCCATCTCCCCACCTAGAGTAAAGAAGGTACATGTGTGATAGTTGTAAAACTCCACAAACAAGATGAATATAGGCCAATTAACCTTTATGCCATATTGGGTGGCTCTAATGGCATAAAAAAGGTCGGTAGCTTTTAGGGTGGCCTCATAAGTCGAGAGCACCCATTCAGTAAGGTCGCTCTAGAACGGGACATAGTATCTCCAATCTTCCATCCGCAGCTTTCCTCCTGGATACGACTCTTTGTTTGACAGCATCAGGATGGAGAGAGTATCAGCAGCGTACGAGTGAATATCAGTCGGGACATCGTTTATTATGGCCCCAGGATACAGCCTCCTCGTGGAGTAGGACGTGGAGCCCTTGACACCCTTGAAAGTGTCCTTCTTTCGGTCACCAGAGTTGAATTGGATCCTGCCAAAAATGACCCCATGTAGTTCAGGGGTCAGGTTCCATTTCATTTTTCTCCGCACAGCTAGATCAATAAACGCTGATAGAGGGTATTAGCACTTCATCGATGGTAACCATATCCTTTGGTTATTTAACCTGACCACTAGAGGGTCTTCTAGACATATCGTCTCTTTGTCCTAAAATCATAGGCTGTCACCAAACAAGAAGTACGGTCTCTTAAAGCTCCACGCCCCTCCGTGTGTGAACTTCTCATCATTCATCATCTGCTTTATGAATATTTTGTCCTGTTCAAGCATAGCAATCACCCGCACTGAAGGCTAGTCATGGCTGATCTTTACTTGAGTATTTTTTACCATTGCGGTGACGAGGCTTGAATCCAGAGCATGGAGAGAAGAGTCAAGAGGAATCCAACCAAGAGCCGGGACAACCATGTCAACTGCGAAGACATAAGAAAAAGTCAGACTTAGAATCTACAGAAAAAAGAGCTAAGTATTGAGAAATTCTATGCGCCCTGATGTTATTCGCCCAAAGGGCCTGTGGGCACATAAGCACATGTTTTGTATGGGCGCATAAGCACATGTTCTGTGTAGGAACATGACACAACCAAGTGCATAGGTGCATTACACAACAAAGTGCGTGGGAGCATGCATCTGTGAGCGCATAAGACTGCTCATAAAAGAATTATTTGCTTTAGGCGCATATCTATGGTCATGCGCCTAAGCCGAGAAAAGTTCGAGCGTCACAAATTAACGTTCGAGACTTCATTTTTTGAGACATCGCCTCACCCAAGATGTGGTCTTCAACCAGATGAGACGCTGCCAAAGGAGGAGAACTAGCTGCTGCAGCCTTCTTGCCCTTCGTAAACTTCTTTGGAGTTGAAGCAGCCTTGGGAAACATGATTGCTCGAAAGAGAGTAAAGGAAAAAATACTTTAAAAATTCTGAGGAAAAATAAAAGAGAATAAACTTTCTCTCTCTTCAAGGCCTATTTATAGGCACGAACGGGCCGTTATGCGCCCACATGGCCTATGCACCTACATGGTCTATGCTATATGCCTACGCAGAGATAGTCTTTTGCAGATTATGTGCCTGCTATTTGCTGATGTAGACTATGCATAAAACATCGCATAAAGAGCAGACCTTTTCAAATTTCGTTCCAAAACTAGTCTATCGCTTCAGATTTCCAAGAAAGATCTCAACAGCCATATTTCGACAGCATGGCAAACATCTATGTGCACAAAGGGGTCATTCCTATCATGCGCCCATGAAGCTGGTGGAGACAGTTTTTTCCATGCTTCTTTCAAAGTATTTCGACACTCGTTCGAGTCTCAAAAAATTTGAAGGGGGTCTTGTAGAAGCATAAAAAATACAAAACTATATATCCCATAAAAGGAGCTATGCGCCAACATAACCAAAAGGGGGCTATGCACCCAGAAAACCAAAGGGAGTCTATGCGCCCACATGATCGAAGAGGGGCTATGCGCCCACATGATCGAAGAGGAGCTATGCGCCCACATGATCGAAGAGGAGCTATGCGCCCATATTATTTTTATGCAAATCAAACATGCACCCAAGTGCGGGCGCATAAACTTACTCCCATAATATATGTCCAAGGCAGCAGATCCCTACGACTCCGTCAACATCCACGATCAATCTTGTACCGAAACATGCGGCCACGTCGATCTCTACGAGCAATCGTGTACCGAAGCATGCGGCCACGTCAACCCACGATCTGCCTACTATCATCTAATGTACATGCGTGTACACCCTATGCACCCAAAGGGGTGTTATACGCCTATAATAAAATTAGTATATTTTCTACCTATGGGCGCATAACAGTCATTTCAGTACAAACGACTATAAATAGGGGTTTCTTACCTCTTCAAAAATAGACAGAACTATTTGCCATAAAAAAATCAAAGACAGGTATTATAGAACACTGAAATTGATTGCAAACTTGCTTGTACAAAGAAGAGCCTAGAAAGAAATCCTAGGAAACAATCTAAGTACAATTATTTAGTTTTGATTCTAGGGGGTGATGGTGGAGGCTCGGGAAAGTGCTATCAACTCTACCTTACTCCGTGGACTATCTGATGTAGTCTCTAGCTCGTAAAGATATTGTTTTTTTCTTGAAGGTTGCCAGCCTTTTGAAGGGAAATGATACCCTGCTATTTGTAATAGAATGTATGTTGGGCCGCATAGGCAGGCTGTGGCCACGTGGCTGATTAGCATGCGAAGACCCACTCTTTGGCTGCCATCTGTCGGTTTGTTGGGATTTTGTTGAAGCAAATCGAGGTAGTTAGGGACTTAGTCAGATTGCCAAATGTCCTATTGCGGGGAGCTGTATAGTTTTCTCAGTCTTCGATATGTATTTTGGCAGCATAAAGCTCATGCGGCCTGGATCACAGTTACTTTTGGCTGCATGAAGTTAGGAGATTTTGGGGCCTCATATGTTTGAGTCCCATAAGGTTCATGCGACTTAAATGACACTCTTCTGGCCGCATAAAGACGTACGAACCCTGCTTTTAGGCGACGTCTCACATATTGTCTTTTTATTGAAGTGTTAGAGTTGTCATTTTGTCAGTTTGTCAGGACTTGTCAGCTTTATCTGTCGAACTGCTCCTCTTAGCCTCATATCTTCCTTCTACAGCTGTTTGTCGACGGGCCGCATATGTCATACGGCTTTCCTTCATGCAGACCTGTTTGGCCCAAAGCATCTATGAGACAATTTATAATTTACATGAACCCCATATTTTTCATGCTCCTACAAGACCCCCTTTAATGTTTCCAAATTGCAAATTTGTAATACTTTAAATAAGAAGCATGAAAATCTGTCAAGTCACAGGGAGTCTTCAAGTCGTAGGAAGTTTTTCGAACTGTAGAGGGATCTTGAGTCGTAGGAAAATCCTGAGGCATAGATGTAACACCCAGTTTTCTAAAATTAGGGTATTTTTGAAAATTTATTACTTTTATTATTTATTAATGGTATTCTAGTCATGATATGATTTTTGGTGATTTTTAGTTAATTAAAACTATTTTCTAAGTCACGACTTATGACTTTGGGATTTTACTAGTATAACCCTAGTGTAAACTCTAGAGATTTTATAACCTAGAGACTACCATGACCATGTAAGCCTAAGCAAGTGATTAGGATACCAATTTCGCACTTTTTAGCCTGAAGGGTATTTTGGTAATTTTCTAGGATTTATTTGGAATTATTTGGATTTATGTGATTTATTATTATTTAATTAGTTGATTTGTGTCATGTTAGCTCCTAACCTAGTTTAGCACGAATCCAGAGGTTAGCCACTAACCTAGAAGACTAATGTTAGATGTTAACTTTATTTTAGAAATATCTAGGTTTGATAAATATCTAGATATCTTACTTTTTAGATATTTTAGAACCTAAATATCTATTCCCTTAGTCAAAGCCTTAGGGGCTAAGTTAGCAAGGTGGAGGGGACCCTAAACATCTACCCCCTACCCCCATGGCAGCCAACGCATGCCCCCATCCTATATGCACACCCCCCTTTCATTCAAGCCTCTTTTCATTCACAAAAATCAAGTTTTTCCTACAACTTCAACCCTTCACCATTTAACCATTTTAACACCAAATTTGGTCTAGTCTTTTGCATTGGACTCCCCTACACTAGAGGATACTAGTTATGGCTTGCTAGCAAGGATTTGTGGAGCTTTGGACATTGGGAGTTGAAGGGGGTTTTCATTCAAAAAGGCCTATTATTGAGGATTTTACACTCATAGGTAAATACCTATAAACCTAGTTAATATTGTGTTTTCTCTTCATAATTGCATGCATCTAGGTACCATGGAACTGTAGGCCAAGTTTGGTAGGAAGTAGGTTCGATTTCGTGTCCGTATCGGACACGTATCCATGTTTGAAAAACAGTGTTTGGTGAAATGCCACTTAGGAATAAAGGTTGTTATTTTGCAAAACAAATTACACATTTCGGTAGCCCTTGGCATGCTGATCACGAGACACTAGGACTGAGCACATTTCTGTGCTGTGTCCGTGTCCAAAATGGACACGAACTCACAGCACGAGGCCACGTACGCGTGCCCTGCTACCACGCTGCTCGTGCTCACTTCACAGAGCACTAGGACACATAAAATTTGATATGGACACGGGGGCAGTGTCTGCGAACATGCCTCCAAAGTTTTGTGTCATGCCGTGTCGTGTCGAGTGAGAAATCTCGCTCGCACTGGACACGCACTGTACTGTACGCGCACGTTTTTCTCACTGACACGCGACTCGTGTCGCACGGACACGAGTCGTGGACACCTCGTGGTGACACGAGTGTGTAGCCCAACACGTTGGCTACACGTGGACATGACCATGAGGCCCCACGTGGCTCGTGTCGTGTCCACGAGACACGTGCACCGCTGCACGACGCAGTGTAAACAGCGTGTATCAGTCAAGAAAACTCGACTGATACGGGGCTCGTGTCGACACATGGTGACACGTGGACACGACTCAGGTAGCTAGACACCTAGCCTGACCCTAGGCGAACCTAGGGACACGAGCACGAGACTCCTAGACACGTGTGTCGTGTCCTAGAGCTACGTGCTCGCGTGCACGACGCTGCGACATTGCAGTTTACCCGATTTGCATTTTTGACCACTGGACACGCCGTGTCGTGTCGTGGTGGACTCCCATGGACACACACGACACCTACACGTATGGGGACACGATTACCAACCTTGGGTTTCGGGCCTTAGGTCATTTTTGACTCAAATTTGGGGTTACCCCTATATGTTCAGTAATGAACAGCAACTTGGTATTTTCCTGTATTTTATTTGAGTTTCAAATCGATTTTTGATGTGTATATATATGTATATTTATGTGTATATATATGTATATATGTATATGAGTGTATGGGTATATGTGTATGTGTATGTGAGTGTATATATGTGTATGAATAGGTATGTGTGGGTGTGTGTATATATTTTTGTATGTATTGTGTGTGTGTGTGTGGTTCCAGAAATCAGAGAACACACCCCCCTGTCACAGTGACACACACACACTCCCATATCTCTCTCTCTTGTTCACTCTCTCATATCTCTCTCTATATATATATATATATATATGTAGGTTGTATATATATATAGGTTATGTAGATATATATATATATTGGTATATATAGTTGATATATATTTGGGTATTTTATATATATATATATATGTGGTAGTATATAGTTGAATATATATATATATATATATATATATATATATATATATATATATATATATATATATATATATATATATATATAAAAATATATATATATATATATATATATATATATATATATTTTTATATATATATATATATATATATATATATATATATATATATATATATATATATATATATATATGTATTGCTGTGGTTAGGTATATTTGGATATATATATATATATATATATATATATATATATATATATATATATATATATATATATATATATATATATATTGATAGGCTATGTATAAATATTGTATATATATATGTATATATTTGTGACTTTCTAGATATAGGTTTATGTGGAAACCTATATGATATTAGCCTATGGAACCTAACTACTAGCCTATGGCCAAATTAGGGGTTGACCCTAATTTGTCCAAGTGACCGCTTGACCTAGGTACCTTAATGACCCTTGTTGACTAGAGTTGACCAAAGTCAACCTTAGGTCAAAACTTGACCTAATTAACCTACAATTGACTAGGATTAACCTAAAATAACTAGTTTAACTAGTCTGGCCATGTTTGACCTAACTTGACTAGTAGACCTAGTTGACTAGATAATTGACCATTGTTGACCAAGTCAACTATCGGTCAACCATGACCTAATTGACTTAGAAATGACTTGGATGAACATAGAAGGACTAGTTGACTAAAGTTTGACTAAACCCTAACTAATTGATTTATGTTTGACCATATGGTTATGAAGATAGCCCTATGTAGATTAAGATATGTATGGGGTTAAGTAGAATACTTCAGAGTTGTGTCATGATTTGTGTTAGCCTTAGAGATTGACTAGAAGTTGACCATTAGTCAAGATTGACCTAATTACCTTGTTGACTAGTCTATGTTTGACCAAAACCTTAGTTAGTCTAAGTTTGACCTAGACTTGACCTAGATTGATCATGTTGACTAGTATTTGACTAGTCTGACCATTGTTGACCAAAACCCTAGATAACTTGACTAGTTTGACTAGAATGTTGACCAAGAGTTAACTTTAACCTAGATTTGACTAACCTTAACTTGTTTGACCTTGTTTGACCTTATTTGACTTAGTTTGATTTCCTGTGACCCAGTATGACTTCATGTGACCTAGTTTGACTATTAGAGTTGACTAAGAGTTGACTTTTGACCAGATTAACCTAGAATCATGTAGTATGCATTGTATACTTATTTTTACCATTTTGGATACATTGTGACTTGTATTGCTCTGATTAGGAGCCATACATCTCTCCTCAGGCAGTATATCCTCTTCAGACATTCAGTTATCAAGCGAGTACATTCTCTGACCGTTTTATACTTGCCAGGATTTATATTCTTGCTTTAGATTACTTTACTTGATGCTGACACGATTGTTATCACGGATTGGTACTATATGGATCTTTTTATGAGATATTATCCCTCTCGGGAGCATCAGATACTTTTGTCACGTGTGTTTCACTTACATCATGTATCTCATGCTTTTATTATCATGTATTTTCATGTATCAGCTAGTGACTCATGTACTCTCATGATCACCGAGCCTTCATGAATCTTCATGAATCACTCATGTATCACCCATTTATGGGCTTATCACGAATCTTAACATAACCTGAATGGATCCTTGTATATTGATTGGGGAAACGGGACAGTAGAAGTGGACATGTGAATAATTCCAAAGTAGTATAATCATGTGCAAACTCAGTAGTGTAATCATGTATAAATTCTAGCCATTCACATGCCTATCTTGTACTCTACATCACTAGCCACTTACAGTTCTCTATATACAGTAGGTATTTCCTTTACAGCTATCTCTTTTTCTATATGTATGTTCCTTCAGTAGTTCCTGTATTTTACTCTATTGCATGTTTTATATTTCCTATCATACTATGCACTGCGTGAGATGTATTGTGCTCGTTCCTGTCCTGACTGGACCTGTTGAAAATATTAGAGAGGATGAGGATGAGGCCCTGGTGTCTACCTATTATGGAGCAGGACTAGATGACACTTATGTTGTGGACCCTTAGCAGGATCCACCTGCAGCTGAGGATGTTGCCCCAGTAGTCTAGACCAGTTTAGCTAGACAGTCTTTTTCATATTATCTTTTTGTCTCACATTCTGAGTTGTATTTTGAGATGTTGAGATGTACAGATTCTTAGACTTATTTTGTATATTGGGTTGACATTCTGGATGTCATGTTATCCTAGACACTTAGACTTATTTCATCTATTGTACTGTTCTCTTGAGTTACTATCTATCTATCTATCTTTCATTCTTCTACCTAGATGTGATTGAGATTGTATTCTGTTATGTCACCTCCATTCGGAGAGTTTATATACTGTACAGATACCTTTATATCGTTAGATGATTGACCTAGGACAGCATTCTACCGCCGACACTGCGGCATAGGCTGGACGTACCTACTTCTTGTGTCCTTACTCTAGGGTGCGGGTCGTGACACATTTTTAGTGGTGGCCCATGCAGGTCGAGTTTATGTAGTGATATTCGAACTAGAGTACCACTACAGCCTGTGATAGGATTGGAGGAATAGGCTTAGTGAGAGAGGATACTCAATCACTGTTAGTATACCTTGAGAGATTCCTGGGATGACCCTTGAGAATCTCATTTTGAATTACGATTTAAACTCCTTTTTTTTCTTGATTGAATTTGATTTTGGAGGATTCACTGTAGAACTTTGAATCCTGGTGTTAGTTGATGATTTTGAAATTTTTATAGTTGTTGATTTTAATTTCTTTGTGTTAGATTAATATCTTTTATTTTAAGGTACTCAATCACATTTATGAGAAAACTCTCATCTGTTTCTTGCCATCTAATTCTCTTGCTAATTGCTTTCCCTTAAAATGAACTGTCCCTTCTATTTTTGTATCTTGCTTAAACTCTTTCTACCAAACTATGTGACTGTATCCCAAACCTGACTTACTCGACATTTCCTCAAATCAAGACTTTACTGAGACCTTCTAACCTTGACCTTTGATTTGATCGAACCCTAACTATATTCATCTAGTAGCCTATCTATCCCTAGGGTTGTGTTCCTAAATTATTTACTGGATTCCTAATTAATTTTATTCCATGCGTTAACTTGATCTTCTTTATTTTTGCATCAATTGTCACGTCTTGAACTCCCACTTTCTATTCTGGATCATTGGACGCCCATTATCATGATTTAGATATTTGGAGTATAATACTAGCTGTTACCTCCCAACAAACTTCACATGTAAGACCTAGACTAGCCTACCTTCATGTAGGTATTTCATGTCCTACTAAAACCCGTCTCCTTGTACTCTATTTCCTTGATATGATTTTCTGGTCAAATGGCTAAACTATAACCTCTACCATGATACTAAATTAATTCTTATTTCAATTAGAGATCCACCTTGGCTCATTTCTTTCGACCTGGCAAGTGATGGTGTTCTGCTTGAATCCTTAAATACTTAACCTTGTACCTTATCTTGAATGCTTGACCCGATTGGTTAAGGATCTTGGACTATGTATTTTCTTTTATCATCTCCACCCTTACTTATATCTTATGCTATAAATTTATCCTTAGTTTTACAAGCTTATCCTTTTCGAGCTTGATCATGACATATTTTATTGGGTGTACACCCACTAACATATTATATAATCAGAACCGGCGCATGATGGTCTGATCAACCTATTGCGTTTTGGTTCGCTTTTCATATATTAATCTACGCGGATGGAGACATAGTTAAACTTGCCCTAGAATCTTATCCGCAACAGCCTTGATAATTCTCCTTGGAATTATTTTTATCGCCTATGAACCTCATATTCATATCCAGTTGAATTAAATTTAATCATGACCTGGATCTTCATCATTGGATGCTCGTGCTCATACTTGATTTGATTGATTTCCTATCTTGCCCAAATCTCAATTTATCCTGAAATTGATCAACTTAGATCGTGTCAAGACTAAAATCTATTTGTGATTGTTTGTGCCTAAATTTTCAATTTTTACAACTTTATGGAATAGTAACCTTTTAATGATTTCTCAGTTACTTGTTAATGACCAAATTTCATATAGGATGGTAGACGGCCCTATAGCATAGATGATTGTTGTTCCCTTACCTTCCCAATTAGGACACCCTAGATTGCTTGTACGTTTTGATACCATAGGACAGTCTTGATCTAGAATGACTAGTATACCTAGATGAGACCACAGGCTGTCCCATTTAACCTATCCCCCTGGTACCACTATTGCATCACAATTTCCGGTTCAATTTAGGCCATAGACCTTTCCCACTCTAAATTATGATCATCATAGGCACATTACCGTGACTTTTAAATTTGGAGCACAAGACTAGTTGTTTTCTCAAAACTAATTTCACATACATGACCTAGACATGACACTCTACACCCATGACCTTAGTATCCCACTCAGGCATACCATCGTGTGCTTCATTTGCTTAGTACGATTTTCCTGACCCGAGACTCCATCCTGATTTACCCCATGGAGTTACTTTTGATTTCGATTTGAATTAAGGACACCTTATGGCCTAAAACTGCCAGCCAATTTTTGGACATTACCCAGTATAGGTCTACTACCTGTATTTTACTTGTTGACCTTGTATGTTGCTAGGTAGTAGCTTCGACCCTGATTGTTGGAGGTTTGACTAGGAGGAGTACGACCATCAAAATTTCGAGGACGAAATTATTTTAAGGAGGGTAGACTTGTAACACCCAATTTTCTAAAATTGGGGTATTTTTGAAAATTTATTACTGTTATTATTTATTAATGGTATTCTAGTCATGATATGATTTTTGGTGATTTTTAGTTCATTAAAACTATTTTCTAAGTCACGACTTATGACTTTGTGATTTTACTAGTATAACCCTAGTGTAAACTCTAGAGATTTCATAACCTAGAGACTACCATGACCATGTAAGCCTAAGCAAGTGATTAGGACACCAATTTCGCACTTTTTAGCCTAAAGGGTATTTTGGTAATTTTCTAGGATTTATTTGGAATTATTTGGATTTATGTGATTTATTATTATTTAATTAGTTGATTTGTGTCATGTTAGCTACTAACCTAGTTTAGTACTAATCCAGAGGTTAGCCACTAACCTAGAAGACTAATGTTAGATGTTAACTTTATTTTAGAAATATCTAGGTTTGATAAATATCTAGATATCTTACTTTTTAGATATTTTAGAACCTAAATATCTATTCCCTTAGTCAAAGCCTTAGGGGCTAAGTTAGCAAGGTGGAGGGGACCCTAAACATCTACCGCCTACCCCCCATGGCAGCCAACCCATGCCCCCATCCTATATGCACACCCCCCTTTCATTCAAGCCTCTTTTCATTCACAAAAATCAAGTTTTTCCTACAACTTCAACCCTTCACCATTTAATCATTTTAACACCAAATTGGGTCTAGTTTTTTGCATTGGAGTCCCCTACACTAGAGGATACTAGTTATGGCTTGCTAGCAAGGATTTATGGAGCTTTGGACATTGGGATTTGAAGGGGGTTTTCATTCAAAAAGGCCTATTATTGAGGACTTTGCACTCATAGGTAAATACCTATAAACCTAGTTAATATTGTGTTTTCTCTTCATAATTGCATGCATCTAGGTACCATGGAACTGTAGGCCAAGTTTGGTAGGAAGTAGGTTCGATTTCGTGTCCGTATCGGACACGTATCCATGTTTGAAAAACAGTGTTTGGTGAAATGCCACTTAGGAATAAAGGTTGTTATTTTGCAAAACAAATTACACATTTGGGTAGCCCTTGGCATGCTGATCACGAGACACTAGGACCGAGCACATTTCTGTGCTGTGTCCGTGTCCAAAATGGACACGAACTCGCTGCACGAGGCCACGCGCGCGTGCCCTGCTACCATGTCGCTTGTGCTCACTGCACAGAGCACTAGGACACGTAAAATTTGACATGGACACGGGGGCAGTGTCTGCGAACATGCCCCCAATGTTTCGTGTCACGCCGTCTCATGTTGAGTGAGAAATCTCGCTCGCACTGGACACGTACTGCACTGCACGCGCACGTTTTTCTCACTGACACGCGACTCGTGTCGCACGGATACGAGTTGTGGATACCTCGTGTTGACACGAGTGTGTAGCCCAACACGTGGGCTACACGTGGACATGACCACGAGGCCCCACGTGGCTCGTATCGTGTCCACGAGACACGTGCACCGCTGTACGACGCAGTGTAAACAGTGTGTATCAGTCGAGAAACCTCGACTGATACGGGGCTCGTGTCGACACATGGTAACACGTGGACACGACTCAGGTAGCTAGACACCTAGCCTGACCCTAGGCGAACCTAGGGACACGAGCACGAGACTCCTAGACACGTGTGTCGTGTCCTAGAGCTGGGTGCACGTGTGCACGACGCTGCGACAATACAGTTTACCCGATTTGCATTTTTTACCACTGGACACACCGTGTCGTGTCGTGGTGGACTCCCATGGACACACACGACACCTACACGTATGGGGACACGATTACCAACCTTGGGTTTCGGGCCTTAGGTCATTTTTGACTCAAATTTGGGGTTACCCCTATATGTTCAGTAATGAACAATAACTTGGTATTTTCCTGTATTTTATTTGAGTTTCAAATCGATTTTTAATGTGTATATATATGTATATTTATGTGTATATATATTGTATATATATGATATATGTATATGAGTGTGTGGGTATATGTGTATGTGTATGTGAGTGTATATATGTGTATGAATAGGTATGTGTGGGTGTGTGTATATATTTTTGTATGTATTGTGCGTGTGTGTGTGGTTCCATAAATCAGAGAACACACCCCCCCTGTCACAGTGACACACACACACTCCCATATCTCTCTCTCTTGTTCACTCTCTCATATCTCTATATATATATATATATATATATATATATATATATATGTAGGTTGTATATATATATAGGTTATGTAGATATATATATATATATGGTATATATAGTTGATATATATTTGGGTATTATATATATATATATGTGGTACTATATAGTTGAATATATATATATATATATATATATATATATATATATATATATATATATATATATATATATATATATATATATATATATATATATATATTGATAGGCTATGTATAAATATTGTATATATATATATGTATATATAGATATGTATATATTTGTGACTTTCCAAATATAGGTTTATGTGGAAACCTATATGATATTAGCCTAGGGAACCTAACTACTAGCCTATGGCCAAATTAGGGGTTGACCCTAATTTGTCCAAGTAACTCCTTGACCTAGGTACCTTAATGACCCTTGTTGACTAGAGTTGACCAAAGTCAACCTTAGGTCAAAACTTGACCTAATTAACCTAGAATTGACTAGGATTAACCTAAAATGACTAGTTTAACTAGTCTGGCCATGTTTGACCTAACTTGACTAGTAGACCTAGTTGACTAGATAATTGACCATTGTTGACCAAGTCAACTATAGGTCAACCATGACCTAATTGACTTAGAAATGACTTGGATGAACATAGAAGGACTAGTTGACTAAAGTTTGACTAAACCCTAACTAATTGATTTATGTTTGACCATATGGTTATGAAGATAGCCCTATGTAGATTAAGATATGTATGGGGTTAAGTGGAATACTTAAGAGTTGTGTCATGATTTGTGTTAGCCTTAGAGATTGACTAGAAGTTGACCATTAGTCAAGATTGACCTAATTACCTTGTTGACTAGTCTATGTTTGACCAAAACCTTAGTTAGTCTAAGTTTGACCTAGACATGACCTAGATTTTTCATGTTGACTAGTATTTGACTAGTCTGACCATTGTTGACCAAAACCCTAGATAACTTGACTAGTTTGACTAGAATGTTGACCAAGAGTTGACTTTAACCTAGATTTGACTAACCTTGACTTGTTTGACCTTGTTTGACTTTATTTGACTTAGTTTGATTTTCTGTGACCTAGTATGACTTCCTGTGACCTAGTTTGACTATTAGAGTTGACCAAGAGTTGACTTTTGACCAGATTAACCTAGAATCATGTAGTATGCATTGTATACTTATTTTTACCATTTTTGATACATTGTGACTTGTATTGCTCTGATTAGGAGCCATACATCTCTCCTCAGGCAGTATATCCTTTTCAGACATTCAGTTATCAGGCGAGTACATTCTCTGACCGTTTCATACTTGCCAGGATTTATATTCTTACTCTAGATTACTTTACTTGATGCTGACACGATTGTTATCACAGATTGGTACTATATGGATCTTTTCATGAGATGTTATCCCTCTCGGGAGCATCAGATACTTTTGTCACGTGTGTTTCACTTACATCATGTATCTCATGCTTCTATTATCATGTATCTTCATGTATCAGCTAGTGACTCATGTACTCTCATGATCATCGAGCATTCATGAATCTTCATGAATCCCTCATGTATCACCCATTTATGGGCTTATCACGAATCTTAACATAACCTGAATAGATCCTTGTGTATTGATTGGGGAAACGGGGGAGTAGAAGTGGACATGTGAATAATTCCAAAGTAGTGTAATCATGTGCAAACTCAGTAGTGTAATCATGTATAAATTCTAGCCATTCACATGCCTATCTTGTACTCTACATCACTAGCCACTTACAGTTCTCTATATACAGTAGATATTTCCTTTACAGCTATCTCTTTTTTTACATGTATCTTCCTTCAGCAGTTTCTGTATTTTACTCTATTGTATGCTTTATATTTCCTATCATACTATGCACTGCGTGAGATGTATTGTGCTCGTTCCTGTCCTGACTGGACCTGTTGAAAATATTACAGAGGATGAGGATGAGGCCCTGGTGTCTACCTATTATGGAGCAGGACTAGATGATATTTATGTTTTGGACCCTCAGCCGGATCCACCTGCAGCTGAGGATGTTGGCCTAGTAGTCTAGACCAGTTTAGCTAGACAGTCTTTTTCATATTATCTTTTTGTCTCACATTCTGAGTTGTATTTTGAGATGTTGAGATGTACAGACTCTTAGACTTATTTTGTATATTGGGTTGACATTCTGGATGTCATGTTATCCTAGACACTTAGACTTATTTCATCTATTGTACTGTTCTCTTGAGTTAATATCTATCTATCTATCTTTCATTCTTCTATCCTAGATGTGATTGAGATTGTATTCTGTTATGTCACCTCCATTCGGAGAGTGTATATACTGTACAGGTACCTTTATATCGTTAGACGATTGACCTAGGACAGCGTTCTACCGCCGACACTGCGGCATAGGCTGGACGTACCCACTTCTTGTGCCCTTACTCTAGGGTGCGGGTCGTGACAGCAGAGCAAATCTTGAGTCGCAGGGACACTTCGAGCCGTAGAGAGCCTGGCAGCTGTCACTGCTGCATTTAGTTTTCCTTATTCGGTTATGCATCTATTTTTGAGATGAAGCCGACGGTTACTGGGGATGAAGTCCCCAAACGTCCTCATTATCTTAAATGATCTCGAGAACCGGAGAGACGCTCGACGGTTATTAGGGATAAAGTCCCCAAACGTCGTTCTTATCCTTAATGATCTCGAGAATCGAAGAGTCTCTTTTCAGCAACTCTATAAATAAGGGTCATTCAGAGAGAGAGATTTTTCTCTTTCACCTTCTCCTCCTTCAAGTTTATCATACTTTCTGCTATGCCTCCAAAAGCTTCCAGGTCGACTAGTACGACGGCCAAATGGAAGAGACTTGCTTCTCCGTCAAGAGCGGCAGACGCTCCTTCCATTCATTCGGACGTGCAACTTCCTCTCAAGAGTAAGGATGGTGAGTAGAAAATGAGTGAAATTTTGAAAGGCCATAGCGCATATTTTCATGCGAAGGCCTGTCATATACTGCCCCTGCTTTATGCCCGGTCGATGTATGCCCTAACTCATTTGGACCACATGTGTTCTGAATGATAGTGCTACATGGACTGAGCCGCATGACTGTTGTTCATTCGAACTTGAACCGCACAAGTGCTTCCAGATTGATCTGTATGAATATTTCAGGACTGAGCCGCATAGGTGCTGCATCAGCACTTTATTACCGGGCCGCATGAATACTGTAAGGTTGGGCCGCATGATTGCCTCGTGATTGATCCGCACGAGTATTGGGCCACATGAGTTTTTTATGACTGAGCCGTATAAATGCTGCATGAGTACCTCATGAAGCCAGCCTTGTGACTTTGGGCTGTATGAGTTCTGTTTTGGCTGGGCCGTATAATTGGCAAGGCCGTACAGAGCCTTTTGTTATTATATGACTATTTTCTTCTCTTTGATTTTTATAGCATTCACGTCGAAAGCTGAGACCATTACGAAGGAAGAGGTGCTACCCACTTTCATCAAACAAGAGTCACCGTTTGTTAAAGAGGAGGTGATACCAAAAGTTGAAGTAAAAGAAGAGCTGGAGTCCATCGGGGAGGGGATTGCTCTCAAGAACGAGCCCAAGTTTGAGAGCAGTAGTATTAGATGTTTCGACCCTCCTGGCCCCGCTGAAGATTCCGGTCAGATAGTGTGAGCACCCTGAATTTCGGGTTAATTTTTTTTCATTTTATTTTATTTTCTGATTGTTTGGTTCATTAAATAATTTATTCTGTATTTTTTCCTTAAGTGTACTTTTCTATGCCTTTAATATTTGGAGTATCAGGGATGTTCAACTCTGGAAATCTTCTTCACGAGTTTTAGAGTGGACACGATTACCTTCATGACAGTATATGGTGTCCCATCCAAACTTGTTCCCTTGTACTCTTTCTGCTTCGCTGAACTTCGGGTCGGTTTAGACCGTTTGATTGTTATTTATTTTCCCACTCTTTTCCTTGATCATTTTCAGCGCGTTACCATGACTTTTAATTTGGGAGCGCAAGACCAGTCAGTTTCTTGAAACCAACTCCTCATTGATGATCTACTCGAGACGCTTGTCACCCATGACCTTCGTGTCCCACTTAGACACGTCATTTTGTGCTCCATTTGATTCGCACAACTTTCCCGACACGTGACCCGATTTTATTTCACTCCACGGCGTCACATTCATCTTCCAACTTGATTTGTGGGTCCCCTGTCGACCAAAACCTGTCAGCCCCAACTATGGACATGGCCCACTTTGAGCCTACTATCCGTCCGCCACTTGTGTCCCATTATTTGGAATCCCCATGTGCTACTTATTTACACATGATCATCAACGTCTAATTTTAATTCGATTTTTGCACAATGTCCGGTTTTGACCCAATCCGGCTCCACCGAGTCCAGTCCAGCTCCATGATTTTCTCCATCATGACACCCTCATTTTTTTATTGCCCAAAAATATGGAGTGCACTTCTACCTATTTTTTTCTATATTTATTGGGATTTTCCGTTGAATTAAAACTCTATAGGAATAACCAATTTTCCTCTAATTAAATTCTAGCCATTTGATTCTCCCCATTTAATCCCAACCATTGATTCCCCCTAGCAGCGAACATCAAATTCCTCCTATACTAGCCGGCCCTAAATTTTAGGTAAGGAGATTCTCTCTCCTCCCTTTATTATACAACATCTCATTCTCTCTCTCACTATTTTATTTTTCCCACACTTCCTTCAAACTACTACAAACAGTAGCTTCAACACCTTGGCCGAGCCATGGCCACCCCGACCTCACTCCTTTCCTCCCTGGCCGTCGGCCATAACCACCACCCTCCTCATTCTCTCCTCCACCTCCTTCCTCCTTGTTCTTCTCATTTTAACCATCATCATCACCACCACATCTACTAGCAAACCGACCATCACCTCCCATCCAAGCTCGAGCCATGCACCACCACCTCCCACATGGCCGACCCCGACTCCGGCGTTGCCTCATCGCCGACAACCCTGGCTAGGCAGGCCGCGCGCCACCAGCACCTCCACCATCATCACATCCTCCTTCTTCCTCCTCACCTTCATCACTCCAACCGCGACCACCATCTCCACCTCTCCACACAGCCACCGCCACTTCACCGACCACCCCCCCTCCGTGCGAGCCACCGCCGTGTTCGCCGTGGCCGGCCACCGCGCTGCCACGAGCAGCGACTGCAGCAGCGTCGCAGAGCAGTGGATGCACGCAGCAGTGCAGCGAGCCAGCGCGAGCGCGAACGGCGCTGCCGCGCCGCCGCCGGCCGCACACCGGCGTTGCTGACACCCTCCGTGGGTGGCCCCCCTCTGGGAGCACCCTAGACTCTCTTCCCCTGGCGGCCAACGTCCTCCGGGACGCGCCGTCGAGGCGATTCGTGCGTTTTGAACGACGTCCCGTCGTGACGCGCGCGGAGTCGAGTCCATTTTGGCGCTCCGTCGCAGCGACTTCGCGCACGATTTCCCGGAGATTCGACCGTTGGATCGGCGATTTCTTCGCTCCATCGCAATCTTGGTATATCCACCTTCATCCCTGTCAATTTTCGTCCGTTAATTTTATCGTTTGATACATGAAAATCGGCCACCAAGTTGACCGTTTAAATTGTATTAAATTTGGACAGTTTTGCGGGGCCAACTTCGTCAGCTTGTATCGACTCCACCGCAGCTCCGTGTGGCGTGCTACCAGTTCCTGTGCGAAGCTGGTATAACCCTCTTACTACCCCTCCAGTTTCGTTTTATTGTGAGCTTGTTTGATTGGTTGAATTCGATGCCAAAGTTGGCCGTCCGAATTCGTAATTTCCAACTTGTAAAATTCCATTTTTGAACACGGGACTCCAGATTTCATTTCTGACACCACCATTAGACTTGTGGCGTCGTTCTGGCATGTTTTCATATAAAATTTGTTAGATTTGGAGAACGTGGGCCCAGGCACGTTTTTCGGTACAAAGTGGGTCCCACTTTCTGGGTCAACGGAACATTTTGACGCCGGCTCATCGGAATCCAATTCCGGATATACCGTTGAGTTCGTATCGTCATTTTGGACTCGTTGACATATAATTTACTAGGTTTTGTTGGACATTGGGTCTGACACGCATTTCGGTGCAAGTCGGATACCAATATCCGGGCCAACGGGTCATTTTGAGATCGGCTCATCGGAATCCAATTCCGGAGATACCGTTGAGTTCGTATCATCATTCTGGACTCGTTGACAGATAGTTTGCTGAGTTTTGAGAACTTTGGCTCCGGCACGCATTTCCGTGCAAACCGGAATTCCAAGTTCTGGTCAACGGGCCAAATTGAGGTCGGGTCAACGGAATCCAATTCTGGAGATACCGTTGGGTTCGTATCAACATTCTGGTTTCGTGGACATATAATTTGTTATATTTTATAGACTTGTTTTCTTGCACATTTTTCGGTGCAAAACGGCTTCGACACGGACACCGTTTTGACCCAAAATTACCTTTTTGCCCTTGTATCAAAATTGGACCGTTGGGTAGGCTATCCTAGCTAATTTGACCATTCTGGACACGTTGGCGATGTTCATTTCATCGTCCGACAATGGTTGTTGATAATTTCTCTGAGTTTAACCTTTTTATAATTAATTAATAATTAATTCACATAATGTTCGTATTTCGGAATTAGTACAATGAAACTGAGATCAGTCAATTCCAGTGATCTCACATCGCTAAAATTGACAAGTTGGATACGTGGATCACTATAATAAGATTATCAACCTTACCGATAATCTTCTTATCTCGATTTGCGTGCCGTAAGTTTCGACGTACAAATAACGAAGTACACTTTATAATTAGATTAGATTTACCCTGTTTGACCAGAGTTGATCAGTTGACCCAAAGTCAACTGTAAGTCAACACTTGACCTAGTTTGACTAGATTATTTATCGGAGTCAACCCAGAGTTGTTTTGACTTAGAAGAAGCTAGAATAATGTAAATTGATTATAGAGATTCTTTTATTACAACTTGAACACCATGTAAACTGTGTTGCTTTAAATAGGACTCTGTGGCTTCAGTGGGACCACCCCTATACTTATCAGCTGTTCAGGTTATCGAGGCGAGTACATTGTCTGATCATTTCATATCCTGCTTAGAATTATTTTCTGCAGTAGATTACTTTACTTGTACTGTCACGTTGGTCACACGGATTGGTACTATATGGATCCTTTCTTGAGATGTTATCCTTAGGGAGCATCGGGTACTCTATCTTCTGTGCGTTTCACTTTCATAGCGTATCATATGCTTCTTGGTTCTTTGATCACTTACGACATGTACCCTCATGATCGTAGAGTCTTCCTGGAAACTTACACTGTTGGGTTACCCCCAGAATCCCCATGTTTATGGGACTTACACTGTTGGGTTACCCCCAGAATCCCCATGTTTATGGGACTTACACTGTTGGGTTACCCCCAGAATCCCCATGTTTATGGGACTTACACTATTGGGTTACCCCTCAGAATCCCCATGTTTATGGGACTTACACTGTTGGGTTACCCCCAGAATCCTCATTTTTATGGGACTACTATGTATCACCTTCGGGGTCTACCACCCTTCGGGGGCTTATCACCTTCGGGGTCTATCACCTTCGGGGTCTGTTATATAGTATCATATAACATAACCTGGCTAGATCCTTGTGTATTGATCGGGGGTACGGAGGGAGTATTACATGTTCATATTGTACTCTGACTCACTAGTCACTGCTAGTTCCCTATGTATAGTAGATATTTCTATTACAGTTCTCTCTCTGTTTACATACTGCACTTCTTTCAGTACTTGTATCTTACTTTACTGCATGTTTTTACTTTCTAACCTGCTATGATCTGTTGAGATGTACTGTGCTCGCTCCAGTCCTGACTGGACCTGTTGATAAATTTTACAGATAGCCTGGAGGTGCCTACTAGCCTAGAGGAGACACATTAGAGGTTATTTAGGTAGTTATTTTATTTTGTCTGGAGTTGTATTTTCTTTGTGGATTACTGTATCTGTATTTGAGTTTTGAGATGTATTTCTGGGTTTATGTATCTTAGACACTTAGACTTCTATCTCCTGTATCTCTTTTGGATTTCATGTTTTATCTATCCTTATCATGCTCTACCTTAGATGTGATTGAGTTTGTATCTGCTATGTCACCCCCATTCGGGGAGTATAAACTGTTTAGTCTTATACTGTTAGATGCATTGAGACCTAGGACAACGTTCTACTGCCGACACTGCGGCGTAGGCTGGGCGTTGTTACGTTCTCGTGCCATAACTCTAGGGTGCGGGTCGTGACACGTTTTTAGTGGTGGCCCATGCAGGTCGAGACTAAAAGTGTAGTGGTATTCGAACTTGAGTACCACTACAGCCTGCACTAGGAATAGGATATATTTTTGAAGATACTCAATTACAGTTAGGAACCCTTGAGAGATTCCTGGGACGACCCTAGAGAATCTTATTTAACTTCGATTTGAAAACTCTTTTTCCCTTGATTTGTTTTATCTTTTTCTGTTGTTGAATTTAATTTTAAGGGATTATTGTTGAATTTGAGTTTGTATTTATTAATTTTGATGGATGATTGTCGAATTTTGAATTTTGATGATAGCTGTTGCATTCGAGTTTGTATTTTGATGGATTTTGTTCATTTCTGAATTTTGATGTTCGTTAATAAATTTGATTTGATTTTTGAGTATTCATTATTGATTTAATTTAATTTTTGGCAAGATGAAATTATATGGGCTAGGTCATCTATGTTATGGAATCTAGTCTTCTATAGTCACATTAGCCAGCATGGTGAGGACATATAGTCTGACTCTGGATATATTTCTCGGGTATGGGAATTTAAGGTTTTCGCAGCCAAGCATGCGGCACCGCGAAAATGTTAAATACCATGATTCTAGAGATATGTGCATAAGTCAAGGGCTCTGTGATTATCGTAGCCTTGCTTACTAGTATGACGAGGATTTAGAGTACCATGATTCTGGATAGACGCATATGATTATCGGATTGCACCTTAAATATTCTTGAACATATTTTCTCTACTTTTGTTCAGTCATTCAAAAAAAGGAGAAAAGAATTATTATTTGTTGTTTTGTCTAGTTTTCTATTATTTAACTCAGGAGTAAGTTTAGTTGGTTTTATAAACCTTGTGAAATTTCTTGCTATGAGTTTTTCATAATACAATGAATCGATGATTTTGCTAAAGGCCTCATGTTGGATTTGATATTTTAACCCTGGATTTCAAAACGGTTCCTTCTTTAAACAGATAAGCAGAACGGATTTTACCGTTATTTCTTTCTTGCTATCATTCTTGTATTAAATAATAATGATAATAAAACTGTCTTGATTTTGTCAATCACCTACTCTGTAATCTTGGTAGGAATTTAAATGTTAGTGTTAACGTAGAATTAAATTTTTATATTGGGACATGAGAATATAGATATAGTGGACACAAACACCTTGCCTGATACATATGCGTGCTACACTTGATTTCTTACATATTTAGATACATATGGATATGTTGTTGATGTCCAAATTTTCATAACCAATATTTTTGGTTCTCTGCTTTTCCATGTTTAAATTCGTAATTTAAATATAAATTTCATGTTATTAGTTTTGTCTACATAACTGCACATGTATGTTATACGTAGGGTTTCAATTCAAAAATTTTGGTTGAAAATTTGTGTTTAAATTTGTCAAATTTAAGACTGTGTACATATTAACCTTAATGCTGAGTTTCCAAATGTTTAGTTCAAATTGCTGTTTTATTTCCTTAAATGGAACATTTGAGCTATATACCTTGTGGGAGGTAGGGATATAAATTTAGGTTTCATATTCTTACATGTTAGTTTGTGATAAACATTGAGTTGTTTTTTTTTAATGTTCAAATTTCTCCAAAATCCTGAAAACTAGTTACATGTTAATATTTTCACATTTGATTTCTAATGTTTAGTTCAATTTTAGATTTAACATGTAATATTAAACTGTATGCGTAGGTAAATGTATTGATAGTATGTTAGGGTTTCTTTTCTATCATGTTAGGATGTATTAGGACCATTGAGATTGGTTGTGATGTTTCAAACCCTAAAATCTGAGACCGCATTATGTTCATATTTCTCCATGGTTTAAATGTTAGCTTGTTTTCAGGTTTTATATGTAAATATTGAACTAAAACTGGATTTAACCTTTCAATACTAAGCTATAACCCTGTACAAGGACACACACACACTCTAACTTAGTATACCCTGTCATGTAATCTAATCTTTCCTCTCTATGTTATGATCATATACCTGTATAGATATATATGGAGTTTATGCAAACATGTTATAATATATATAGATACATAACTAAGTCTCTACTTTTATATATATGGTTATCCATGCATGTTATGATCAAATGAGTTGTGTATTGTAGATTGTTTAACCAATATGCCATGATTAGTGTACCTTGATAGCCGTTGTTTTAAAACCCAATTTCTCATATACAATTTCACATGTGTTCATATACACCTATACACACACAAACCACATAACATTCCATAATGCAAGCTTTTCCTCTCTAACGCTCTTTATATTATATATTGTGATTGGATTTCAATGTAATCGACTTTCGTTAATTAAACTTGTGATTTTGATTTTCTTGGGATAGTCTTTTTTTTCAAATGATTGGTAGTTACCTTCCTTTATTTTTTTTATGAGTACCAATTTTTATATGGGGTGGTAGACAACCTTATAGTTTTGATGGTTGTTGTTTCTGTATTTTTCTATTTTAGCACCCTAGATTGCTTGTGTGTTTTGATGTCCTATGACCGTTGGTTAGCATGACCAGTAAACCTAGATGAGACTTCACTGTCACCGTATGCCATGACACTGTATGCAGTTCTTTTATTTGATGGTATGATTTGCTTAAGTTCTGGGACTTTGATTGTGTGGGTTTGACCTAGAGGGAGTAGGGACATTTTATTTTCGAGGACGAAATTTTTATAAGGTGGGTAGGATGTGAGCACCCTGAATTTTGGGTTGATTTTTTTTTCATTTTATTTTATTTTCTGATTGTTTGGTTCATTAAATAATTTATTCTGTATTTTTTCCTTAAGTGTACTTTTCCATGCCTTTGATATTTGGAGTATCAGGGATGTTCAACTCTGGAAATATTCTTCACGAGTTTTGGAGTGGACACGATTACCTTCATGACTGTATATGGTGTCCCACCCAAACTTGTTCCCTTGTACTCTTTCTGCTTCGCTGAACTTCGGGTCGGTTTAGACCGTTTGATTGTTATTTATTTTCCCACTCTTTTCCTTGATCATTTTCAGCGCGTTACCATGACTTTTAATTTGGGAGCACAAGACCAGTCAGTTTCTTGAAACCAACTCCTCATTGATGATCTACTCGAGACGTTCGTCACCCATGACCTTCGTGTCCCACTCAGACACGTCATTTTGTGCTCCATTTGATTCGTACAACTTTCCCGACAAGTGACCCGATTTTATTTCACTCCACGGCGTCACATTCATCTTCCAACTTGATTTGTGGGTCCCCTGTCGACCAAAACCTGTCAGCCCCAACTATGGACATGGCCCACTTTGAGCCTACTATCCGTCCGCCACTTGTGTCCCATTATTTGGAATCCCCATGTGCTACTTATTTACACATGATCATCAACGTCTAATTTTAATTCGATTTTTACACAATGTCCGGTTTTGACCCAATCCGGCTCCACCGAGTCCAGTCCAGCTCTATAATTTTCTCCATCATGACGCCCTCATTTTTTATTGCCCAAAAATATCGAGTGCCCTTCTACCTATTTTTTTCTATATTTATTGGGATTTTCCGTTGAATTAAAACTCTATAGGAATAACCAATTTTCCTCTAATTAAATTCTAGCCATTTGATTCTCCCCATTTAATCCCAACCATTGAATCCCCCTAGCAGCCAACATCAAATTCCTTCTATACTAGCCGGCCCTAAATTTTAGGTAAGGAGATTCTCTCTCCTCCCTTTATTATACAACATCTCTTTCTCTCTCACTATTTTATTTTTCCCACACTTCCTTCAAACTACTACAAACAGTAGCTTCAGCACCTTGGCCGAGCCATGGCCACCCCGACCTCACTCCTCTCCTCCCTGGCCGTCGGCCATAACCACCACCCTCCTCATTCTCTCCTCCACCTCCTTCCTCCTTGTTCTTCTCATTTTAACCATCATCATCACCACCACATCTTCTAGCAAACCGACCATCACCTCCCATCCAAGCTCGAGCCATGCCCCACCACCTCCCACATGGCCGACCCCCACTCCAGCGTTGCCTCGCCGTCGACCACCCTGGCTAGGCAGGCCGCACGCCACCAGCACCACCACCATCATCACATCCTCCTTCTTCCTCCTCACCTTCATCACTCCAACCGCGACCACCATCTCCACCTTTCCACACAGCCACCGCCACTTCACCGACCACCCCCCCTCCGTGCGAGCTGTCGCCTCGTTCGCCGTGGCCGGCCACCGCGCCGCCACGAGCAGCGGCTGCAGCAGCGTCGCGCAGCAGTGGACGCACGCAGCAGCGCCGCGAGCCAGCGCACGCACGAGCGGCGCTGCCGCGCCGCCGCCGGCCGCACACCGGCGTTGCCGACCCCCTCCGTGGGTGGCCCCCCCTCTGGGCGCACCCTAGACTCTCTTCTTCTAGCAGCCAACGTCCTCCGGGACGCGCCGTCGAGGCGATTCGTGCGTTTTGAACGACGTCCCGTCGTGACGCACGCGGAGTCGAATCCATTTTGGCGCTCCGTCGAAGCGATTTCGCGCATGATTTCCCGGAGATTCGACCGTTGGATCGGTGATTTCTTCACTCCGTCGCAATCTCGGTATATCCACCTTCATCACTGTCAATTTTCGTCCGTTAATTTTATCGTTTGATACATGAAAATCGGCCACCAAGTTGACCGTTTAAATTGTATTAAATTTGGACAGTTTCGCGGGGCCAACTTCGTCAGCTTGTATCAACTCCACCGCAGCTCCGTTTGGCATGCTACTAGTTCCTATGCGAAGCTGGTATAACCCTCTTACTACCCCTCCATGTTCGTTTCATTGTGAGCTTGTTTGATTGGTTGAATTCGACGCCAAAGTCGGTCGTCCGAATTCGTAATTTCCAACTTGTAAAATTCCATTTTTGAACACGGGACTCCAGATTTCATTTCTGACACCACCATTAGACTTGTGGCGTGGTTCTGGCATGTTTTCATATAAAATTTGTTAGATTTGGAGAACGTGGGCCCGGGCACATTTTTCGGTGCAAAGCGGGTCCCACTTTCTGGGTCAACGGGACTTTTTGACGCCGGCTCATCGAAATCCAATTTCGGATATACCGTTGAGTTCGTATCGTCATTCTGGACTCGTTGACATATAATTTTCTAGGTTTTGGTGGACATTGGGTCTGGCACGCATTTCGGTGCAAGTCGGATACCAATATCCGGGCCAACGGGTCATTTTGAGATCGGCTCATCGGAATCCAATTCCGGAGATACCGTTGAGTTCGTATCATCATTCTGGACTCGTTGACAGGTAGTTTGCTGAATTTTGAGAACTTTGGCTCCGGCACGCATTTCCGTGCAAACCGGAATTCCAAGTTCTGGTCAACGGGCCAAATTGAGGTCGGGTCAACGGAATCCAATTCTGGAGATACCGTTGGGTTCGTATCGACATTCTGGTTTCATGGACATATAATTTGTTATATTTTATAGACATGTTTTCTTACACGTTTTTCGGTGCAAAACGGCTCCGACACGGACACCGTTTTGACCCGAAATTACCTTTTTGCCCTTGTGTCCAAATTGGACCGTTGGGTCGGCTATCCTAGCTAATTTGACCATTCTGGACACGTTGGCGATGTTCCTTTCATCGTTCGACAATGGTTGTTGATAATTTCTCTGAGTTTAAACTTTTTATAATTAATTAATAATTAATTCACATAATGTTCGTATTTTGGGATTAGTACAACGAAACTGAGATCAGTCAATTCCAGTGATCTCACATCGCTGAAATTGACAAGTTGGATACGTGGATCACTATAATAAGATTATCAACCTTACCGATAATTTTCTTATCTCGATTTGCGTGCCGTAAGTTTCGACGTACAAATAACGAAGTACACTTTATAATTAGATTAGATTTACCCTGTTTGACCAGAGTTGACCAGTTGACCCAAAGTCAACTGTAAGTCAACACTTGACCTAGTTTGACTAGATTATTGACCGGAGTCAACCTAGAGTTGTTTTGACTTAGAAGAACCTAGAATAATGTAAATTGATTATATAGATTCTTTTATTACAACTTGAACACCTTGTAACCTGTGTTGCTTTAAATAGGACTCTGTGGCTTCAGTGGGACCCCCCTATACTTATCAGCTGTTCAGGTTATCGAGGCGAGTACATTATCTGATCATTTCATATCCTGCTTAGAATTATTTCCTGCAGTAGATTATTTTACTTGTACTGTCACGTTGGTCACACAGATTGGTACTATATGGATCCTTTCTTGAGATGTTATCCTTAGGGAGCATCGGGTACTCTATGTTCTGTGCGTTTCACTTTCATAGCGTATCATATGCTTCTTGGTTCTTTGATCACTTACGCATGTACCCTCATGATCATAGAGTCTTCCTGGAAACTTACACTGTTGGGTTACCCCCAGAATCCCCATGTTTATGGGACTTACACTGTTGGGTTACCCCCAGAATCCCCATGTTTATGGGACTTACACTGTTGGGTTACCCCCCAGAATCCCCATGTTTATAGGACTTACACTGTTGGGTTACCCCCATAATCCCCATTTTTATGGGACTACTATGTATCACCTTCGGGGTCTACCACCCTTCGGGGGCTTATCACCTTCGGGGTCTATCACCTTCGGGGTCTGTTACATAGCATCATATAACATAACCTGGCTAGATCCTTGTGTATTGATCGGGGGTACGGGGGGAGTATTACATGTTCATATTGTACTCTGACTCACTAGTCACTGCTAGTTCCCTATGTATAGTAGATATTTCTATTACAATTCTCTCTCTGTTTATATACTGCACTTCTTTCAGTACTTGTATCTTACTTTACTGTATGTTTTTACTTTCTAACCTGCTATGATCTGTTGAGATGGACTGTGCTTGCTCCAGTCCTGACTGGACCTGTTGATAAATTTTACAGATAGCCTGGAGGTACCTGCTGTAGAAGCATGGAATTTCACAACCAGAAAGACCATGCGCCAGACACTACAGGCACCAGAACTCGAACAGAACACTTCACAGCAAGATCCATAACCATAGACATTTGAAGAAGAACTTTTTATTTATATATAAAAGTCTATTACATGTCTAGAAAATGTTGTACAAAGAAGAATTTCTACAAAGGAAGGATCCTAAGTCTACAGCCAGCAGCCACCTTGCGCCTCCAGATAGGCGCAGCAGCCACCATGCGCCTCCAGATAGGCGCAGTAGTAACCATGCGCCACCAGTTAGGCGCAGCAGATATCATGCGCCTCCAACCAGGCACATCCCGCCATCTCTTCGACAGCTCAGTTATGTGCATCCCTTCAGCAGCCCAGTTATGTGCAACTCTTCCAACCAGGCTCACCTGGCCGAGCAGGAGCCCAGTTATGTGACTCTCTTCCAACCAGGCTCACCTGATAAGTGCTTCGATTACACAAAGCATTTAACCCTCTGGTTGGAACCAATGAAGAGAAGAGCACCGTAAATCTGTGGCCAGGGGAGGCTTCGAAAGAGCCTCCAAAGGCCAAGGAAGACCGTGATCGAAATACGGCTAAAGGAGCAGCTTTCAGAGTAGGCGACACCCACTTTGAAGGAAGAGAGAGCCTAGCACCGCCATTCCGATCTACGGCTCTTCCGGAACAACGGAGACGAGGCCCGAGCATCCCTATCTTTGGATGCAACAGGCACCTTCCGTCTGCCTCAGAAGCCCTCGACTCCGTCTTTTGGATATAACAGTCACCTTCAAGAGCATCAATGACGACATGGTGTCTCATCTTCACCCTCGGGAGCACTTCGTCAACAGAATGCACCCAAGAACCCGAGTTCATATTGGAAAGACGTGAGAGAATGAGAGGCCAACCTTCTCTCCATGCCACTATTTATAGGCCGAGCAAATCAAACCCATACGCCAAGTGGATGGCTCTCCGAATTCCGTACAATGAACTCACATTAAATGGATGAACCGGACGCCTCGACTTAAAGCACTCGAGAAGCGAAACAGCTGTAGTGTCGAATGTGCCGGCTGGACAGCGCATCATACCCCTTCAAACATCAAGCGCCTCCAACAGATGCGCCCTGTACCGAGCGCATCACAGGGGATGCGCCCCCATACGCTTAGTGGAACGTCAACCTACGCGCCCACACAGCTGTCCATCGAATATCACCAACATTAAATGCTGAACTGACAGAGTTGGCAGCACGCCTCCCCAAGCCTGAACGGTTGACAACTTTTGCAGAAAACGAAGCATCCACAACGTCAGCATCATCATGACTTTATCCTGACGGCTACTGCCACGTAGCCACTCAACCACCCGCATGCGCCTCAAAGGCCATGCGCCCAAACCCGCATGCGCCTCAAAAGCCATGCGCCTCAGGCCCTTCACTGATCCCTAAAGACAGAAGAAGAGTCTCCAGTTGAAGCTTTGCATGCGCCTCAAAAGCCATGCGCCCCAGAATGATCTCTGATCCCGAAATACAGGAGAAAAGTCACTCGCATGCGCCCCAAAAGCCATGCGTCCAGAACGGCTCGTGACTCCTAAAGGTCACGAGCCAAAATCTCATCATGCGCCCAATCCAAGGCGCATCCCACCAAATCATCCCCCACCAAATCTGAGATCTCCGAGCCATGAGTCGACGACACGTGTCCTTTGACTTAACTCATCCAAGATTTCAGCAACAGAAAGATCTTCTCCTCTGCTACGTGCCGGCTCACAACAGCAGTATGAAGAATTCAATCCCGCGAGAAGGGCACATCATCCATGCACCTTTATCAGCAATCTCCACGTAGCGTCCCCACGCACCGGTGCATCCTACATATGCGCGCATGAGCGGTCAACCTGCCCTGCTATAAATGGAGGGACCATTTCCTTCCTACTGACACAGACAGACAGATACGAACAAATATACCACTAGAGAGGCAGATACAGACACTCAACGTCTTCCTCCTCTCAACAAGCTCCAGCACCCAGAGTAATCTACACCTTCAGAGAACCGATAACCGTCGTCAGCCCGTCAACGGAGTCAACGCATTACCACTCGCTCCATTGGCACTTAGAACCCAGATTAAACAAAAGTGTACTCCTAGGACTACATCTAAGTCCTATATTGTAACACTGTTCTGTTTGTATTAAGATTTGCAATCAAACGATTTTAATGGCAAACAAGCTGGCGACTCTGCTGGGGACTTTTTTCTCCTCTTCCGAGAAAGTCGTGTCGCAGGCCGACGCCGTGAAGGTGGGCTCCTCCCACAAGACGCTGGTTGTGCGCCTCAATCAACAGGCGTACGAGGAGTTCATTTCTGAAGGAAGGGCGAGTCCTTCGAAGCGGCTGCCGAAGCCGAAGAAGACCCGCCGTGTCTGGGTGCGCAAGGTCGACGCCTCGGGCACCACCACTGAAGGGGATGTGCCAATCCAGCCCTCCCTTCCTGCTGACGTTCTCAGCAACCAAGGTGCGCCCGCTGATGCAGCGCATCTCTCGGGAAAGCGTGCGGCTGACCACGTTCCCCAGCCATCTCCCTCTCAGGCGAGGAAGATGCGTCGACGGAGCAGGGGCGCAGCCAATGCCCCGCACATCACCTCTGATGCGCCACAAAAAGTCTCTGTCTTTGACAGACTCACTCGCTGTAATGGCGAAGAGAATTTGGACGCTGAGTACTATGCGCCCCAGCGGGCTAGTACAAAGAAATCCAAGGCGGCACGGGCCATGCGCCACAAACGTGCTATGCCAGCAGCAGGCCAGAGGCACGTGCTCACAATCACGCGCGCTGCCGATGGCAAGCTGTACAAGGTCGGCTCAGGTGCTTCGGCACCAAAAATGAGTCGATCTTCAAAGTCCTCATCTCACTTGGGCGCATCTACTGCGTGCATAACCGAGTCGAGTGCAGCAAATTCAGTGGTCTTGAACTTCCGCGCCTCCTCTGGTTGTGCGTTTGAGGTCCGTTCAAGTCACTTCAAATGTTGTTGTTTCCCCACTACTGATCATGATGCCTACTTGGTATTAGATCAGGGGGCGCAGCACTCACCTGTCCGCCCCGGCATTTGGCCTTGCCATGCGCCTGAAGGGGGTGTGAAGGTAGCACTCTCCTCCAACGACCTGCGTAATGTGATCACTCACAAGCGCCGGTCAGGAGAGTCGACCAACAAGCACAATGAGCCTCCTACGGGGCATACTTGTGCGGTGGTCACTATCAACTGCTGTGGCAAGACGACAGTACCACCAAGGCAGTCAGTCTTCCAGCGGCTGCAGTCATCGACACCCCTCCGACATCGCGTTGGGAAGAAGGTGTCAACAGAAGAGGAGCCAAGAGTTGCTTCATGTAATGTGGTCTCCAACTCCTCATCTCTCCGGAAGGCGACCGGCAATTCCTCGTCCAAAAGCCAATCAAGGAGAACCAAGGCAGCAGTCTCGACCTCTGGGGTGTTCGAAGGCACTCGGTCGAAGAAGAAGTTCTTGGAGGAAGCTGGGGGTAGTCAGACCCTTGTTGAGCCTCCTTCCGAAGACGAAGATGTCCAAAGCACAGCTGCGGCGGATCTTCATCCTCGAGGCGAAGTCAGCCTTCCAGAAGCACCTCGAAACGAGGATGTCCCCCAGGACACAGCTGGGGATAGAGACGAAGAGGACCTTCAAGACGGAGCTGAGGACAATCAGGCCCTGGCAGATGCGCCCGTCGAAAATGACCTCCAGAATGTGGCTGGGGGTGGCCAAGGAGAGGTGACTCCCCCACATGAAAGTGAGGCCGAGAGCGAAGCCTCAACCAATCCATCCACTCCTGGCCGTGTCAGGACAGTATACATGGCTGGGGATGATGCCGAGTCTGATGCGCCACCGCAGGACATTGTTCAGCGCATAGACTCATTAGAGGGAGGACTCAAAACCCTCTCCGTCTCTATGCAAGCACTGACTCAAGCAGTGTTTGATATTCGGTCGGCCTTGACCAGAACACCTTCAACCGGTCCCAACCCAGGAGTTAATGGGGAGTCGAGTGTACCCCTTCAACGGGCACCTTCCGACACAGAAGTACCTCTGACGTCGGAACCCTCAAACGCTCTGCTCCAGATAGTGCCACCTTTCCCGACTCCTAGCTCCACGGAGGATGTGGTCGAAATGATCAAGGACCTGCGGGAGCGCTTTGAGTCCAAAAACAGGCAAGAGGAGCGCCAGAAGATGGGCATTCCACAGCCTTATCCCCACAAGGTGGTTTATCCTCCAAAATATAAACCACAAACACTCACACAATACGATGTGAAGGACTCTCCGCGTCGATACCTGACATATTTCCAGTCACAAATGGGGCATCTTCCAAAGGAGGACGCGCTCCTCACCAGCATCTTTGTTGGGGCCCTAAAAGGGGTGGCATATGACTGGTACTGCAGCCTCCCCGACAATTCTATATCGTCCTTCAACGACTTGACGTGTATCTTCCTTGATCTCTTCTATGACGGCGGGAAGGACATGACGATGGCATCGCTCATAGAGATACGCCAGAAGGAGAAAGAAACGGTTCGGGTGTTCAACGAGCGCTTCCGACAAGCCTGCTTCAGGCTACCTCCAGGCAGGCCAGAACATGCGATCCTCTCCTCTTGCAGCATGAACATGCTGCCCACAGTGAAGCTCTGGCTCAACTCTACTCCCCCTCCCGACTGGAGCTCCCTGATCATCGAAGCTGAAGCCGCAGAAAAGAAGGCGGCCAATGCACGTCTTCTGGGTGTCAGCTTCCCCGCCTTTGATGATAAGGGGAAAAGGTCAGCAGCCAACAACTCCGGGGGAGAAGCAAAGGGAAAACAGGCATTGACTGTTAATGCCTCGAAGGGCGCATCTGCGCCTACTCAGAAACCTCCACTGCGCCGAGACCCAAGGAGGTGTATTCATTCAATGACGAAGACACCCTGCAACTCTTGGAAATACTGAAGCAGGGTGACAAAATCAAACTTCCGGACCCAAAGCGGCCCGATAAAGTCGGGAAAGTGGACAACCCGAGGTACTGTCACTACCATCGATTTGTCGGACACCCGACCAAGGACTGCTACGTCCTCAAGAATTACATCCAGCGTATGATCAATGCGGATGTAATCTCCATCGACTACGAAGAGAAGACGGTGTCAGCCAATGTGGTGTCACTCCAATTCGGTATCTTGCTGCCGACTACCACACAAGATGGCGTCGTCCCCATCCCTAAGGCGACCATGGAGGTGGTAAACTTGCCACCTACCCGTGACAATGCGAGTGGACTCGTTCCACTCACCACACCCCGAGGAGAGGTCCTCTGGGTTCATCCCGACCTCGTCTCTGAGGTGACTCAACCGGAGGTACGCTCTACCTCCAAATCAAAAGGCAGGAAGATCAAGTCTTGCCGTACGGTCTCTTCTTCAACGGAAGAGGCACTTCCAGTGCAGACGCGTGCACAACAGAACGCTCAGCCCGGCGAAGCTGCCGCCAAGGTGGTGCTTCCTGGCACCATCCCTGAGGAGGGCCCATCTAAACCCTCAGCAACCAATAAGCAGAAGCAGGTGGAGGCTCATTTTGACAGACCTCTACGAAAGGAGAATGCTTCGGGGCTAGCCAAGCCCCACAACTTTGACATACTGGCACAACTGGCCAGTACCCCTGCACGCCTGTCTTTGTTTGAGCTTCTGCGTCTTTCCAAAGACTCCCGAGAAGCTCTCTGCCAAGCTCTGAAGGACGTTGAATCCTTCCTCAGTCAGGTCAAGCATCCAGAAGACCTCCCAACTACTTGTGCGCACTGTCATTGTGTGAATGAAGTTATCCCAAACATAACTTTTACCCAATAAGACATGCTGCTCAAGCACCACCGACATAACCGACCGCTATATTACACAGGGTACATCGGTTCAGTCAAGGTGAGCCGAATTCAGATCGATCCGGGGTCTTCCTTCAGCATTATCCCGAAGGCGCTGCTATCAAAACTGGGGATTCCAATGTACCGGCTGGCGCCCTCCAACACAACCATCAATGGCTTCAACGCTAGCAAAAGCGAGCCACTGGGCAAAATCCGACTGAAGTATCACATCAGCAACCTCAAAACTGAGGTGACTTGTTATGTGGTGGATGCCGAGGTCAACTACAACATCCTGCTCGGCCGACCATGGTTACATGAGTACATGGTGGTGCCTTCCACGCTCCACCAATGCATGAAATAGGTATCCACTAACGGCGTCATCCGGACGGAGTTCGCAGATATCGATCCTTTCAAAGGGACTTCGCAAGACAGTCGAATGCTATGTTGACGACATCGCAGTCAAGAGCCGCCTCAAAGGAGATCACCTACAGGATCTGAAGACAGTCTTCGATCTCATGCGGGCACATCAACTCAAAATGAACCCCGCTAAATCCTTCCTGGGGGTTTCTAGCAACAAATTCTTGGGCTTTGTCATCACGGCGAAAGGCATTCATGTTGATCCTAAGAAGACCAAAGCCATCCTCAACATGGACCCTCTGAAGAATCTTCGAGAACTTCGGGGCTTACAGGGACGTCTGGCATACATCCGGAGGTTCATAGCAAACCTCTCCGGAAAATGTCAACCCTTTACTCAGCTCATGAAAAAGGGAGTTTCTTATGTCTGGACAGAGGAGTGCCAAAAGGCTTTCGACGACATCAAAACCTACTTGACGAGCCCACCAGTCCTGGTGGCACCTGTCGTCGGCAAACCATTTCTCCTCTACGTCCGTGCCATGGATCATTCCCTTGGCGCTCTGCTGGCTCAAAATAGCGATACAGGCTATGAGCAAGCAATCTACTACCTCAGTCGAACGCTCATCGGGGCCGAACACCGGTACAACCCCGTCGAAAAGGAGTACTTGGCTTTGGTATTTGCCATCCAGAAGACCCGTCATTATGTCTCGGGCCAGACAATTCATGTTATTTCCCGAGTCAATCCACTCAGAGTCCTTATGACGAAGCCAGGATCATTGAACTCCCGACTAGCCACATGGGCGATTTTGCTAATACCATATAATATGGTGTTTGTCCCGCAAAAGGCTGTTAAAGGTCAAGCTCTGGTTGACTTTTTAGCTGCACACCCCATCCCAGAATCCTCAAAACTCTATGAAGACATCCCGGATGAGGTCCAAGAATCCAACGTCACCGAAGGAAGCTCCGTTTGGCGGATGTTCTTCGATGGCGCTTCAAGAACAGGCCCCAAAGGCCAAATCATCGCAAGAGTGGGGGTAGTCTTAGTCTTCCCTGATCAGCTGGTCATCCAGCGTGCTTACTCCCTTTCGAAGCCGTGCTCCAACAATGTTGCCGAGTACAACGCACTCGTCATGAGACTCCAACTCGCACAACAGCTGGGGGTGGACCATCTGGAAGCCTACGGTGACTCAAAACTCGTCGTGAACCAGATTCGAGGACAGTACGAGGTTCGCCATGAAGATCCGATCCCTTACCATGAAGTTGCATTGAACATCATTTCAACCTTCACCGGGTTCTTCATCGAATACGTACCTCGTCTATAAAACTTGGAGGCTGACGCTCTGGTTGGCCTTGCAGCCTCATTGGCAGCACCCTTTGGGACTCAACACTATGTCACGGTAACAGGCCGAGACTTGATTTGTCCTAGAAATAACCTGTGCTTGCGAGTGGCTCACGCCATGCCAACGAACACTGGTGTTAATGTTCGAGACTGGAGGTTCCCGTTCATCGACTTTGCTGTCTATGGAATCCTTCCAGAGGACCCGAAGGAAGCCGTCTCAGTCAGGAGACGCTCTCTTCGATTCTACTATGATACAGCTACTAAAATGCTGTACCGACGCTCCTTCGATGGGCTCCTCCTTCGATGCCTGTCCAACGAAGAAGCAGCCGAAGCTCTTCAAGAAGCTCATGATGGAACTTATGGAGCTCATCAACCCGGCCCTAAGTTGCAGGATCGACTGCGACGTATGGGCTACTACTGGCCAACCATGGCCGCCGACGCTGTTGAATATGCAAAGAAGTGTTACGCATGCCAACTCCATGCAGACTTCATACATACACCGTCCTAACCACTACATCCTACAGTCGCCTCCTGGCCCTTCGAAGCCTGGGGCATGGATATTGTGGGACCTATCACCCCTCCTTCATCAAGAGGATACTGCTTCATCCTGGCCATCACCGATTACTTCTCCAAATGGACAGAAGCAGTCCCACTGGCGGAAGTAAAGAGCTCCAGGGTGGTCAGCTTTATCAAACACCATGTCATTTACCGTTTCGGAGTACCCCGGCGGATCATTCATGACAACGGTCCTCAGTTTATCAGCCACATTTTTAGCAGGTTCTGTGACAAGAATCGCATTCAAAATGAGGCCTCCACTGCCTATAATCCGGCAGCAAACGAGTTAGCAGAGGCGTACAATAAAACCATCGTCAGGCTGCTCAAAAAGGTCGTATCATCAATAAACGCGACTGGGACGAAAAGCTTGGCGAATACCTTTGGGCCTACCGCACAACGGTACGGACCCCAACAGGCAACACACCATTCTCTCTGGTCTACGGAAGCGAAGTGGTACTGCCTCTCGAGATCCAGATACCCTTACTCCGCGTAGCAATAACAAACAAACTCACAGAAGAAGACAATCAACGTCATCATCTGCGGGAACTGGAGGCACTCGATGAGAAGCGTCTCCTGGCTCAACAACGCATCGAACTCTACCAAGCCCGTATATCACAGACTTTCAACAAGAAGGTCAAACAGAGGACTTTCCAAGTTGGCGACCTGGTTCTAGCAGTCAGAAGGCCAATGGTGTTAACTCACAAGACACCAGGAAAGTTCGAACCCAAGTGGGAAGGACCTTTCATCATAGAGACGGTATACTCAAACGGTGCTTACCGCCTTGCCAAACCCAATGGAGACTTGTTTATGATGCCCATCAACGGCAAGTTCCTAAAGAAGTACTATTCTTGACATCCTTCAGATATGTACTTCCCCAAAGGGGATCTGTGGGCCCAATCATCGGGACTCACAAACAATCTCCTTCCACAAACTCATCCACTTCTGGAACCCAGCTGTTCCGTGGCTTCCTTCAGTAGAAAGACAACCACGTCCACATTACCTCTGAGTTGTTCCTCTACACCCTACAAAGCGGAATCTTACACTACGTAAGCCGACGCTACCCTTCATGTTTACCACGTCCATATTACCTCTGAGTAAACATCTCGTACAAACAGCCCCTGCGTTGTCGTACATTGATCGCAGAACTTCCACGTCCACATCACCTCTAAGTTGTTCAGCGTATCCCCCAGGATCATTCCTACCACGTCCATAATACCTCTGAGTAGGAAGATTCTATCATTTTGAACCCAATAATTGCCATGTCCACATCACCTCTGAGCAAACATGTTGGTTCCTTCAAACTTATTATCTGTGCCTAAAAACCAAGGTGCACAAAAGATAATAGGTCCACACAAATCATCAAGTTCATAATAACAAAAATGAACACATCACAAAAAGTTGCGTACTTCTTTATTTTTCTGAAAGAGAGAGTACAAAAACTACACTATCCCTCAGCAAAGGGTTGTAAAAGAACAAAAAAAAAGAAAAAAACTACAGTCCCTGAACCTCCCCAGGGTGGGCTGAGAGCTCCCTGACTCGAAGTCTTAGGTCGGCTGTACGGGCCTCCACAGTCGCCAGGACTCGTCGCTTAGCCTCTTGACGCATCAATTTAACAGCCCCAGTGTAAGTATCGCTCTCATGCTTCTCATCAAGCTGTTGTCGCTGCTGCGCCAAGGCAAGAGTCCGCTGAGTAAAAGTCGCTTCTTCCTTCTTGAATGCTCGGCATCTAACTGGAGTCGGGCCCGTTGGTCCTCAAGGCGGCGCATCTGGGTGTCGATCTCCGCGATATCAGCATCCAATGCAGCTCGAGTTTTCGTCGTCGTCTTCATGGACTGAGATAACTGCTCTACCGCAGCCTCAGTCTCAGCCACCTCGCGCTCCCAAAGGCCCACAGTGGCCTGGTATGAAGACTCGATCTCGGCAATCAGCTTCTCCTTCTCCGCATCTATCAGGACGGAGAGGTCATTTCGCTGGATGCGCTGAAGTTTCGCGAGCCGCTCATCCAGCTCGTTCACCGAAGCCTCCAGAATTTCGGCCATATGGTCGTGGCCTTGGTGAATGCGGATCAGCTCGATACAGGGCATTGCCAGAGATCTTGCCGTCGTAAAGCTCCCGTTGGCATCTATCACAGCAGATACACCCTTCTGCAGCATTTTGTACACCTCCTCGACGTCACATATTCGTCTGCATCCGCCAAGACCTGTGGCGTCATAGCAGGAGTTGAAGGAGCTACTACAGTTTGCGGACCGAAAGAAGATCCGCCAACCTCAACCTACGAGGCTTGAACCTCGGCATCAATGGGCTCTTCATCAACAGGGGCTGAACTGCTAGTCCGAGGAGCCGAAGGAACAGAGGAAGCCCGCACAGGCTTCGAGATAGTACCCCAAGTAGGAGGGGCAACGGAGGGTTCCACACCCTCGCCCTTCTCAAGCCCGGAGGAACCACCGACGTCAACGGCCACCTCTTCTACCCCCAACGTCCTATCAACAGCTGGTACCTCCCTTGCCAGAATAGGGAGATTATCATTTGTCTCTTGACCCGCCTCAGCGGTCGTCACCGGCAGACGGGTCTCGTCACCAAGTCCCTCCACAGGGACAGAATCTGTCGCTACCTCCTGATCGGTAGCCGCCTCAACTTCTACGGTTGAAGCCGGGGTAGGACTTGGCAATGATACAGCCGACCTCCCCTCATCATGATAAGGAGGGAAATCAACCCTCTCCTCTGTCTCAACCATATCTGTTACCTCCGCAGCAGACTCTTGCGGATCCGCGGCAACGTCATCCAAGGCCGATGCTGTGGCCTTCATCTTCTCGGAAGCTGTTGCATCCTCAGCTTCCCGTCTGACATAATCCGGAGATGCTGGAATCTCTACAGCAACATCCTCGGTGTTCTCCTCCAAGGGAGATATCATAGTGGGCGGAATACGAACTTCTGACGAGCCCGCCGTCTCCCTTGGCCTGCTCCCACCAAATCTTAGAGTGCGGGGCTTTCTTTTCAGCGGCTCCTACACAAAAAAAGAGAACCATAATTACATAAAGAGCTGAACTTGAAATCAAAACCTTACGGGATACCTTACCTCTGCAGATGCGGAGTCTGAGGACACCGTCGGTGACGATGCCCTCTTCTGCTTTTTCGATACAGGAGAGTCGACCTTTGTATCTGTACCCCTTTTCGTTTGATCAACCGAGGGTTTTGCCTGACCCCCGGTAGATACGGTGGGGCCGCCCTGATAACCCGACTTGGGCGGACGGTACGACCGAGCCTTCGCCGAAGTGTCTGCACCCGCCGCTAAATGGGTGCCTGCAATAAAAATGGTCTCCCTATCATATCCGGTGGGCGGAGCAGCCATAGCACAGTAAAATCTGGCGGCTGAATAGAGAATCGGCGGCCGCGAATTCTGGACAAGGAGCGTAAAGCGGGCTCCAGTACATCCGGCATTATAGTAATGCCAAGCTCGTGCACCATCCAGCAAACTTCCAGCATACCCCAAGGTAATACTGGGATTATCCAACATCAATTGGGCGTACCCGAATTGCCTCGTAAAGCGGCTCGGCAGATATAATGGCACCAACCCTCTCCCTTGGGGTATGATTGTTCCATCAACAACATGCGACGAGCAAAAGTCGAGGCACCCAAGGCAAAAGTATTGACGGAAACATCGCTATAAATACTCCCAGGACGAAGAGTCCGCCAGGTGTAAGAGGTACCGGCTCGCGAGGCGGTCAGAGTATCCCTCTAATCAGAAGAAGAATCAATTCTGATGACGCCTGCCACCGCTCCTCCTTGAGATGGAGTAATGTCCCAGGACATTCTCCTTTTGGAAGCAAGACGACAGAAAGTTAACAAAGGCCATTGACGTTGAAGCTGCCTGACGGTCATATGCACACCCCTGGCTGTAAAGAACCAGTTTTCTTTGACCTTCAGCACCGTGGCTTCAGTAGAAGAAAGGCGGTCTCCGAACAGGAACTCAGGCTTTAAGAAGGTCACTTTTTTGGAAGTGGCAGATTTCAGAATGCCACGTTCCATCATCCGTTTAAGGAACCCGTGATGTTGTTCCCGAATTTGAATCATTCTTTCGGGATGCTGATCTAGCATAATAGTCGCTTGAGCAGGGTTTATCACCTCTTCATCATAATCTACTCCCATCTAACAGAGTACAGCGTCCAGGAGCACTTCGTTCAAGAGTGGGATAGTCATCGACACTGACACAAAAATACAAAGATATTAGAGACAACACAAAGATCAGAGGTTCATGCTCGTCAGATGCGCGTATCAAGCGCATCTGAAAAAGGAGCCTCAACGCATCATCACGGTATAAACCCATGCGCGTTAGCGGTAGAGCCTCGGCGCATCGTCAAGGCGTGAGCCCATGCGCGTCAGCGAAGGCTTCGGCGCATCATCAGGGTGTAAAACCCATGCGCGTCAGCAATTAAAGCCACAGTGCATGATCAAGGCCTGAGCCTATGCACGTCGGCGAGAAAGTTTTCCACATCGATAGGAGACAATAAATCTCACCGACTACCGCCGGCCGAACTTCGACAGGCGGGCGAGGAATGTCACTCACGACAGCCTCTACCGGCTCCTTCTCCTTCCCCTTTCCTTTGCCGGCACCGCCGCGAGGAGTCTTGGGAGCCATTCTAACAGAGAGAAAGAAATTAGGGTTTTCAGAAGAACTCTAAAGGAGGCAAAAGCACAGAGTAGGAGAGCTCTCTCCCTCTCCACCACTCACCTATTTATAGGCCGTAGTCGCACGCGTGAACCGATGACGAGTGATCTCAGCCGTCGCCTCTGGTCTTGTGAAGATAACAGCAAATACAACCAAAAGATCATCATTAATCTTTTCGGTTACCGAGGCATTATCAAATTCATAAACTGAGAAGAGCATGTGGCTAAACAGGTATGCGCCCCAACAGTCATGCGCCCTGATCGCCATGCTTCTTATTCAAAGTATTCCAAAACTTATTCAAAAGTTTTGAAAACTTTAAAGGGGGTCTTGTAGAAGCATGGAATTTCACAACCAGAAAGACCATGCGCCAGACACTACAGGCACCAGAACTCGAACAGAACACTTCACAGCAAGATCAATAACCATAGACATTTGAAGAAGAACTTTTTATTTATATATAAAAGTCTATTACATGTCAAGAAAAGGTTGTACAAAAGAGAATTTCTACAAAGGAAGGATCCTAAGTCTACAGCCAGCAGCCACCTTGCGCCTCCAGATAGGCGCAGCAGCCACCATGCGCCTCCAGATAGGCGCAGTAGTCACCATGCGCCACCAGTTAGACGCAGCAGATATCATGCGCCTCCAACCAGGCACATCCCGCCATCTCTTCGGCAGCTCAGTTATGTGCATCCCTTCAGCAGCCAGTTATGTGCCACTCTTCCAACCAGGCTCACCTGACCGAGCAGGAGCCCAGTTATGTGCCGCTCTTCCAGCCAGGCTCACCAGATAAGTGCTTCGATTACACAAAGCATTTAACCCTCTGGCTGGAACCAAGGAAGAGAAGAGCACCGCAAATCTGTGGCCAGGGGAGGCTTCGAAAGAGCCTCCAAAGGCCAAGGAAGACCGTGATCGAAATACGGCTAAAGGAGCAGCTTTCAGAGTGGGCGACACCCACTTTGAAGGAAGAGAGAGCCTAGCACCGCCATTCTGATCTACGGCTCTTCCGGAACAACGGAGACGAGGCCCGAGCATCCCTATCTTTGGATGCAACAAGCACCTTCCGCCTGCCTCAGAAGCCCTCGACTCCGTCTTTTGGATGTAACAGTCACCTTCAAGAGCATCAATGACGACATGGTGTCTCATCTTCACCCTCGGGAGCACTTCGTCAACAGAATGCACCCGAGAACCCGAGTTTATATTGGAAAGACGTGAGAGAATGAGAGGCCAACCTTCTCTCCATGCCACTATTTATAGGCCGGACAGATCAAACCCATGCGCCAAGTGGATGGCTCTCCGAATTTCGTACAATAAACTCACATTAAATGGATGAACCAGACGTCTCGACTTAAAGCACTCGAAAAGCGAAACAGCCGCAGTGTCGGATGCGCCGGCTGGACAGCGCATCACACCCCTTCAAACATCAAGTGCCTCCAACAGATGCACCCTGTACCGAGCGCATCACAGGGGATGCGCCCCAATACGTCCCCATACGCTTAGTGGAACGTCAACCGACGTACCCACTCAGCTGTCCATCGAATGTCACCAACATTAAATGCTGAACTGACAGAGTTGGCAGCACGCCTCCCCAAGCCTGAACGGTTGACAGCTTTTGCAGAAAACGAAGCGTCCACAACGTCAGCATCATCATGACTTTATCCTGACGGCTACTGCCACGTAGCCACTCAACCACCCGCATGCGCCTCAAAGGCCATGCGCCCAAACCCGCATACGCCTCAAAAGCTATGCGCCTCAGACCCTTCACTGATCCCTAAAGACAGAAGAAGAGTCTCCAGTTGAAGCTTTGCATGCACCTCAAAAGCTATGCGCCCCAGACTGATCTCTGATCCCAAAAGACAGGAGGAAAGTCGCTCGCATGCACCCCAAAAGCCATGCACCCAGAACGGCTCGTGACTCCTAAAGGTCACGAGCCAAAATCTCATCATGCGCCCAATCCAAGGCGCATCCCACCAAATCATCCCCCCACCAAAATTGAGATCTCCGAGCCATGAGTCGACGACACGTGTCCATTGACTCAACTCATCCAAGATTTCAGCAACAGAAAGATCTTCTCCTCTGCTACGTGCCGGCTCACAACAGCGGTATGAAGAATTCAACCCCGCGAGTAGGTGCATCATCTATGCGCCTTCATCAGCAATCTCCACGTGGCATCCCCACGCACCGGCGCATCCTACATATGTGCGCATGAGCAGTCAACCTGTCCTGCTATAAATGGAGGGACCATTTCCTTCCTACAGACACAGACAGACAGACAGACAGATACGAAAAAATATACCACTAGAGAGGCAGATACAGACACTCAACGTCTTCCTCCTCTCAACAAGCTCCAGCACCCAAAGCAATCTACACCTTCAGAGAACCGAAAACCGTCGTCAGCTCGTCAACGGAGTCAACGCATTACCACTCGCTCCATTGGCACTTAGGACCCAGATTAAACAAAAGTGTACTCCTAGGACTACATCTAAGTCCTATATTGTAACACTGTTCTGTTTGTATTAAGATTTGTAATCAAACAATTTTAATGGCAAACACCTGCTAGCCTAGAGGAGACACATTAGAGGTTGTTTAGGTAGTTATTTTATTTTGTTTGGAGTTGTATTTTCTTTGTGGATTACTGTATCTGTATTTGAGTTTTGAGATGTACTTCTGGGTTTATGTATCTTAGACACTTAGACTTCTATCTCCTGTATCTCTTTTGGATTTCATGTTTTATCTATCCTTATCATGCTCTACCTTAGATGTGATTGAGTTTGTATCTGCTATGTCACCCCCATTCGGGGAGTATAAACTGTTTAGTCTTATACTGTTAGATGCATTGAGACCTAGGACAGCGTTCTACCGCCGACACTGCGGCGTAGGCTGGGCGTTGTTACGTTCTCGTGCCCTAACTCTAGGGTGCGGGTCGTGACAGATAGATCTTTCGTATACAAAATGGCTGGAGGAATGGTATATGCCTCAGCACGGCTATGATCCTTGACTGTAGGGATCTGTGGGCTACTATGTACTTTTTGTTTCCGGCAATACATGTAACTTGACGTTCGTATCTGCCATTGTATTTCTGACTGTCTATAGCTGTAGGTTTTTGCTTCGTTTGCAATCCTTTACTGGAGGTGTAGTCCTATGAATGTAACTGATTTTGAATAAACAGAGTATGTTTACTCCATTCTTTATTTATGGCTTTTTGTGGTGATTGTACTAGAGGGCATAATACGGTATTTGTAAAGGACATCCCACCGTAGGATTTTTGTGGACTTATTGCCCTTTTGTGCATCTGAAAATGCGAGCAAATAGATTGAATGATATTTTGTGGACCAACTACTCTTTGGTACACCGATGATGCGAGTAATAGATTAGGATAATTTTTGTGGACTTATCACCATTTTTGTGTACTGGCGATACGAGTACTGATAATAAGTGGAGAGGAAACCAACATATTTACTCAGAGGTAATGAGGACGTGGTAAATACGGGTTAAAACAAAGCCTTCCTACTCAGAGGTAATGAGGACATGGTTGGGGTAGGTATGATAGGGGTACACAGAACAACTCAGAGGTGCTGTCAATGTGGAAGATCTATACATTGGGTAATTTATTTGTGATGGATGGGAAAATAACTCAGAGGTAATATGGACGTGGTTGTTTTCCTAGTCGGAGGAATTTTGTGGACCTATTACCCTTTTTGTGCACTGATGGTGCTGGCAATAGACTAGGATAAGTTTTTATGGACATATTACCCTTCTGCGCACCGGTGGTGTGGGAAATAGATTTTGAAACAAATTCTTGGTGGAGAAAAGCTATGACCAGGGAGTTCATAGATACGACAAAGAGATGAGATATGAATTGATTCGGAGTAGTCAGAGAGTAAGTTCAGTGGTACCTGAGGGTACATAACTCAACAATCTGGAAGACTTAAAGTCGGAGTGTAAGTTCAGCGATACCAAAGGGTATATAACTCACAATCTGAGAGGTGGAAAGTATCGTTTAGCCATAGTATTTCTTGAAGAACTTGTCATTGATGGGCATCATGAGCAAGTCTCTATTTTGTTTTGCGAGACGGTACGTGCCGTTGGAGAATACGGTCTCGATGATGAATGGACCCTCCCATTTAGGCTGGAATTTGCCGGGGGTCTTGTGAGTCGTGACCATTTGTTTACGAATGGTCAAGACAAGATCGTCGACTTGGAATATTCTCTGTTTGACTTTCTTGTTGAAAGCTCGAGAATACGTGCTTGGTTGAGCTCTATGCTTTGTTGAGCTTGTAAACGCTTCTCATCTAATGCTTCCAACTCTTATAGCCGTCGGTGGTAGTTATCGTTCGCTGTTAACCGGCAGGTAAGGGCCACTCAAAGCAAGGGGATTTGAGTCTCCAATGGGAGGACTGCCTAGCTTTCGTAAACCAAGGAGAACGGTGTATTCCCTGTAGCCGTCCGAATCGTCGTACGATATGCCCATAAACACTCGCCCAGCTTTTCATTCCAGTCGTATTTGTTTATAGACATAAACTTTTTGAGGAGCTTGATTATGGTTTTATTGAAAGCTTCAGCCAGACCGTTGGCCGATGGGTTATATGCTGTCGAGGCCATGTTATGAATCCGATTTTTGTCACAGAATCGATAGAAAGCGTTGCTTGTAAACTGCGGACCATTGTCGTGAATAATCCTCCGGGGTAGTCCAAAATAATAGATGACGTGATATTTTATGAAACCGATCACGTTTGATGTCTTAGCCTCTGCTAATGGGACAGCTTCCGCCCATTTGGAGAAGTAATCGGTGATTGCAAGTATGAACCGATGCCCTCTAGACGACGGTAGGGTGATTGGCCCAATGATGTGCATTACCCATGCGTTGAATGGCCAAGAGGCTACTGTCGGATACAAGAATTCAGATGACAGATGTATAAAATATGCATGGATCTGGCAAGCCTTGCACTTCTTTGTATAATCAACTACATCTGTAACCATTGTGGGCCAGTAATAACCCATCCGGCGAATACGATCTTGCAATTTTGGGCCAGGTTGGTGAGCCCCACAAGTACCATCATGAGCTTCAAGTAGGGCTTCTTAGGCTTCTGTATTTGACAGGCATCTTAGTAGTAGCCCATCGTAGGATCATCGATATAACATTTTCGTCTCCGTATCGTAGAAGAATCTAAGGAAGCGTCTTCTGATTGAAGATGTGGGGCTCAGTATTCACATCACAGTGTCTCAGGTTTTATGTGAAGGTGTGGGGTAGCAGTACATGAACATGTGTGTGCACAAATCAATGTATCATGCTCAGGAAAATTCAAATTTAGTTATACATAACAGTTCTTAGTTTACAGTCCTAAGCAATTCGAAAACCATGATTCCTTGCTAACATGAAAACCTAACATATCCATTAAACTCTTACATATATAAGTGAACTATTCATGATAATTAATCATCAACAAAAATAGTTTAAATATAATATTTCTTAGAAAACCCTTAACAGTGAGCTAGTATCAGACATTTAGGGGAAACTTGATTTCGAAATCCCAAATACAACTTAATATCGATTTTAATGGTTGGTAATTAAAGTGTCATACTTGTACGTATCAAATATGGTGTCTGTGTCCAACCAAGTAGACACAATCGTATCCAAACACTCACGCAAACACACACGGCTGCATACAGCATCGTGCTGTGAGTCCAAGGACTCGTGCACTCGACACAGGCCACGTGGAGACATGTGGCCGTGCACACATGTTCGCCTAGCATAGGTCTATGTGCACAAGTGTCTCTATTATGTCCATGTCGTGTCGTGTCCAAAATATAAGCCTGTATCAGTGTATATTTTTTACAGAGTAACGTGTGTAGAAGCAAGGTAAAGAATAAAGAAAGATCCATGCGGCCAGATAGCCCCATGCGGCTTAGAGAGTTCATGCGGCTCAAGTATCCATACGGCTCGAGCGTCTATGCGGCTCAAACAAGTTCTATGCGGCTCAGAGGGAAGCCACGTGGCATGCAAACAGCTCTTCCGATTATCCCTTACTACATTAAGTGCCTTGATGGCTGACACCTCTGACAAAGGTGACAGTTCTGACACAAAGATATTATTATGACTCCCTCATAATGACAGACTCCTAGGGAAGCAAAGAAAATCTCTGACACGATCCCCCGAGATTCAGAAACTGTCATGCGGCCTTGACACGTGGACAGTCGTATGCGGCTCAAGTAGAGACCATCCTATGCGGCCCAAACGAAGGCTCCCCCATGCGGCTCATGAAGACTAGCCCCATGCGGCTCAATAAGACTATCCTCATGTGGCTCACGAATACCAGCCCCATGCGGCTCACGAAGACTATCTTCATGCGTTTCACGAAGAAGGCACCCATCATGCGGTCATCCACACTCATGCTGCTCAAATCGTTACCATGCGGTCCAAATGTTCAGGGGGCCACTCTCAGGCAGCCTTGACATGTGGCCAGCCTTATGCGGCCCAATGAGGAGCAACTTTCCTACGGCTCGGATTTCTGCTGTGGCTTGTGGTTATGACACGTGGCATGATAGCAGGAAACGTGGCATCAGATTGATCGAAATTCCTCAACAAATCCCAATAAAATATTGGGATCAAATCAGATTATTTGCAAACAAGCAAATTAATGACATGTGTCGAGAAATCCGAGGTTGGCATGACAAATCAGAAGGATTTATGTCAATCAGCATTAATTACCTACAAAAGATTTGATGCAATCATATTTATTGTTCAAATCTCGATAAACGGCCCAGATCCAGTGATCCTTAGCCGCCGACTTTCAAGAATGGACAATCATTGTAAACCCTAAGGAGGCCCCCCACTCTTATAAATAGCCGGGTGCTATTCCTTTGCGAGACACACACGCAGACACACAGAGACAGAGAGAGCCAGAGAGAGAGAGCCTGAAAAGAGAGCATTTCTTCATCAACGCCAAGCAGTTCTTCTACAGAGCCAAGGCTGCACCCGATCGTCCAAGGAGTAAGGCATAGCTGCCGTCGCTTTCCCGAGCCTCTATCGTCACCCCCCAGAATCTAAAATAAACAATTGTACTTAGATTGTTGTACCTAGTTTTTCGTCCCTAGGCTTTCTTTGTACAAGCGAGTTTGTATTGTGAAGTAAAAGTCCAATCCTCCGATAATTGTTCTGTTCTATTATATTTCATGGCAAATACGATGACGACTCAGTTGGAGACAAACTTCTCTACGACTGAAGAGTTGGTGACGCAATCGGATACAGCCAAACATGGCTCCACGCAACAGAAGATGGTCGTCCGCTTCGACCAACAGGCGTTTGAAGAAATGCTCTCTGAAGGAAGTGTTGGCCCGGTCCAGAGGCGAACCCTGTAAGCCCCTATTTTTCAAATTTTATTTTAATTAGTGTTAATTAAATTTTATTGTCATTTATAGCCTTAAAATAATTATTAGGATTTTTAGGAATTTTTCTAAAATTTTTAAATAATTTTTAAATGAGTTTTAATACTAAAAATATCAATTTGTAATTTTCTAAAATGTTTTAATATCATTCTGTAATTCTTAGGATTGTTTTTATATCAGTATGCAATTTATTAAATTGTTAATATATCATTTTGCAATTATTGAATTGTTTTAAGTTGCGGAATGCAAATTACTATTTGTATTTAGTGACCTTAGGGACTGGTTTGCAAATTCCTAAACTCTAGGGTTTGTTTTGTAAAACCTAAAACCTAACCCATCCTTGCCCCGATTGACCGACGATCGATGCTGCCCCCACCTTTTCCGGCCAGCGCACAGCCCCCCGACCGCCCTAACTAGCCTATAAAACTCCCCTCTCTCTCCCCAGACCAAACCCTAACCCTAAATTCTCCCCACGACCACCCCGACCCCCTTCTTCCCCGACGAGACCACGAACCCTAACCCTAACTCCGGCGTAACTTAGCGCCGCCTCACCGTCCATCATCGTCACTCGCCACCACCACCGTTCGACTCGCCTTGTCAAACCGACCCTAGCGCCACCCGACCGCCTTGACCACGACGCCTCCTCCGTCCAGTCGCCACCCCGACAGCAACCCAACTCCGGACACGTACGTATTAGTACTGTCACTGTGTCTTGTTTGTGTCTCGATTTCGTGTGGACGACTCGCCAGGACACGGGCAATCTTTGGGTAAGCTTGGACACGGCCGAATCAAATCGTGCGTGTCGTGCTGAGTGTAGACACAAGACACCTGTGTCCCTAACTGTCAGGACATAGGACTGTGTTTATATTTTTATTTATTTATTATTTAAATGCTTAAAACCTAAAATAAAACTAACCTAAACCCTCTCCCTAACACAACTGTCGGGCTGACCCCTTGGCCAGCCCAACCCGACATAAACCCCCCTGCGCGCACAGTGGGCCGAGTTCGAGCCCCTGTGTTGTTTTCCTTTTTCTTTTCCTTTTTCTTTTTCTTTTTGTTTTGTTTTATATATATAATTATATATATGTATACATATATTTGTATATAAATATATGTATTATTATATATACTATATTATGTATATATATATGCTGTTTTTCTTATATATATATATATATATATACTTTATTTTTAGTACTTTATATATATATATGTATATATTTTCTTGTGTATATATATATTATTATATATATATATACTATTATATGTTATGTATACATTATTTGTATATATATACATATATTTTATGGTTAAGTATTTTTCTTACACATATATATATATATGTAATATTTTAACATATATATATCCATTATGTAAATATTCATATATTTATGTATATATATTATTATATATACATACCATTTTACATACGTATTTCACTATACTTAGTATAAGTTATTTTTCTATGTAAATATACTTATCATATTTTTGTAATTTTGCCTTATTAAAATATTAATATTTATTTTGCACTTTCTACCAATTTGTATTTTAGTGTATTTAAATTACTTTAACCATTTGGTGTCCCAGCCTAGCATGGGTTTTTGGGCCCAAATGTGTTTTCACACATTCAAGACCTGTACAAGTCATATTGGGCTTGATTCATGGCCTTGGGTCCTGTATTTGAACTTTGGTTCAAATTATATACATGGACAAAATACGCAGATAATTAATTATTTAATTTCAATTGTGTGCAATGTTGTTTTTGGATTTCTAAAAATACTTAAAGTACTGCAAAAATTCTGAAAAAATAGTATTTAGATACTATGTTAAGTTACCTAATTTAGTATAATTTTTTATAGTATTTAAATTACTGTTTTGCCACTAATTTGGCATATGAAACCAAAACTCATTTTCTGTATACTTAGGAAAACTGATTTTTATAAAATACTTGTACTGGTTAATAAATTCCAGAAAAATTATAATAAATTTCTATGATTAACTAGGATCATTTTGGTACTTTAATTTAAGTAAAATTAGGCTTTTTGTCTATCTCAAAAATTGTTAAAACAGAATGATCTTTTGATTTATTTATTGATTAATTACGACTTGTAACTTTTTGTGTTACTTTGAGCTTTAGCCGTGTTGAACCTCACCCCTCACTAGTGTAAAGACCCTAGAAAGTTAGTTAAAGTAGTGTGTCACCCCACATTGGTCTCCTATGCCAGAGTCATCATTTTGGCTAGGTGCCCAGTCACAAGTCGTGTTTCACCAATTAGTGTCTTAGCGTTTTAGCTTAGTGTAAAAACTAAGTTATTGCATTTACTTCTACAGTGACGAGTTACCGGACATCCATAGCACTTTTATCGTAGCTTGTTTTGCTTTTCTTTGCTAGAGGCAAGTACTTTCTACGAACTTTGCATATTGTCACATAAATGAACTGCAAACCACACCATGTTAAATGCTGATCCTTGGGGTAGAAAGTTAGATCTCTACATGTTGTACTTCCAATTACTACCATGCTTAGAACAATTTTTATATCTCTCACATGATAGAATATGGGTTATGGGGAAACTAGTAGTTGAGTACGTGATCATGCTCCCATTATCGTACCGAGCAAAGTTTTATTCTATATGATACTGCGCCGTAGGCCTTTATCCAGCATTTCTGTACGGAGGTACACCTATGCCTGTACACTTGTACGTATGTACATTTCATTTACATTGCCCCAGCACTTTGTACATCTATTGACCGATCACGTACCTGCTACAGTTTTAAACATTACATATACATCTGTCTCTATGACATATGTGTCCTTGCCATAATAGATTGTGTGATGCCATGTTTCCAGTTATTCCTCTTATGTTCATTTCCATGTTTCATATGCTAGTTTGCTAGATTCAGTACTTGCTTCCGTCCTGACAGGATATCGTTGTAGGTGTCCTTACTGAGGAGGAGTTACTCTGCGACACATATTATGGAGATACTGCAGAGGACCCAATTTTGCCATACGAGGATGTTCCTGCGGGGAGATTCGTCTAGTTTGCTTAGCAGTTTGGGATATTTAGTGTAGTCATGTATTAGGCTACATATTTTGTAACTGGACATATATCCAGTTTTATATTTCAGATCACTTGTACTTTGGACTTATTCCTATATATGAGACGACTTTTGTGTTTGGAGCATTTATGACTTTTATTCACTTATAGAACTGTTAACACATTTAGTCTTATCTTGTTGTCTTTAGAACAGCTTACTACGTTTTATTTCAACGTAGGCTGGGCATGACTCGGCTTGGCCCAACAATTTGGGTAGCGGGTCGTGACATGTTTTTAGTGGTGGCCGATGCAGGTCCTGACTAAATTGTTTGGTTACGTTATTGTACCAAGCATGCCTGCAATTAGGAACTTAAGGTAATCAAACAACATTAGGAATGACGCTTAGAACACCTAGAGGAATGCTTAGATTGTAACATGGGAAATATATCACATGTTTGGTATTATAATTAGATTTTCTTATCTATGATTGCTTACTTTAACAAGTCCTTATAAGTCCTTTTTTATTTGTAATTTAGATGGTGCTTACTCGTTCATCCCAGTATGTTACGCCCGAGAATGGGGCCCTCCATATCCAGTCAGCTGACCAGTTGACTGATACACCCCCACCTCCACCTGCCATATTCTCCCACTCCACAGATCCACAGACCCAGATGCCTCCACCACCTTCCACATCCCAGTCCCAGCAGGCCCCGATACTTCTACCACCCCCTATCACTATACCCACCTAGGCTTCCGTCACACTCGACGGGAACCAGCTGCTCACTCTGATTCAGGGGATCCTAACAACCCATCAGGAGCAGACTACCCTACTCTGCCAGAGCATGGAGCGTTCTGAGGGACGTCCCGTGGTCCCACCACATATAGAGCCACGGCAGAGAGCGGGGACGATCAAGGACTTCATGGGTCTGAATCCCAAGGAGTTCTCAGGGACTGAGGGCATAGTGGTAGCAGATGACTGGCTAGAATTGGTAGAGAGGAAGCTTCTGGGAGTTAGGATGCCGGATGACCTCCAGGTCGAGGCAGCAGGATTTCTCCTGATAGATTTAGCAGGAGTCTGGTTCCGGAATGAGCCGTTGTTTGCGAGGGGGAGAGCCACTTGGGATCCGTTCAAGACCCAGTTCAAGAAGAAATTCTTCTCGACCACTGCTAGAGTAGCCATGGGGCTACGATTCTAGAACATACAGCAGGGGAACCGTTCTGTTGATGACTATGCGACAGAGTTTAGTCGCCTGAGCCGTTTCGCTCCTAGTCTGGTTGCAGATCCAGAGCAGATGACCCGTAGGTTTTGCCATGGTCTAGTTCCAGACATTGGCATTCTTATAGTGGCGAATGGTACGACTGACTACTACCAGAGACTAGAGTTGGCCCGGATCATCGAGGAGCGTCTTCTGTCTAGCAAGAGGCCGGCTTCTGTACATCATGAGGGACCGTCCAAGCGTCAGGCTTTCCAGCAGAGAGCACCGATGCCACCCCAGCAGACTTACCGTTCCCCTACACCACATCATCAGACCCCGCCAGTTAGAGCCCCAGGACCCCGACAGCAGCAACAGCAGCAGAAGGGAGCTATATGTTCTTTCTGCGGAAGACCAGGTCATGACTTCGCCGTCTGCAGGAAGAGGTTGGGTCAGGGTTTAGTTTGTAGGTCTGCCACCCATCAGCTTCGGAACTGCCCAGCAGCGAAGCCTAGAGGACCACTCCCGACTCAGCAGTAGAGGTTTGGGCAGCATCTGCAGCAGCAGAAGGGACCTCAGGGGAAGGTTTATAGCCTAGCCCTTGAGCCGGAGCCGGAGCAGGTTTCAGAGCCCGATTACTTAGCTGACGTCATCACAGGTCATATTTATTTGCATACTTTTCTAGCTCTATGCTTGTTTGATTCTGGTGCATCTCATAGCTTCCTGTCATTAGAGTTTATGCATGAACATCACTTAGTATCTACACCTAGTGCGGAGATTAGTAGAGTAATGACAGGAGGAGGACCAGTGCCTATTAGATCTAGCTATAGATGCTCTATTATGATAGCTGGGAGAGAGTTTGAGGGGCAATTCTTTGTGATGCCACTCCCCGGTTATGATATCATATTGGGGATGGACTGGCTTAGCTATGCCCATGCATCTATAGATTGTCATGAGAGTAGTATTTTGTTCAGTCCCCCAGGCACAGCACCATTCAGTGTCAGGAGGACAGGGCCGGAGATCAGCCTAGAGCTGAACTGTTGTGTGACAGTCGGGGACGTAGCACCGCCACACCCTATCATTAGAGAGTTTATGGATGTATTCCCAGAGGATCTTCCAGGGTTTCCGCCTGACAGAGATGTGGAGTTCACTATAGATTTAGTGCCGGGTTCATCACCAGTATTCCGGGCTTGCTATAGAGTGAATCCCAAGGAGGCCATAGAGATAAAAGAGCAGATTGATGACCTGTTGAAAAAGGGTTTCATTCGATCCAGTGCTTCTCCATGGGGAGCACCAGTGCTCTTTGTGCCTAAGAAGGATGGTACAGTCCGGTTGTGTATTGACTACCGGGCCTTGAATGCTATCACCATCAAGAACAAATATCCTCTGCCCAGGATAGATGATTTGTTCGACCAGTTGAGTGGGGCGAAGGTGTTTTCCAGGATAGACTTGAGATCCGGGTACCACCAGGTGAAGGTTAGGCCAGCAGACATCCAGAAGACGGCGTTCAACACGAAGTACGGGCAGTACGAGTTTCTGGTGATGCCATTTGGTCTCACAAATGTGCCAGCTGTCTTTATGAATTTGATGAATAAGATATTTCACCAGTATCTGGATAAGTTCGTCATAGTGTTTATCGACGACATCCTGATATACTCGAAGACGATAGAGGAGCATGCAGAGCACTTACGGATAGTTTTGGGGATTCTGAGGCAGAAGAGATTGTTTGCCAATTTGCCGAAGTACGAGTTCTTTTTAGACCGAGTGGAGTTTCTCGACCATGTAGTCACTGGAGATGGAATCTCAGTGGATCCCAAGAAGATTGCTGCAGTTGAGACGTGGAAGGCTCCGACGTCAGTTTCAGAGATCAGGAGCTTTCTGGGTTTAGCAGGCTATTATAGAAAGTTCGTCCAGGACTTTGTTAGGATAGCTGAACCCATGACGAAGCTGACGCAGAAGGACGCAGAGTTCATTTGGTCAGAGGACTGCCAGGCAGCGTTTGAGGAGCTGAAGAGGAGGCTGACGACCGCTCCAGTTCTGACATTACCTTCAGGTTCTGGAGGTTTCACCATTTACAGCGATGCTTCTGGGAAGGGGCTAGGATGTGTCCTACAGCAGCATGGGAAAGTGATTGCTTATGCATCTAGGCAATTACGGACTCATGGGAGGAATTATCCTACCCATAATCTAGAGTTAGCGGCGGTGATCTTTGCACTCAAGTTATAGAAACATTACTTATACGGAGAGCGTGTAGAGATCTTTACTGACCATAAAAGCTTGAAGTATGTGTTCACGCAGAAAGAGCTGAACATAAGGCAAAGACGAAGGTTGGAGTTGATGAAAGACTTCGACATCGATTTACAGTATCACCCCGGGAAGGCAAATGTGGTGGCGGATGCGCTGAGCAGGCATCCGATGGCATGGTACCTAATGATTGATTGGCATTTACGGGAGGATCTGGAGAAGCACAGTATCGAGCTAGTTCGGCCAGGATCAGTGATACAGATGATGGCACTTGATATTCAGTCAGGTTTGATGGAGCAGATCAGGGAGACACAGTCTACAGATGAGAGCCTTCGCAGACTTCGAGCCCAGGCATTAGCTGGATTGCTGGATGATTTCACGATAGCAGAGGATGGATCCTTGAGGCATGGCAGCCGATTGTACGTGCCGAAGGGAGAGCTGGTAGAGGCAGTCTTGCAGGAGGCTCACCGATCGAGATATTCTATTCACCCTGTTGCTAACAAGATGTACCGTGACTTGCGGAAACATCTTTGGTGGCACGGAATGAAGAGGGATGTATCACGTTTCATCTCGAGATGCCTAGTTTGCCAGCAGGTTAAGGCGGAGCGCCAGAGGCCAGCTGGTTTGTTGCAGCCGTTACCCATTCCCGAGTGGAAGTGGGAACATATTATGATAGACTTCGTTTCAGGGCTTCTTCGTTCCCAAGGAGGGAAGGATCCCATTTGGGTCATCATAGACAGGCTGACGAAGTGTGCGCACTTCATACCCTTCAAGGTGGGGCTTTCCACCGAGAAATTGGCGGAGCTATACATACAACAGATAGTTCGCCTACACGGAGTGCCGGTGAGCATCGTGTCAGACAGGGATAGCAGATTTACATTCTACTACTGGAGGAGCTTGCAAGAGGAGTTGGACAGTAGGCTCAAGTTCAGTACGGCGTACCACCCGCAGACAGATGGGCAGTCCGAGAGGACGATACAGACACTGGAGGATATGCTGAGGACCTGCGTGCTGGACTTCGGAGGACCATGGCAGAGCCATTTGCTCTTGGTAGAGTTTTCATACAACAACAGCTACCAGGCCAGTATTGGTATGTCTTCTTTGGAGGTGCTATATGGACGACGATGCCGCACACCGCTCTTTTGGGATGATGTTGGAGACAGAGTTATGATTGGGCCAGAGATGATCACGGATGCAGCAGAGAAGGTCGGGATGATCAGAGACAGGCTCAGAGTAGCGCAGGATAGGCAGAAACACTGGGCTGATACAAGTCGCAGACCGATGGAGTTCGCAGACGGTGATATGGTGCTAGTGAAGATATCACCTACTAGAGAGACGATCCGGTTCGGACGAGGAGGGAAGCTGAGCCCCAGATACATTGGGCCATTCGAGATACTTGGCAGGATCGGAGAGGTAGCTTACAGGGTTAAGCTTCCACCCAACCTAGCAGGAGTTTACGATGTCTTTCACGTATCTCAGCTGAGGAGATATGTTCCAGACTCCAGTCATGTGCTAGATCACTCAGAGTTGGAGGTCGGACCGAGCCTTACAGTTTTTGAGCAGCCAGTGGAGATATTAGACAGGAGGGAGAAGAGGCTGAGGAACAAGGTTATACCCCTAGTGCTAGTAGCTTGGAGCCGTCACTCCCCAGGTGAATCTACTTGGGAGAGGGAGTCGGACATGAGGGAGAGATACCCTTACCTATTCGATCCAACCGCTGCGAGGGAACCACCCGTTCTCGCTTGATACCTTAGAGGTTAGTTTCGATCATAGCCTTAGTCATTTATTGCATTGCTTGCTATGTTAGAATATTGTAGGGTCTTCAATCCTTGTGAATTTCGAGGACGAAATTTTTCAAGGAGGGAAGACTTGTAAGCCCCTGTTTTTCAAATTTTATTTTAATTAGTGTTAATTAAATTTTAATGTCATTTATAGCCTTAAAATAATTATTAGGATTTTTAGGAATTTTTCTAGAATTTTTAAATCATTTTAAAATGAGTTTTAATACTAAAAATATCAATTTGTAATTTTCTAAAATGTTTTAATATCATTCTGTAATTCTTAGGATTGTTTTTATATCAGTATGCAATTTATTAAATTGTTAATATAACATTTTGCAATTATTGAATTGTTTTAAGTTGCGGAATGCAAATTACTATTTGCATTTAGTTACCTTAGGGACTGGTTTGCAAATTCCTAAACTCTAGGGTTTGTTTTGTAAAACCTAAAACCTAAACCATTCCTGCCCCGACTGACCGACGACCGACGACCGACGACCGACGCTGCCCCCGCCTTTTCCGGCCAGCGCACAGCCTCCCGACCGCCCTAACTAGCCTATAAAACTCCCCTCTCTCCCCAGACCAAACCCTAACCCTAAATTCTCCCTACGACCACCCCGACCCACTTCTTCCCCGACGAGACCACGAACCCTAACCCTAACTCCGGCGTACCCTAGCGCCGCCTCACCGTGCATCATCGTCACTCGCGACCACCACCGTTCGACTCGCCTTGTCAAGCCGACCCCAGCGCCACCCGACCGCCTTGACCACGATGCCTCCTCCGCCCAGTCGCCACCCCGACAGCAACCCAACTCCGGACACGTACATATCAGTACTATCACGGTGTCTTGTTTGTGTCTCGATTTTACGTGGACGACTCGCCAGGACACGGGCAATCTTTGGGTAAGCTTGGACACAGCATAATCAAATCGTGCGTGTCGTGCTGAGTGTAGACACAAGACACCTATGTCCCTAACTGTCATGACACAGGATTGTGTTTATATTTTTTTTTTATTATTTAAATGCTTAAAACCTAAAATAAAACTAACCTAAACCCTCCCCCCTAACACAACTATCGGGCTGACCCCCTGGCCAGCCCGACCCGACATAAAACCCCCTCCCCTGCGCGCATAGTGGGCCCAGTTCGAGCCCCTGTGTTGTTTTCCTTTTTCTTTTCCTTTTTCTTTTTCTTTTTGTTTTGTTTTATATATATAATTATATATATGTATACATATTTTTGTATATAAATATATGTATTATTATATATACTATATTATGTATATATATGCTGTTTTTCTTATATATATATATATATATATATATATATATATATATATACTTCATTTTTAGTACTTTATATATATATATGTATTGTTTACACATAGGTACATATATATATATGTATATATTTTCTTGTGTATATATTTTTTTTTTTTTTTTTTTATGTATATATATTTTCTTGTGTATATATATATTATTATATATATATACTATTATATGTATATGTATACATTATTTGTATATATATACATATATTTTATGGTTAAGTATTTTTCTTACACACATATATATATATATGTAATATTTTAACATACATATGTATCCATTATGTAAATATTCATATATTTATGTATATATATATTATTATATATATATACCATTTTACATATGTATTTCACTATACTTAGTATAAGTTATTTTTCTATGTAAATATACTTATCATATTTTTATAATTTTGCCTTATTAAAATATTAATATTTATTTTGCACTTTCTACCAATTTGTATTTTAGTGTATTTAAATTACTGCAACCATTTGGTGTCCAAGCCTAGCATGGGTTTTTGGGCCCAAATGTGTTTTCACACATTCAAGACCTATACAAGTCATATTGGACTTGATTCATGGCCTTGGGTCCTGTATTTGAACTTTGGTTCAAATTATATACATGGACAAAATATGCAGATAATTAATTATTTAATTTCAATTGTGTGCAATGCTGTTTTTGGATTTATAAAAATACTTAAAGTACTGCAAAAATTCTGGAAAAATAGTATTTAGATACTATATTAAGTTAGCTAATTTAGTATAATTTTTTATAGTATTTAAATTACTGTTTTGCCACTAATTTGGCATATGAAACCAAAACTCATTTTCTGTATACTTAGGAAAACTGATTTTTATAAAATACTTGCACTGGTTAATAAATTCCAGAAAAATTATAATAAATTTCTATGATTAACTAGGATCATTTTGGTACTTTACTTTAAGTAAAACTAGGCTTTTTGTCTATATCAAAAATTGTTAAAACACAATGATCTTTTGATTTATTTATTGATTAATTACGACTTGTAACTTTTTGTGTTACTTTGAGCTTTAGCCGTGTTGAACCTCACCCCTCACTAGTGTAAAGACCCTAGAAAGTTAGTTAAAGTAGTGTGTCAACCCACATTGGTCTCTTATGCCAGAGTCATCATTTTGGCTAGGTGCCTAGTCACAAGTCGTGTTTCAACAATTAGTGTCTTAGCATTTTAGCTTAGTGTAAAAACTAAGTTATTGCATTTACTTCTACAGTGACGAGTTACCGGACATCCATAGCACTTCTATCGCAGCTTGTTTTGCTTTGCTTTGCTAGAGGCAAGTACTTTCTACAAACTTCACATATTGTCACATAAATGAACTGCAAATCCTACCATGTTAAATGCTGATCCTTGGGGTAGCAAGTTAGATCTCTACATGTTGTACTTCCAGTTACTACCATGCTTAGAACAGTTTTTATATCTCTCACATGATAGAATATAGGTTATGGGGAAACTAGTAGTTGAGTACGTGATCATGCCCCCATTATCGTACCGAGCAAAGTTTCATTCTATATGATACTGCACCGTAGGCCTTTATCCAGCATTTCTGTACGGAGGTACACCTATGCCTGTACACTTGTACGTATGTATATTTTATTTACATGTGCCCCGGCACTTTGTACATCTATTGACCGATCATGTACCTGCGACAGTTTTAAACATTACATATATATCTGTCTCTATGACATATGTGTCCTTGCCATGATAGATTGTGTGATGCCATGTTTCCAGTTATTCCTCTTATGTTCATTTCCATGTTTGATATGCTAGTTTGCTAGATTCAGTACTTGCTCCCGTCCTGACAGGATAACGTTGTAGGTGTCCTTACTGAGGAGGAGTTACTCTGCGACACATATTATGGAGATACTGTCGAGGACCCGATTTTGCCATACGAGGATGTTCCTGCGGAGAGACTCATCTAGTTTGCTTAGCTATTTGGGATATTTAGTGTAGTCATGTATTAGGCTACATATTTTGTAACTGGACATGTATCCAGTTTTACATTTTAGATCACTTATACTTTGGACTTATTCCTATATATGAGACGACTTTTGTGTTTGGAGCATTTATGACTTTTATTCACTTATAGAACTGTTAACACATTTAGTCTTATCCTGTTGTCTTTAGAACAGCTTACTACATTTTATCTCAACGTAGGCTGGGCATGACTCGGCCTGGCCCAACAATTTGGGTAGCGGGTCGTGACAAACCCGCACAAAGAAGGCTCGCTGCGAGTGGAGGCCAAAATCATTTGCTCCTCCCCAAGCCCTGGACAAAGTACTCTCTGCTACCCAAGACGGTGAAGGCGACTCTCATACGGCTCTACTTCAAGCCGTAGAGGACTCTGCTGTCCCCAAGTCCGGCAAAGAAAAGCAATACGATGCTGGACTTACAGGGACAAAGAGTGATTCTACGCGCCCCAAGAAGAAGTCGAACGCTCATATGGCCAAGTCTGCCAGCCACATGCAGGATGCTCATGCGGTTGAATCGGCCAGCCGCATGAAGAAGGTCTATGCGGCCAGATCATCCAGCCGCATGAAGAAAACTCATACGGTCGAGACTCCCAGCCGCATGAAGAAAGCCTATGCGGCTACGTCTGCCAGCCGCATGAACATTACTGATGACAGTCGCATGACACCTACTCCACGTGGCTCTGTCTTCGACCGCCTCTTCTATGGTCCTGATCTCTTGTGCTCCCAAGAAGATATGTCTGACTATCTCCAGCATCTCTTAGACTCTTCCTACTATGTGCCCTTACGCACTAGAGCGAAGAAGTCTAGGGCAGCACGAGCTTGGCAAGCTCGATCCGCTGATCCGACCTCAGACCATTCGGGCATCCCATATACTGTTATACGGGCCTCAGATAGGAAGTTGTACAGTACCACTCGAGTCTATCCCCCGGCGGCAAACGGACAGAGAGGTTCTCAAAGTCTCCCAAAATCCAGGGAGCGAACAGGGTTGATCCAGACCCATCTGACTTGCGTGAGACCATCCTCCACAAACACAAGGAAAGAGAAGGTGTATCTGGGTGCAAAGAGTCCTCTCACGGACGTCACTGCACCCAAGTCATCGTCAACTGCTATTGCAATAATGCGATGGTGCAAAAAGACCGGCAATCCGTCTTTCAAAGACTGCAACAGCCGTCTTCAGAAGACGAGGCCCTTCCCGTCGTCTCCTGGAACTCTGCTCGGAAAGTCCCCGCCGATGGAAGAGGAAAGAAGACAAATGTTCCCAGCCCAAAGATTTCAACCACTATGACTAAGAGATTGTCGTCTAAGCAGGTGCCCACCACCGAAGTTTTCCAAGGTACCCGTTCTAAGACGAAATCTGCTACAGTGGGAGATTCGTCGTCCGCACCACTAGGGGTTGCTGGGACTGGGGGTAGTACTCCTCCCAACCTCTACGACAATCCGATATTCCAAGAAGACGAGCCGGGGGAAACAACTCTCCCATCAGATGCAGCAAACCCCGACGTCCCCGAGGACGTCCACAACTCCCAAAATGAGGCAAACTCAGAAACTGGGGGTACTGTTCCCTCTGAGTCCGAACCAGAGGAAGACATTCCTACTTACCCTGATGACTTCTCACTACAGGGGTATAATTCGGAGGGCTCTTCCTCCACCGTCCCGTCCATCTCTCCTCATGTAAGGACGGTGTTCATGACGGACAGCAACCAAGGTGGTTCCAGTGATCGCCAACGCATCGACACTCTTGAAGCCATATTGCATGCCTTGGTCAAGTCTGTGGACGAGATCAAAGCGGCCCTTCCAACTCTGCCAGGAGGGACGCCTGGCCAAACAAGCGCGGGTCCCACAATCAATACGGACTCGAATTCAGCGCACCGAACCCGGGCAACAATCCTCCTGAAGTAACGGCCCCCACTGCTGTGGATGAGGCCCGAGAAGCGAGAAGAGAGGTCCAGAAGCTCTGAGCCATGTTTCACGCTCGAGAAAATTCTCAAGACCTCAAAATACGACAACCATACCCTGCCGCATGGAGGGATGTCCCCTTTCCGCCAAGATATAAGCCGTTCAACATCAACCCGTATGATGACAAGACCTTCGCAAGTCGGTACATTACTTACTTCGAGGTCACCACCGACCATCTGCCCCATGACGATGCCATCCTCACACGATTATTCATCGGGGCATTGGAAGGAGTCGCCTTCGACTGGTATCGCAAATTGCCAGACAACTGCATCCACTCCTTCGTCGGCTTTAAGCGCATATTCTTGGAGAGATTCTACGAAGTAGGGCAGGACATCACAATGTCCACCCTCATGGATGTCGTCCAAGGAGAGAAAGAGCTGACAAGGAACTATATCGAGCGGTTTTGCCAAACAACAATGAAGTTGCCGTCTGGATATTCGTATTCCTCCTTGATTGAAATTTGCCAAAAGAGATTGCTCCCAACAATCAGTCTCTGGATGGGCGAAAGTCAATTCAAGGACTGGAAGACGTTCATCATCAGTGCCATAAGCGTCGAAGAACGATTGAAGAAGGCTCGCCAACTGGGATTGCACATCTCAGAGGTAGAGGACAAGAGCAGGCGTCCCAACGCCAACACCAACAAGGGGGTAGCTCCTCCAACAATCGGGATAGCAATGGCAAGCAGGCTATGGTGGCCGACACAGCCCAGAAACCTGAGTCAAAACCAGCAGACAAACAATGGCCGCAAATCACCTACTCCTTTGAAGACGGCCACGTCAAGCCCATCTTGGACATGCTCATACAAGAAGACAGAATTCAGCTTTCTCCACCAAGACGGAAACCTCGGCCGGCAGAGATGGGGAACACAAAATACTGCCATTACCATCGCTACGTCCACTATGCTACACACGACTGTTACCAGCCAAAACAGTACATCCAAAATCTCATCGATTCGAACGCTCTGGCCATCAATTTCGAAGAGGTAACCGTGACAGCCAATATGGTATCGGTACAATTCGGCAGCTTCCCTCCGACGGAAACTCAAGACGGTGTGGTCCCCATCCCTCTGGCGACAAAGGAGATTGCTAATCTTCCACCTCCCCGAGATCAGGCTGCTGGTCTAGTGCCCCTCACCACATCACGAGGGAAGGTCATGTGGGTCCATCCAGACTTGGTGTCAGAAGTGACTCAGTCCATGCCATCTTCCATTTGCAAAAAGAAGAGTGGAAAAGTCAGGTCCTGCCGCACAATTTTGGCAGATATCGAAGAAGCTACAGTCGTCGTCACTCGATCTGGGGCACAATCCCAACCCATGGCTGATAACTCGACTGAAGATCATCAGCCCGCTACAACTGACGCTCCGGAACCTGCTCACCCTCCGACGACCGACAAGCCTAGGCCGAAGGAGACTCGCTTTGACAAATCCCTCCGAAAAGAGGCACCACAAGGGCTGGAGAGGCCCTACAACTTCGATATCTTGGCGCAGTTGGCCAACACACCGGCCAAGTTGTCTTTATACGAGCTTCTGAGACTCTCAAAGGATGTTCGCCCAGCTTTGAGCGATGCACTCCAAAATGCCGATACGTACCTGGCTCAGGTCAACCTCACGGGAGAGAACTCTCCTGCAGATCTCCAAGACAGCGCTTACACGGGAGCGATGCCCAACATTATTTTTGCCTCGCAGGACATGTTCATCAAAACCAACCTGCACGATCGCCCGCTATACTACACTGGATACCTCGGCGACGTAAAGGTGGATCGGATGCACATTGTTCGTGGCTCTTCTATAAGCATCATCCCGAAGGGTCTATTATATCATCTCCGCATCCCTATGCATCGCCTGACGCCTACAAGCACGGCCATCAGCGGTTTCAATTCGGGCAGGAGCAACCCAATTGGGAAGATTCGTCTGAAGTGTCAAATTGGCGATCTCCAGTCGGAAGTCACCTGTTACGTCATAGATGCAGACACTTCTTACAACATCCTCTTGGGACGCCCTTGGATACATGATTACATGATAGTGCATTCTATGCTGCACCAATGCTTCAAGTATGTCGACAAATACGGCTTCGTGAGGACAGAATTTGCCATCATCGATCCCTTCAAAGGGGTCGAATCCTACTACTCAGACTCCTGCCTGTACGAAAAGTCGAAGAGGCACCTTGGTGAAGGAGATGTGCAAGATCGTACCGAGACAGCCACAGGATCAGAAGAACCTCTGACGATCCACCTCCAAGCTCGTAAACCTGGCAAGTCCGTACCCCTTACCGCCACTCTGCGTAAGGGCGCAATCAGTCTCTCGGCACAAGAAGAGCAAATAATAATCTGGCTGCCAAGGTCCGGCCAAGTGCCAAGACCCATAACAGAGCCATTAACAATCAGGCTGCCGAGAGTTGGCCAGCCGCAAACGGAGAAGCTCAATCCCTCCGACAAGCCAATGACGATACGCCTTCCCAAGAAGAGTCGTCACCCCGATGCAAGGCCTGGAACTTCGAGCGAACCAACCACTCCTCGTCCAACATCGAGTACCAGACTGGGTGTCGCTAGTTTGCCAAAAACTCTATGCTCTGCTCCACCAGCTGAACCCCTGACGATCAAGCTGCCCAGGTCATCCTCTCAGTCTTCATTTATACAGGGGGTAGCCGAAGAGGAACCGGAGCTAGCCAAGTATATGGCTGTCCATACTGATGTTCCCTCCGCAGATGATGTAATCCCGCTAGAAAAGGTACCTTACTTCATCAATAAAGGGCTATCTTTGAACTACCTCGAGCTTAATAAGCTTTATACAATGTATGCTATGGAACACGGTATAGGAACTCACCTACACACACAGGTGACAAATGTGTACACCGCAAACCAGCTTACTCCAGTGGAAGGCACCTACCGCATAATCGAGGGAGGGGACCATCCAATCATCTTCGGCCGGAAGGACGATCCGCAGCCCTTCACCATAGAAGAAGTCGACCTTGAATCAGATGCCGGGAGACTGCCTCTGTATCTTTATTGCCCCCAATCCAAATATTTCATAAAAAAAATAGGGGTATGATCTGGAGACGATGCCAGGCTTGAACTACGGCAGTGGACAACGATTACCTTTGAAGCCATCAGTCCCGGCTGGCAAACCACGGGATTACTATAGCAAGACTCGATATGGATTAGGGTATGTCACACCCACAACGACCCCTGAAAGTTTAGATGAAGAATGTGACTGGCATTAACATTCAACCGGGTCACCAACTTCTGACTCGGATACCAGCATCGGAGACGTATTCAGATAAGTCTTGTCAGTCAACATGGCATTCACCGACGCTTATGAAGAAGATGAAGACATTCCTGAAACCCTCGATCTAGAGCCGTGGGCCCAACAGTTGGATGCACAATGGAAAAAGCAGTTCGAACGGAGAGAACCTCCTACTGAAGATGAGGTTATACAGGTCGACCTCGGCAGCAAATCTTCTCCAAAACCAATCTTCGTCATTAAAAGCCTAATAGACGAAGAGCAAGAATCGCTACTGGAGCTTGTCAAAGAATGTATCGATGTGTTCGCCTGGAGCTATGAAGACATGCCAGGACTAAACCCCGAGGTTGCCCTTCACAAGCTCAACAATTGGCCAGATGCAAAGCCGGTCAAACAACAACAGCGACGCTTCCGCCCAAATATCATGGATGCAATCGAGGCCGAAGTCAACAAACTGATAGCCAGTAGCTTCATACATGAAGAGCAACATCCAGACTGGGTCGCCAACATAGTACCCGTCCTCAAGAAGAATGGAAAGATTCGAATTTGTATCGACTTCCGCAATCTGAATGAGGCATATCCCCAAGATGAATTCCTCCTCTCTATCACAGACATTATGATCGACAACACATGCGGCTTCGAACGTATGTCATTCATGGATGGCTTCTCAGGGTACAACCAAATCAAGATGTCTCCTGACGACGAAAAGCATACATCATTCCGAACACCAATTGGCACATACTGCTACACAGTCATGCCTTTCGGTTTGAAGAATGTCGGTGCCACATATCAAAGGGCCATGAGTATCATCTTCAGAGATCCCTTACGCAAGATGGTGGAGTGCTATGTTGATGATATCGCCGTCAAGAGTCGCTGTAAGGGAGACCATCTGCAGGATCTGAGGACGGTATTCGACCTGATGCGAGCGCACAAACTGAAAATAAATCCCACGAAGTCCTTCCTGGGCGTATCCAGCGGGAAGTTCTGGGGTTTTATTATCACCGCCCAGTGTATCCATGTAGACCCTGAGAAGACGAAGGCAATTATGGAGATGGGTCCCCCGAGAAATCTCTGAGAACTCAGAGGCCTTCAAGGGAGGCTAGCTTACATCAAGAGGTTCATTTCTAACCTCTCCGAGCGATGTCGACCATTCACCCATCTCATGAAGAAGGGCATCTCATTTGTATTGGACAAAGAATGTCAGCGTGCCTTCGACAGCATCAAAGAATTTTTGTCGAACCCTCCAGTCCTGGTGGCCCCGGTTGCTGGAAAACCGTTTCTGCTCTATGTACGAGCAATAGAACATTCCCTCGGGGCTCTACTGGCATAAAACAATGATGCAGGCCATGAACAAGCCATATATTACCTCAGTCGAATGATGATTGGGCCAGAGTACCGATACATCGTCGTGGAAAAAGAATGCCTCGCCCTGGTGTTCGCCATTCAGAAGATGCGGCACTATGTCACGGGAAAAACCATACATGTGATCTCACGAGTCAACCCTCTCAGGGTCCTCATGACTAAACCAGGGGCACTCAGCTCTCGCCTTGCTAAATGGGCAATATTTCTATCCCCCTATCATATGATCTTCGTTCCACAAAAGGCTGTCAAAGGTCAAGCCCTGACAGACTTTTTGGCAGCCCACCCGGGCTCGGAGTCATCCAGAATATATGAAGAAATCCCAGATGAGGTCGCCAACTCGCATACAACCTCCAACGATGATATATGGCAAATGTTCTTCGACGGTGCTTCGAGAACTGGACCCAAGGGCAACATCGTCGTCAGAGTCGGGGTGGTGCTGGTTTCTCCTTTCGGATTGGTGATCAATCGTGCTTACTCTCTCACAGAACCCTGTTCTAACAATGTGGCCGAGTACAATGCTTTGGTCATTGGCCTCCAACTTGCAAGAGAGCTGGCGGTAGAATATCTTGAAGCATATGGCGATTCTCAGCTAATCGTCAATCAGATCCGGGGCTCATACGAAGTTCGCCATGAAGACATGATCCCCTATCACCAAATAGCGATCGACATCATCTCCGTCGTTCGAGGGGTTCTTCATCGAGCATGTTCCCAGACTCCAAAATATCGAAGCCGATGCCTTAGCTGGCCTTGCCGCTTTCCTAGCGGTTCCGAACCATGCTCATCAATCGGTGGATGTGATAGGCCATGAACTGGTCTGTCCCAAGAACAACGTTAAATTCGTGGTGAGTTATTCCGCTCAGACGATCGACGAAGTCCCAGATTGGAGACAACCATTCATTGACTTCGTAGTCTACGACATCATGCCCGAGAACCCAAAGAAAGCCACTTCCATCAGAAGGCGTTCTCTCAGATTCTTCTACGATACAGAGACAAAAATGCTGTATCGGCGATCCTACGATGGGTTATTGCTTCGGTGTTTGTCAAACGCAGAAGCCAAAGAAGCCGTACGCGAAGCTCATGACGGTGTCTGTGGGGCCCATCAGCCTGGCCCTAAATTGTAAGACCGTCTTCGCCGAATGGGCTACTACTGGCCCACAATGGTAGCAAATGCGATAGACTATGCTAGAAAGTACAAAGCTTGCCAAGTCCACGCAGACTTCGTCTACCAACCATCCGAGTTTCTACATCCGACAGTGGCGTCCTGGCCATTCGAAGTATAGGGGATGGATATCATTGGTCCAATCACTCCACCTTCCCCCCGAGGACATCGCTTCATACTCGCAATTACAGATTACTTCTCCAAATGGGCGGAAGATGTCCCGCTTGCAGAAGTAAAGACTTCAAACGTGATCAGCTTCGTAAAGTATCACGTCATTTATCGCTTTGGACTGCCCCGAAGGATCATCCACGATAATGGTCCGCAGTTTGCAAGCCACGCCTTCTATCGGTTCTGCGATAAGCACCGCATCCAGAATATTGCTTCAACACCATACAATCCAGTAGCGAATGGGTTGGCAGAATCATTCAACAAAACAATCATCAAATTTCTCAAGAAGTTCGTATCGTCCAACAAACGTGACTGGAATGAGAAGCTTGGTGAATGACTATGGGCGTACCGTACCACAGTCCGAACGGCCACAGGGAACACAACATTCTCCCTAGTGTACGGGAGTGAGGCAGTTCTCCCATTGGAGACTCAAATACCCTCACTCCGTGTCGCCCTCACTTATCAATTGACGATTGATGATAACTACCGACGCCGACAATAAGAGTTAGAGGCCTTGGATGAAAAGTGCCTCCTGGCTCAGCAAAGGATCGAACTATACCAAGTACGCATCTCTGGAGCCTTCAACAAGAAGGTTAAAATCAGAACATTCCAAGTAGGCGATCTCGTTCTAGCAGTCCGGAGGCCGATGGTCATGACTCACAAGACCACCGACAAGTTCCAGCCAAAATGGAAAGGTCCATTTATCATCGAGGTTGTATTCTCCAACGGTGCTTACCGCCTCGCAAAACAAAATAGAGACTTGCTCATGTTGCCCATCAACGGCAAGTTCCTGAAGAAATATTATGTCTAAACGACATATTATAGATTATCGAGTTATGTACCTGCTGGTGCCGTTGAACTCACATCCACAATATTCCAGATTATCGAGTCATGTACCCGCTGGTGCCGCTGAACTCACATCCACAATATTTTCCAGTTTATTGACTTATGTACCTGCTGGTGCCGCTGAACTCACATCCACAGATTCTAGATTATTGAGTTATGTACCCTTCCGTACCGCTGAACTCACAATCTCCCAGATTATCGAGTCATGTACCCGCAGATGCCTCTGAACTCACATTTCGGTCACTCTTTCAGATAGTAAGTCATGTATGACCATACCTCTGAACTTTCTTCCCGGAAGAGATCCTCCCTCATGATCCACTACCCGCACTCCCAGTGCACAAAAAGGGTAACCGATCCACAAATTTTTCAAACGGCCATGTCCTCATTACCCCTGAGTCGTTTCACTTCCGCCAAAAATAAATCACCTCTTTACATAGAACTTCCATGTCCTCATTACCTCTGAGTCATTCTATGTACCCTCCTTCATTGAGCCCACTCCTATCATGTCCTCATTACCTCTGAATGGGAAGGCTCCGTCGAAGAAACCTTCATGCTTGCCATGTCCTCATTACCTCTGAGTAAGTATGAAGATTCCCTTTCGACTTATTATCTGTACCCACAAACGGAGTACGCCAAGAATAATAGGTCCACAAATATTCCCCGCTGAGTCCACTCCTGCCATGTCCTCATTACCTCTGAGTAGGTATGTTGGTCCTCTCTCGTCTTATTATTCGTACCCTGAACCAGGGTACGCCAAGGGTAATAGGCCCACAAATGTCCTCTGTTGACCACAAATATCCTCCGTTGAGTCCACTCCTGCCATGTTCTCATTACCTCTGAGTAGGAAGACTCCACGGTAAAACCCTCATACTTGCCATGTCCTCATTACCTCTGAGTAAGTATGTTGGTTCCCTTCATCCTATTATCTGTATCCTAAGTCGGGGTACGCCAAGGATAATAGGCCCACAAATGTCCTTTGCTAAGTCTCTTAGTACAGGCCCACCATTCCTCATCATGCCCTGGGAGCCCAGCTGCTCCACGACATTCTATCTCCAGATACCCCGAACACCCACGACCACCTTACTGTGGAACTGTTCTAGGTATCCCCAATCAAACTTGTTACCCGTACCTGAAACCAAGGTATGCTAGGGGTAACAGGTCCACAAACAAGTCCCCCATGCGGGGCGAACATTACCACAATACCACAGGCACAACAAGCAATACAAATGAAGGGTAGAATGGAAAGTACTCTTTATTTGATAGACAAAAAAGGCATTACATATGGTGGGGACCATGTCCCTCTCAAAGAGAAAAAAACAGAAACGAAAGAAGAAAAGGCCGACTATAGTTCGGCGTTACACAACTCCAAGAGGCGGTTTCTCACCAAGGCAGTAGCCCGCTCAAGCCTCTGTCTAGCCCTGTGTTCAGCCTCCTGGGACAATCGCTCCCCATTATCCAGGTCCATGAGTGGCCGCCAGTCGTCGTCCAACTTCTTCAGAGCCACTTCCAAGTCAGCCGAAGCTTTATTGACGTTATCAGCCTCCTGGATAATTAGCCCTCTGTCGATCCGGGCAGCCTCAAGCTCAGATTCAAAGAAAGTTAACTTCCTTTAGAGCTCAAGGATCTGCTCCCGCACTTCAGTAATCCTACGGAAGGCAACCGCTTCTCGACCAGTAACATCTTCACTCTCATGGCTCAATTGATCATAGCGATCAGACAGAGTGCGGAGATCCTCCAGTATGGCCGGCTTGGTTTTATCCTGAGCAGCCTTCGCCTTCTCTATAGCGGTTGTGAGGGAGCTGCGCTCCTGATCTACAGCAGCAGACAAATCAACCTGTCGCAGTCCCTGAAGCTGGGCCACCAGCTGATCAGTCTCCAGCAATTTCGCCTCCAGGAGTACAGCCACCCCTGCCCCACCAGGAAGGGCCTTAAGGATATTAATTTGACCCTGGGCGCATTTTTGAGCCAAGACGAAAGAGGTCCCTCTGTCCACAGCAGCTTCGATCTCCCTTTTCAAGTGATGATAAAAGCTGTCAACCACGTCCTGTAACGCTTCGTCCAGGACCTCTGTAGAGGACGGCGTCAGAGGAAGCGTGGCCGGCAACATTGAAGGAGTGGTGCTAGAACTTGCCACCAGGGGGGCAACTTTCGAGCAGAACGATGCACGGATAGCGGCTAACTCTTTCTCTGTCACCCAAAGGGCCTGGACGCTTGGCAGGGCGGAGAGGTCGACTCTCTGGGCCGCCCGAGCAGAAGAAGACACGAAGACCATCGTCCCCTGCCCCGATTGTCCCATCATCGGACTTGTCGAACTCGAGCCCGCAGGAGGACCATCAAGACGAGCCGGAGGGGGAGGAGGTACGCCCCTCTCCGCCAGTACCCCTTCGGCAGAGTCTGTCTCAACAACGTCCATCCTCAGTACGGAAGAGGCAGGACCTGCATGTCCATGACAATGATCAATCGACGTGACCCGAAGGATGTGATCATAGAGCAGATAGGCCTCCTCGCAAGTTAAGATTCGGCTTATCTTACCGGGAGAGGAGCATCAAGGTTGCAGCTCGTTCGCAGCTGGCAGGGTCTCCTCATCCGCGATCTCCAAATTAAATTTGGCCAGCTCCTCTGACCCAGCCACCTCAGAGGGAGAAGCAACTTGATCAGCATCATCTGGACGGAATTCAACAATTTTAGGGGCAGGCTCACCGGAGCCCCCGTCATCCCGAGTCACGATCTCGGCAACTCGAGAATCCTCTTCTTCTAACGCCTACAAGAGGGAAAGATGATGATTAAAATCAAAGCTAGAAGAAAGGAAGCATCGGTAGTAACTTATTTACCTTTGATGCGGGGTCAATTTCTTTGTCTCTTTCCTTTATAGTTAGCCTGCGGTGTCTGGTCACAGCCAGTTTTCGAGAGCGAGGAATACCGCCGACAGAAGAAAGTTGCCTGCTACGCTTCCATGCAGGACCGGGTGCAACGGATGGCTGATCTACCACCATCTTATCTGGCAAAACAGGCGGCAGATCCGCCCCTACATCTGCCACCGGAAAGGAAGAGTCATCTTCATCATGCTCGTCGCCTTCGTCATCTGCAGCAGCAGAGTCCGAATCCGGCACTTCGACTCTGTTCTTCCTCTTCCTTGTCTTGGCCCCCTGGAAACCCTCATCCAGGCCGGTACCAACGATGAAACTGGCATCCGGGTTAAAGTCGACAGGGGGCTTATTCGCCATGACGTGGTACAGAGCCGCCATATACAAGATCTCTACCGACGCCTTGAGGGCGGGAACTGAGAAAATGGTACGGGTGTGGAATGTGTCATAGTAATGCCAGGCCCGGATGCCGTCAAGAAGGCTACCTTCAAATCCCAGACAAGAGCTGGGGCTGCCAAGAAAAAGCTGACTATATCCAAATTTGCCGGGCGAACCTGCTAGGAAGATAAGGCTCCTGAACGACAGTATTACGGTTGCGATACACCAAATGAGCGGGGCAGATATTTTGCAGCCATAGAAGCATCTGGCCGTCCAAAAGTTGAGGGAGCCCAATACCGTCAAGATGGACAGCCGCTATTTCCTCCTCAGTAAAACGAGGGACAGATACGAAAATGTTGTACATGTCTGCCCTCGCCAGTGCTATCCGACAAGCACGCATGGTCTCGAATTCCCAAGACTTATTATGTTAGCGGAAGATAAAAGTGTCGTCATCAGTTACGCCATCTTCAGAGCCCGGTCTCATCAAAGACGGATAATGCATCAACAGCCACCCCATCAAATAATGATAGGGCAGCTCGGTCCGTTCAAAATCTTTCGTCACATTGTGGACAATGACCTTGGATGTGAAAGTATGAAGGCCACGGTGTATGCTTCCCACCATGGCCGGGAGGAGAGCTAGTCGGACTCGTAAAACTAACTTCACAGCCGGAAGGATAAAATTGCGACTGATCCTCTCGATGGAACCTGCTCCGCCCGAGACTACACAGTTTCACAGCCATATCATCAAGAATTCTGCCAGGAGCGCCTTCTCTGACAACTCTTGGGTGTCCTCATAAAAATAACCGAAAGAGTCGGTCTGACTCCCGAATCTGTCACTAGTGGTAGCCACCCTCTTAGCTGACGACACTAAGGCTTTCACCGCCTCCCGGGATTGAGGACGGCGGGGAGTAACTTGACCTGAGGCATCCGTCGTGAAGAGATAGCGCACCCAGTCCTTGGTATGAGGGGCATTCCCTTCTGAGCTGTTCTCCTTTTTGGCTATTTGATGACATGTGCTATAATGGCAGAACATCTCTCGATAAAGAACCACGAAGCCTGGTTACCGCCTTTCCAACTCTTCGAACTCTTCATTCATGGAAGTATACGCCTCAAAAGCTTTGTCCCCTCAAGGAAGCTTGGAGACCGCATGCATTTCGTGGAGCGCATGCCCCATTTCCCCTACGGGAGTATAGAAGGTTCCCGTACGGCGATTATACATCTCCAGCAGAGATATAAATAATCTCTTATTTATAGGCAAGCCATGGCTAGTGCCCCGAATAGCATGGTAAAGACCAATCTCACACAGAAAGGCCTCATACTTTCACAAAATCCACGTAGACAGATTAGTCCACGAAGGAATCGGATGTATCCAGCTGGGGAGCATCAACCGACCAATAGGATAGGAGCCCTTCCGAGCGAGTTGGTTCATAAAAGTGTCGGCTGTAGAAAATGTGAAATTGGGATCCGACACATTCAAGAAAGTACCCGGGCCAATCCCATTACATAACGACTGGTATGCACCTTGCCCGCATATACTGACTTCAGGCTGTTGTTATAATGGATGTCTCCCACGAACATCCCACTCCGGGTACGAGTTAAAGAATCTTCCATCTTCCGGTCCAATGGGAGCATATTGAACCAAGATAAAGGGAAGTGACGCTCCATCTGGGGGATGCGGATCGCCATCCCTTTAGAAACAAAATTCTAGTTCTCTGACACCTCCAGAATCTGACTGTTCTTCACAGTCAAGGCTTCTCCAAAGAAGAATACGGGCTTCAAGTATTCCCCTTCTAATTTCCCCGAGTTCATCATAGCATTAAGAAAATAGAAAGGCTGATTCTTGAGGGCATTCGATCTCGCCGGAGGCTCGTCACTCGGGTACTGGTCCGCCATATGCTGGACTATATGGTCGTACCTATAGCCCAGAGCAGCTTTGGCGATGCCTACCAGGTGCTCTCCAGCAGCATTAACCGGCAAATTCACTGAGAAGAAGGCAGAAAAAGATAAGTTAAAAAGATGGGCAAAAAAAGAACTAATGGGTGCTTTCGAGCTTATGCGGCTCTAACTTAACAAAGCCTCATGCGGCTCAGGAGAACACTTATGCGGCTCCAACTTACTGAAGCCTCATGCGGCTCAGGAGAACACTTATGCGGCTCCAACTTACGGAAGCCTCATGCGGCTCAAGCTCAGAAGAACATTTATGCGGCTCCACTTAGTGAAGGGTCATGCGGCAGTACTTTCATCGGGCCCGCAGGGATCGGATAAGTTCGTGCGGACCATGTGACAAACAAAAGTGTGCAAATCTATATGGCTCAGGGTAGCTTATGCAGATTTGTTAGCGAAGCGCGTATGCGGTCATAGTGGCTATCCTTATGCGGCTCGCGGCTCGATCGTAGGACGAACATGTGGCTCACATGAAAATAAAAGCTCGTACATAAAGCATGCGACGTAGCCATAGCAGTTAGGGTTCTTTAAACCCACATAAAGTCCTTACCAGTAATAGGAGGATGGACGTCAGGGTGAGCTGCGGGCAAGACGGCCGGCGGAGGAGCGGCCGCGGTTGAAGTAGATGCAGTCTTCTTGACTTTCGCCGTCGCAGACGACGAAGACGCCGTCTTCTTGCCCTTCGCCGCAATGGCCTTCTTGGGAGCCATTGGCAATTGAAGAAGAGGATGACAATGGGGTAGGGAAAGTTCGAAGTAAAGGAGAAAGTAAAGAAGTTTTCTCTCTTAAACTCCTCTTATTTATAGGAGGACAAGAGAGGGGGGAAACACGTAGACTAATAACCGCCTCAGAAAAGACGAAACCAACTCCTCGGATTTCGTCCCCTCTCTCATAAAGGAGATTCACCCAGGACATAAAATCCAGAGATTTAATGATCCAACCCTTGAGATTTCCCCAAAAGGCGGCACTAAAACGAATTTGAGGCAATTAATGACGCACACACGTGGCGAGGAGCTATGCGGTCCGAAAGTCCCTGCGGCTGATTGACTCAAGACAGCTGAGACATCCATGCGGACGAGACATCATATGCGGCCAGGAGAATTTATACATGGCCATGCTTCTTATTCAAAGTATTTCAATTTTGCAAATTGAAAACTTTGAAGGGGGTCTTGTAGAAGCATGGAAAACAATAAAGAAAAATCCATGCGGCCAGAGAGCCCCATGCGGCTTAGAGAGTTCATGCGGCTCAAGTTTCCATACGGCTCGAGCGTCTATACGGCTCAAACAAGTTCTATGCGGCTCAGAGAGAAGCCACGTGTCATGCAAACAGCTCTTTCGATTGTCCCTTACTACATTAAGTGCCTTGACGGCTGACAGCTCTGACAAATGTGACAGTTCTGACACAAAGATATTATTATGACTCCCTCATAATGACGGACTCATAGGGAAGCAAAGAAAATCTCTGACACGATCTCCCGAGATTTAGAAACTGTCATGCGACCTTGACACGTGGACAGTCATATACGGCTCAAGTAGAGACCATCCTATGCGGCCCAAACGAAGGCTCCCCCATGCGGCTCATGAAGACTAGCCCCATACGGCTCAATAAGACTATCCTCATGCGACTCACGAAGACCAGCCCCATGCGGCTCACGAAGACTATCTTCATGCGGTTTACGAAGAAGGCACCCATCATGCGGTCATCCACACTCATGCGGCTCAAATCGTTACCATGCGGTCCAAATGTTCAGGGGGCCACTCTCAGGCAACCTTGACACGTGGCCAGCCTTATGCGGCCCAATGAGAAGCAACTTTCCTGCGGCTCAGATTTTTGCTGTGGCTTGCGGTTACGACACGTGGCATGATAGCAGGACACGTGGCATCAGATTGATCGAAATCCCTCAACAAATCTCAATAAAATATTAGGATCAAATCAGATCATTTGCAAACAAGCAAATTAATGACACGTGTCGAGAAATCTGAGGTTGGCATGACAAATCAAGAGGATTTATGTCAATCAGCATTAATTACCTACAAAAGATTTGATGCAATCACATTTATTGCTCAAATCTCGATGAACGGCCTAGATCCAGTGATCCTTAGCCGCTGACTTTCAAGAATGGGCAATCATTGTAAACCCTAAGGAGGCCCCCCACTTTTATAAATAGCAGGATGCCATTCCCTTACGAGACACACACGCAGACACACAGAGACAGAGCGACATATACAGAGAGAGCCAGAAAGAGAGAGCCTGAAAAGAGAGCATTTCTTCATCAATGCCAAGCAGTTCTTCTACAGAGCCAAGGCTGCATCCGATCGTCCAAGGAGTAAGGCACAGCTGCCGTCGCTTTCCCGAGCCTCTATCGTCACCCGCCAGAATCTAAAATAAATAATTGTACTTAGATTGCTGTACCAAGGTTTTCGTCCCTAGGCTTTCTTTGTACAAGCGAGTTTGTATTGTGAAGTAAAAGTCCAGTCCTCCGATAATTGTTCTGTTCTTTTATATTTTATGGCAAATAACGTGCAGTGTAAAATCGATGCGGGTGGGATATCTCCCAATCCGCTCGATCAAATGGCCTAAAATTTTATATGTGTAGTGTCAGTCATGTGTCCAAGGTGTCAACAAAACTTCACACCAAATGGTGTCGTATCGTGTCCGCTAGGACACCCGAGAGGCAGGGCACAGTGCACGCTGTGTCATGTACGGGTTCCCGTATCCAAAACTGACATGAATTGTGTCAGAAATCAACTCAGCCGAGTTGGAAATTAAAGCACATATATAAATCTACATTCCTATTCAAACACTATTTAAAAACAGGAAGAAAATATCGAGTGTGGCATTTCATCAAACACCTAGAACTAGGTTAGGATACGTGTCCGATACGGACACGAAATCAATACAAATTGACACAAAACTTACACCACAGCTAGCGGACACCTAGATCTAGGCTACAATGCAAAGAAATCAGAAATTTATTACAATTTAGAGGGTTTACCTATAGTGTGTCAATGACCAAGAAAAGCCCCAAATCGAATGGTTTTCCTTGCTAGCCAAACTCTCCAAACTGTTCCCAAACTGAAATTACTCTCCATGAACATCAAGTAGAGGCTAATTAGATTCTATTGCAAAAGATTTGAATCAAAAAGGAATTAAAATTAGAGAGTTATGAATTGGGGAGGAATGTAAATTACCTTTCCTTTCAAAAAGTTGCAATGACACAAAAGAGGCAAGAACAAATGAAGAGAGACTTTATAGGGCGATTACTAATCTGGCCGGCCATAGTGGCTGAAATTAGGGTTAGGGTTTCACTAATGGGCTATGGGCCAAGTTTCATTAGTAAGGGAAATCAATTCATAAGTCTCAAGTCATTAAACCTAGTCTTTATTTCTCCTATTTCAAACTTGATTCTTAATGACTAACTTTGGTTGATTTAAGTTAGACTAAGGTCCCACCATGCTAACCAAGACACTATAGCTATAGTCAACATCTAGGTTAGTCTCCAATGTCTCAACTAGTCAAAGTCAAAAATAGCAATGACCACTTCAATAATTCAAATAAATTCAAAATTCATAAAATGACTAAAATATCCTCAAGCTAAAATGTGGTAGTGATAAATCTACCCTCTTTAAAAGAATTTCATCCTCGAAATTAAAAGACGAAACAAAATTGATGAGAAAGATAGACAATCATACCTCAAGGTCCAAAAAGATATGGGTACGCTCGCGCATCTCATCCTCCCGCTCCCAGGTAGACTCTCTTGGAGAATGATGCCTCCATACGACACGAACCAAGGATATCACCTGGTTTCTCAGTACCTTCTCTCGGCGATCCAGAATCTCCACTGGCTGCTCTGGATTACTGATAGTAGGTCCCACCTCAATCTCCCATTGGTCAAGTACATGGCTAGGATCAGCCACATACCGTCTCAACTGTGATACATAGAATACGTTGTGGACACCCACTAGTACAGGTGGCAAGTCTAGCCTATATGCCATGTCATTGACTCTTCCGCTGATCACAAAAGGTCCAATGAAGCGCGGGCTAAGCTTCCTACCTCTACCAAAACGTATGGTACCACGAGTCGGAGATATCCTCAAAAAAACTATGTCTCCGGCCTAAACACAAACAAGGTCTCAAGTTACTAAATAATGAAACATGATAAAACAAACACAACAGCAACCTACTTCTAATTCTATCTCTAATCTGTACCTTAAACTCCAAAGGCCTCCGGTGGCTATCGACCCAATGCCGATGTCTGTCCTGCGCAATGCGAAGTCTATCCCTGATGAGCTTCACCTTCTCGGCTGCGTCAACAATAATCTCAGGTCCTAATAAAGCTCGTTCTCCAATATCATTCCAAGATAAGGGTGTACGACATCTCCGCCCGTACAGAGCTTCGAAAGGTGACATCTCAATGCTGGCCTGAAAACTATTGTTGTTAGTAAACTCCACCAAGTACAGGTGATCCTCCCAGGATCCTCCAAAATCTAAGATGCACGTTCGTAGCATGTCCTCGAGCGTCTAAATAGTCCTTTCTGACTGTCCGTCTGTCTGAGGGTGGTATGTAGTACTAAACTTGAGCTGAGTGCCCAAACTAGTATACAGACTCCACCAAAAATGGAAAGTAAAGCGACTATCCCGATGAGAAATAATGCTGACCGAAACTCCATAAATCTTGACAATCTGCCGCATGTACATCTCTACAAGCCTCTCTGTAGACGTACCCACTTTAAATGGCAAAAATTAGGCCGATTTGGTCATCATGTCTACAATGACCCAAATCGCATCTTTTTCTCCTGGTGTACGCGGCAATCCAAATAAAAATCCATCATAATGTGCTCCCACTTTCATTCTGGAATGGGTAATGGCTGTAACAAACCTCCTGGCCTTTGCCTCTCTGCCTTAACTTGTTGACAGACCAAATATCTGGCTATGAAGTGAGCTACCTCCCGCTAGATCCCATACTACCAGACATGCTACCTCAGATCCCTGTACATCTTGTTGGCACCATGATGTATAGCGTACTGAGATCGGTGTGCCTCCTGCATGACCTGCTCCCTGAGCTCTCTACTAGGCACACACAGCCTAGAACCGTGCCTCAAAGCGCCATCCTCTGCAAGAGTAAACTCACCATCCACTAGCCCTGCTCGAACCTGCTCTCGGATACACCGCAGAGCAACATTTTCGAACTGCGTCGACTTGATCCACTCTATCAAGTTCGACTGAATTTGAAGGCCCCACATCTGCATCTGAACTCCTGGCACAATCACCTCAATCCCCAAGCTCTCCAAATCTGCTAGCAAGTGACGATCCATAGTCAAACACATGGCTGTCGGATACCTACTCAAGGCATCGACACCCACGTTGGCCTTCCCTGGGTGATACTGTAGTGAAATGTCAAAGTCCTTTATCAACTCCAACCACCTGTGCTGCCTCATGTTGAGCTCCTTCTTTGTAAACACATACATCAAGCTCTTATGATCTGTGAAGATCTCTACTCTCTCTCCATATAAGTAGTGTTTCCACAACTTCAGAGCAAATATCACTGCTGCCAACTCCAAGTCGTGGGTAGGGTAGTTCTTTTTATGGGAACGTAACTGCTTGGAAGCATAGGCATTCACCTTTCTATGCTGCTGCAAGACACAACCCAAACCCTTCCATGAGGCGACACTGTAGATAGTGAACCCTCCCAATCCTGGTGGCAATGTCAGAATCGGAGCTGTCGTCAGCCGCTTCTTTAACTCATCAAAAGCAACCAGACACTCCTCTGACCAAACAAACTCTGCATCCTTCCGGGCCAGCCTAGTCAATGGCTCTACAATCCGGGAGAAATCCTGTATGAACCTCCTATAATAGCCTGCCAGTCCCAAGAAGCTTCTGATCTCTGCTACTGAACTCGGTGCCGACCAAGCCTCAACTTTCGTGATCTTCTTCGGGTCCACTAAGATCCCATCTCCAGTTACCATATGACCAAAAAAGTCAACTCTGTCCAAAAAGAACTCGCACTTTGAGAGCTTGCCATAAAGCCTCTTCCTCCTGAGTGTCTCAAGAACCATTCTCAAGTGCTCCTCATTCTCCTCCTTAATCTTCGAATATACCGATTATCATCGATGAATACCACCACGAACTTGTCCAAGTACTGGTAGAACACCATGTTCATCAAGTTCATAAATACCGTTGGGGCGTTGGTCAACCCAAACGGCATAACCAAGAACTAAATCTACCTACACTATATCCTGAATACGGTCTTCAGAATATCCTCCCTCTTCACCTTTAACTAATGATAACCTGACCTCAGATCAAACTTCGAGAAAACCCGAGCTCCGTTCAACTGATCAAAGAGATCATCGATCTGCGGCAGTGGGTATCAATTCTTGATCGTGAGGTTGTTGAGTGCACTATAGTCGATACACATCCGTACCGACCCATCCTTCTGGGGTACAAAGAGTACCGGTGCACCCCAAGGTGACGAACTCGATCGGATGAAGCCCTTGTCGTGCAGCTCATCCACCTGCTTTTTTAATTCCACCAACTCAGTGTTGTTAACTCGATAGACATAATGAGAAATCGGTTCCGTGCCGGAAACTAAGTCTAACGAGAACTCAACATCCCTGTCCGATGGAAGTCCTGGCAACTCCTCCGGAAAGACGTCTATGAACTCCGCAATCAAAGGATGTGGAGCCGCCTGCTCCTCAACTGAAACCCCGCAGAAAAGTCTGCTGTTCTGCTCCGCCTGCCGTCGGGTGAACTCGAACTCTGGCTCTCCTGGCGCTCCGCACATAACTCTACCCCCACGGCAATCTATGGTGGCTTGACGCCTGCACAACCAATCCATACCTAATACGATATCGTAGTTCAGCAGTGGCATTACAAGCAGACTCGCCTCCAACTCTCGGCCTTCCAAAATAATACTCCTACCTATACAAACATTACTCACGAGGATAACACCACCCCCGGTCGTGATCTTGCAGGTCCTAGACAATGATTCAGATATAAGGCAGAGTCTAATAGCAAACGATACCAACACAAAACTGTAGAAAGCCCAGAATCAAATAGAGCGAAAGCTGGAATGAAGTCCAGAAGAATCGAACCTGCAATCAACTCCCTAATGGCCTCTGCATCCTTGGCAGTCATGGCGAAAGATCGTCCCTGCTGACCTCTTACGGCCTGCTGCTGATGCTGGATAAACCTCTGTTGTTGAGTATGTAGTGGTCCCTTCAGTTGCCCTATCGGAGCCTTGGTTCCCGCTTCCTACACTGCTCTGCTTGTGAACTGAGAGCACTCCTTCAGCTGATGATCAGTTGCTCTACATAGTAGGCACCTGTCCAATCTCTTACTATACTAACAACACCCGTGCCCCGACTTCTTGTAGTAAGCACAACAGGTGGTCTGCTGTCTTGGTGCCTGCTGCTGCACCCTCGGCTGCTGATGCTGCACCTGCTGGAAGGGTAATCGGCCCTGCTGTTGAAACTGTTATGGCTGGAACTGCTGCTGATGCACCTGCCTCTACGGCTGCTGGTGCTGAAAATGAGGCCTCTTGGCCTGGCCTCCGCTGTTGCTGGCTTCCTGAAAATTCTGACCTCTCTTCAGTTTCAGCCCCAGGTCATCCTCTACTGCCATAGCTCCTATAAAGATCTCCGTGAAGGTAGCATTCCGGTCATTCTTAGTCAGTAACTGAACCTCCCTGATCAATCCTTGATGGAACTACCTTGCCTTCGTCTTCTCCGTCAGATCATCTATAAACCTGGCCAACCGGCAGAACTCTCCGACGTACTCTGCAACTGTCTGGTTTCCCTGAACCAGACTCTCGAGCTGCTCCTCAATGCCTCTTTGTGCCACATTCGGGAAGAACTATTCCTTGAACAACTCCTTGAACTGCTCCCATGTCTGACCCTCTGTTCCCACTCGGGGATCTGTCTGGTACCAGGTACGGGCTAGGTCCTGCATCTGACTGTCCGTTGCCTCAATATGAAGTCTTGCTGGAATCTTCGCCAGCCGAAAAATCTCTTCGATGTGCTCAATCCAATCATCTGTGTAGTGTATGCCCTCGGTACCCACAAAGTCTCTAGGGTACATCTTTTGGAAGTCCTGGATGTCCTTCTCCCTCCAGCGAGGCTACTGTGGCCCCTGAGTAGACACCATCTCCACAGTCGTACGAACCAGCTGATGGCCTCGTCGATCCCCTAACGGAAGTCGGCAGTCTGATGCTACTGCTGCTGATGAGACTCCAGAATCATCTCCACAAAGGAGAATAGATGAGCAGCATCTACCATCTCCGTAGGTGGAGGCTGCTGCGGCAGAATAATCTTAGGAATCACCGGGCTCTGCCTCCTAACTGGTGGAGGTGCTCCTCCAAAAGTAGCTGAAATGCCCACTCCTGAGGGCTGAATTGGTGCTGCGATACCGTGAGCTGGTTACACGGGACGAGAGGTGGCAGACCCCTCTACAGCATCACCCGGTCCGGGGCGATGCGATCTCGTCTCGATAACCATCCCGGAGACACAGATCAAACAAGAAACAATTTTTGAGAATGAGTCAAAATATCAAAGGAGGACAGTTTATATTCAAAGGAAGACAATAAGCAGCAAAATATAGATAAACAGAATCTGATAAGGAGTTTTTCTAGTGTGATTGAGTACCTTCAAAATATTTTAATCCTACTACAGGCTGTAGTGATACTCTAGTTCGAATACCACTACATAAACGACCTGTATGGGCCACCACTAAAAATGTGTCACGACCCGCACCCTAGAGTAAGGTACGAAAAGTTAATACGCCCAACCTACGCCACAGTGTCGGTGGCAGAACGTTGTCCTAAGTCACAACATCTAACAATATAATGTACATGTACAATATATACACTCCGAATTGAGGTGATAATATAGAAATACAGTCTCAATCACAACTAAGGTAGAAATACAATAAGATTGATAGAAATGAATCCACAAAAGATACAAATAGATAAAGAATTCTAAGTGTCTAAGATATCACAGCAACCCAGAAACATCCAAACTCAAATACAATAATCCAGAGAATAAATACAACTGAAATGACTACTCTAAACTAAAGGTGTGTCATCCACTGCTAATGGATCCTGCTGGAGATCCAAGTCACAGCAATCCTCTAGGGTAGTCCCATAGTAAGTGGTACAGAGCGCCTCGTCCTCATCTTCTGTAATATTTTTAACAGGTCCAGTCAGGACAGGAGCGAGCACAATACATCTCACGCAAATCAAAATAGGTTAGGAAATATAAACATGCTAGAGAGTAAGATACATGAAACTGAAAGAACAACATGGTATAAAAGAGAGAACTGCAAGTAAATAGCTACTATATATAGAGAACTATCAGTGACTAGTGAATCAGAGTACAAGATAAACATGTAAACAGCTGGAGGTGATTCATGGCTATACTAAAGAGTTGATTCATGACCACTACTTTCGAATTATTCACATGTTTAGTTCTACTACCCCATTTCCCCAATCAATACACAAGGATCCAGTTAAGTTACGTTAAGATTCATGACTACGCTACTGGCTCATAATGAGTGATTCATGAATAGATTCGTAAAGGCTCTATGATTCATGAGAGTACATGAATCACAAGCAGATTCATGATAATAGAAGCATGAGATACATGATGTAAGTAAAACACACAAGATATGAGTATCCGATGCTCCCGAGAGGGATAACATCTCATGAAGGGATCCATATAGTACCAATCCGTGTTACCAACGTGAAAGCATTCAAGTAAAGTAATCTAGAGCAGAAATATAATCCTAAGCAAGGTATAAAATGATCAGAGAATGTACTCGCCTGATATATGTATGTCTGAAGAGAATATATTGTTTGAGGAGTGGTGTTTGGCGCCTATAGAACAGTACAAGTCATAACATATCCAAAATAGTAAAATAGACTGCTACAATACATTCTACATGATGTTTGGGTCAATCTAGGCTAAAGTCAACCTTTGGTCAACTCTAGTCAACTGCACTAGTCAAACTAGGTCAACTAGGTCAAACCTAACCCAAACAAGTCTCACTAAGCCTAGCCAGTCTATTTAGCAAGCACACATCATTCATAAGTCACACAAACCAATACTAGTTATATACTATAGGCATGCATTCATCATACATTATATATATATATATATGTATATATACATGCATATATTTAGCATACATTACTATAAAAAATAAAAAAATATTTAGCATACATTACTAGGCCTATATAACATGGCATTATATATATATATATATATATATATATATTTTAACAACCTCAAACTTTATTGAAGAGTAGGCACAAAATGCCGAAGCCTATACAAGTAAGCGCAAAATCGCGACAAAAGGACAGAAAACTAAAAGCGCGAGACTCGCACAAAAAAAAAGGGAAGGTCGGCCTAAGACAGGACCTCCCAGAATGAGTTGGAGATTTGAGAGCAGCGTCTCCTAGCTTTGAAGCATTGTCTGATGACCTCTCTGTACAACTGAGGCGGTAGAATTTATCGGCCTTCGTATCTGAATTTGTTTCTATTTTTCCATAAAACCCAAATCCCGACGGCTGCTACGATCTGATGTCCGTGGGATCGGCTCCAGTAGGCCAAGAGATCGTAGAAGCCCCCAGTCGGCTGAACCATACTAAGTCTATTGTGAAGCTTAGACCAATGGTCAGTAGCCAACTCCCCCGAAAGAAAGACGTGCTCTGCAGATTCCGTTGTGTGCTCCTTGAAGCTATAACATCTCAAGGCGAGGTTGAATCCTATGGCACTGATGGTGTCGTCCGTCGGAATCTTCCTGCGAAGAGCGCACCAGATGAGGATAGACATTTTGATGGGAATGCATACCTGCCAAAACTTGGCATAAACAATATTGGACACCCCGCTGCCTCTGACCACCAGTCTGGCGGAAGCCAAAGTGAATGACCTGCTCGGGTTGGGGGACCATCTCCAAGTGTCGGTCGTGTTAGTGATCTGGAGATTAGCAGTAAGTAGTCTATTTTTCGCTGGCTGGCCAAGCCAATTTCTGACCTTCCTCCAATTCCATCCGGAGCTGCCCTCCCATAGATCCCTAATGGCGCACCCCGGAGGAGTAAAAATGTTGGGATGTATGATGTCATCGCCTAACCACTGCTCCAGACATGCCGAAGAGCGGCCATCGCCCAACTGAAGCCGGATAAGGGGTTTAGCAGTGATGCGGCCCAGAATAATGTGGCGCCACGAATATATGTATACTACAAGGCATAGAAAAGCTAAATATACATATAGGCATGCATAAACTTGTATATATATATACATATATCACTATATATATATATAGTTTACTAACATACATTATATATTGCATGCATATATGTAAAGGGTTATAGAGGGTTATGAGTGTGTGTTAGTGTATACAACATAGGCTAGGGTGTCCCGGGTTTTATGCTCCTATGTGAGTGCCAATGTTCTCAGGTTTTAGTAGAGTAATGTGTCAAAGTGTCCTCAGTTTCCAGTGCAAATGTGTGTGTCCTGTGCGTGTGTGGCATAGAGTGATATGTGTGGGTAGGTTTCAGGAAATCAGTAAAATAAGTGTGTGTGTGTATGTGTATGAGTGACAGGAAGAGTGTGTGTTTCTCAGCTTTTAGGTAAGGGTGTTGTGTCAATATGTGTGAGTGAGTGATGCCATGTGTTCCCAGTTTACATGTGTGTCTGGGTGTATCAATTCTCAGGTTACACCTATGTGTGTGTGTAGATAACAGTGGTTATATATTCTCAGACTTTAGAAAATTCAGATTTGAGTGTCACACATTTCAGTTTTCAGTGCAACATGACAGTTTGTGAGTGTGTATAGAAAATCAATGTTCACATCAGTGTCTCAGATTTTATGTGAAGGTATGGGGTAGTAGTACATGAACATGTGTGTGCACAAATTAATGTATCATGCTCAGGAAAATTCGAATTCCGTTATACATAATAGTTCTCAGTTTACAGTCCTAATCAATTCGAAAACCATGATTCCTTGCTAACATAAAAACCTAAGATGTCCATTAAACTCTTACATATATAAGTGAACTATTCATGATAATTAATCATCAACAAAAATAGTTTAAATATAATAATTATTAGAAAAAACCTTAACAGTGAGCTAGTATCAGACATTTAGGGGAAACTTTATTTCGAAATCCCAAATACAACTAAATATCGATTTTAATGGTTGGTAATTAAAGTGTCATACTTGTACGTGTCAAACATGGTGTCTGTGCCCAACCAAGTGGACACAATCGTGTCCAAACACTCACGCATACACGCAGACACACACACGTGCAGACAGCGTCGTGCTGTGAGTCCAAGGACTCGTGCACTCGACACAGGCCACATGGAGACACGTGGTCGTGCACACGTGTTCGCCTAACATAGGTCTACGTACAAAAGTATATGTATTGTGTCCACGTCGTGTTGTGTCCAAAATACAAGCCTGTATCAGTGCACGTTTTTTACAGTATAACGTGTAGTATAAAATTGATGCGGGTAGGATTTTTCCTAATCTGCTCGTTCAAATGGCCTAAAATTTTATATGTCGCGTCAGTAATGTGTCCAAGGTGTCAACAAAATTTCATACCAAATGGTATCGTATCGTGTCCGCTAGGAGACCCGAGAGGCAAGGCACAATGCACGCTGTATCGTGCAGGAGTTCCCGTGTCCAAAACTGACACGAATCGTGTAAGAAATCAACTCAGTCAAGTTGGAAATTAAAACACCTATATAAATCTACATTCCTATTCAAATACTATTCAAAAACAGAAAGAAAACATCGAGTGTGGCATTTCATCAAACACCTAGAACTAGGTTAGGATACGTGTCCGATACGGACACGAAATCAATGCAAATTGACACAAAACTTACACCACAGCTAGGGGACACCTAGATCCAGTTTACCATGCAAAGAAATTAGAAATTTAATACAATTTAGAGGGTTTACCTATAGTGTGTCAATGACCAAGCAAAGACCCAAATCGAATGGTTTCCTTTGCTAGCCAAACTCTCCAAATTGTTCCCAAACTGAAATTACTCTCCATGAACGTCAAGTAGAGGCTAATTAGATTCTATAGCAAAAGATTTGAATCGAAAAGGAATTAAAATGAGAGAGTTATGAATTGGGAAAGAATGAAAATTACCTTTCTTTTCAAAAAGTTGTAATGACACAAAAGAGGCAAAAACAAATGAAGAGAGACTTTATAGGGGGGATTACCAATGTGGCCGGCCATAGTGGTAGAAATTAGGGTTAGGGTTTCACTAATGGGTTATGGGCCATGTTTTATTAGTAAGGGAAATCAATTCATAAGTCACAAGTCATTAAACCTAGTCTTCATTTCTCATATTTCAAACTTGATTCTAAATGACTAACTTGGGTTGACTTAAGTTAGACTAGGGTTCCACCATGCTAACCAAGTCACTATAGCTAGAGTCAACATCTAGGTTAGTTTCCAAAGTCTCAACTAGTCAAAGTCAAAAATAGCAATCACCACTTCAATAATTCAAATAAATTCAAAATTCACTAAATGACTAAAATGCCCTCAAGCTAAAATATGTTAGTGACAGTATATGGGTTTGTGAGGGACGTTGGAACATCCAAACTTAGTTCACAAGCAGGGGCAACCCCCACACCTAAGTTCTGTGATGACCTTGAAGACAGCCCCGTGCTATACACGTTGGGGCCTGTCTTTTTGCTGTGGGCACATTGACCTAGAGTCTTCCTTTGGGCGCATGCTTCCCAGAAGTCATGGCAGCATGCCTGAGCTTCCTGGATGTAGGAGCAGAGTATGGGTCATCAGAGCTTGGGCGCATAGCCTTGGGTACATGACCCTGGGCGCACAGTCTATCGAAGAGAGAAGTCTTCTAGCCAGAGTTATGCGCCCACACACCCTCTTGGGTGCATGTTTCGTGCAGCAGCGTTGTTTTCTTCCAGTTTACCTTCTTTGTTTCTGAGCCTCGCTGAGTTTACCCAGAGCGTCAAAAACTTCGATTCTTGGCATCGTAGTATTTTTTCTTTGCCAAGTCTCGAGCGTTGAACACTCTGTTGTTGATTGCACAAGAGAGAAGTTGCTGAGCTAGTAGAGCCCAGAACGGTATGAGCCTTCTTCATGTCAGGAGCCTCTGTGGCAGAGCTATGCGTCCACAGAGGAGCTCCATACACCCACGTGGAAGGACTATACGCCCATGTGACAGAGTCATTCTATTGCATATCTTCTATGACACTGGCAGGATATGCACCACGAGCCTTCGGAAGCCAAGTCTTGCGAGACTTGTTTGGCTTCACTGATTTGGAGGGAGTAGAGCCATCCCTCGAGAGCATCTCTTCAAACGCCTGCTGATCGAACTTCGCGATCAACATCTTATGAGTGCTCCCCACATTATTGGTATTGTAAACCCCCTAATTTTTACTACGAATTTTTTTAGTTATTTAATTATGAAATTTTTGGTTTCAATTTTACTTGTGTATTATACGTCGAGTGCGAATTTGTATTTTTCAGATTTGCTCGTCGAGTACGAATATGTGCACGAAACATACTTTTTTGAAAAACGGTTTTTGATTATAGATTTTTGGAAGATAGTTTCAAAATAATATATATATATATATATATATATATATATATTAATTATTTGTATTTGTATTTTACTTAAAGTTGTGAAAAGTATCGTATCGAGATGGCCAAAACTTATTACTTTTATTTATTTACAAAAGGCTATCTTATTTAATAGTGGTAATTTAGAAAACTATATTTATGCAAATATTCTTTGCATATCAGGTACATGAATTTGAATTCATATATATAATTCCATTTTTGAAATTTATTAATATTAATATTTAATTATTCAAAAAGATTTTTGAAAATATTTATTATTTTCGAAATTAAGTATTTTATTATTTATTATATTTTGAAAGTGGTGGTTTAAATGTTTAAATTTGTTATGGTAATTCAAATTTAGATTTTGTTGATTGAACTTTAAATTTTAAATAAGTTTAAATTATGAATAAGATTTATATAGGTTTAAATGTTGATAAGATTAAATTAGTTAATATACTTAAAAAATTAAAAGTGGAATAATCCACATGGGGGATTTAAATTACAACCAGTCCATATCCAATTAAGACTCTCACCTCATATATAAGGGGAAGTCCTTTGCTCTTTTCTAAGAGGATTCCACAAGTCCAAATTTCTGCACCAAGGTATGTACTCGTGTCTGTGCCTAATTTCCTTTCCGTGTCAGCCGTTTCGGCATCAGGTCCGACCCGGGTGTCTTTCCAATAAAGTATTTTTACATATATATTTTATCCTGCGTCCGACATACCGGACATGATCTCTCCACAAACACCCATCCTGGTCGTGTCGGACATCCCCGACACGATACAACCAATACCGAATTCTAAACCTATATTTTGGCCGTCCCCGTCGCTCCGTCACCCTGTCCCTGGCACGGACAACACCACCACCTACTCACCGAACCTACCGTCCCAACCTCGTCGCACCCCTACCAAAGCCATCACCAGAACCACATCACACCCCCACCGCCGTCGGAACATAACGACTACCACGCCCTTCCCCTCGACCATCACCAGCACCACCTCCAGACCATCGTCACCATCCCCTTCTGGATACCATCGCCAGCCAGCAACATCATCATCCTCCCTACCAAATCGGCCTCGACCAAACACCGCAGCAAACTGCAGCCAAACACCTCCGCCCATAAATTCTTCTCCATCAACCCAGCTTATCTACACTACCACCGCGGCCGTCGCCGCGGCAGCCCACGCCCGCCACCACCATCCCAAAAAGAAAACATCAAATAAACCCTAAAACTCACCTCCGACTTCTCGCCGTTTCACCCCCAACTAGGATCTCCCGCCGACAGCACCTCTCAGTTCCTCCAAAGAACCACAAAGACGCCAAACCACCGTCTGCTGCCTCTTCCACCGTAACCCCGCCACAATCCGTGCCACTGCACTCTGGTGTTTCGGTCGTCACCAAAACCCGTGCCGGTGTGCAACGCGTGCCTCCGGAGCCACAGCGCTGGTGGTCGCCCACGCTCTGCACCGCAGCGTGCTCGTGTGCCACCGGCGCAGCTCTCCTTTGGTAAAGCACTGCCATTCCCTTTTCCCTTTATCTTTTCCTCCGTACAGCCCTACGAACTGCCGGCGACTCCGCCCCCTTCTTCTCTTTTCTTCTTCGTCTCCAACTCTCTCACTCACTCTCCCTCCCTCTGTCTCACCTTCTCTCTTCCTCTTTCTCTGTTGTCTTTTTCTCTCTCGTCCTTTCTTTCACTCTTACTTATCCCCATTTATTTTTTACTTGTTTTTTATTTAGTATTATTACTTTTGCACTCATTTATTATTCTGTTCATTTCTTTCACTTTATTCTTTTGCTTCTTTTTTTATGCTTTTTACTATTTTTTTTGGTATTTAAGAGAAGCTGATGTGTGGGATTTTGATTGGGTCATTTTGTTTCTTTTCTTTTCATGGTATTTTATTTTAGTAGTAGGTACTAATTAGGAATTATATTTATATATACAGTATTCTTTGAGTTTTATTATTATTATTATTATTATTATTATATATTTTTAGTACTGAACACTTTGAAGAAATAAACAGATTTTATTAGTATATTTTGAACGCAGTTGGTATATTTATATCTATAGGCAATTATGGTTATTTATTTGAAATATATTATATATTTTCTAAATTTTTTGTCACCAACCTATTATTGGGTTAAAGCCTTATTGCTACATTCAAAAATAATAATAATTCATTTTTAAAGTAAATTTTTTATAGCTTATCTAGTCTTTAGCCCTAATCCACTTTTCTAGATTTTATATTTTTATTTCTAATATTATTTTATAGATACAAAGAGTTGATAGTCTTTCCAAGATATATATTTGTGACTAATAAAAGTATACCTCTCTTCCCAAAAATAACATTTTTACAAAATTAGGATTTCTAACTTTTAGTATTTGTCTAAAAGCATGTTTTGCTAATAAAATATTTTTTCAAGGCATCATAAATATTTTTCTAAAGTAATATAAATATTTTCTCCGTGAATTCCATCAATTATCAACGGCTAATCGTATACCCTATCCTATTCCGAGTCTAGACTTCTTTAGGTCGTTCATAACTAATTTGACCCTTCTGGATCCAATAGAACTGTCCGTGCCACCATCAGAGGTCACCTTGTGTAGTTGTTACCCGAAGTCACAGTTCCTGCCACATTGATCATTGCAGAACACCATGCGTCCTACCAGGAAAGACATCTTGCCATTTGCTGCTTACTTTACTTTAGTTCATATTCATGCATTTGTTTATTTTTATTTTTCTGCAAAATAAACTGTGCTACACTGTCATGATTAGATAGATTTTTACTCTGTAGTTATATTTTCTGTACTTATTATTTTTATGCAAATCAAACTTAGAATTAAGGGACCACCCATGTGTGTTGCATTCATAGGCCTTGACACATTTGTACCACGAAGTTGTGAGTCACATATAGAACTCGGACATGCGTGATTGGCTGGCCACCGGTACGTATAAGCCGTGCGAAAAGAATAACCGCTAATAGAGGTTGCATGCTTAGTTTGACTTAGCAGTAAATAGAGGTTTTGTGTTGTGGATACAACATAGTAGGCATTGGACGGGAAGGACAATACCTTAGCGTATGGGCTACTATGCACTTTCCCTTTTGTAACCCGTGAGCTCCGCCGGAGACGCGGGTGAGATTACCCATGATTACTGATGGCCACTAATGTTCTGTGGAATATTATGCTCATATTGATTGGGCCTCTGGTGCCCTAAGGGGAACCACGCCGATCCCATTTTAGCCAGGGCCCATGCGTAGGAAGGATTATTCTTAACTAAATTTTACTTATAACGGTTAGGCACCCTTATCCGTTAGGTATGAGTACTCTTGGTTTGGGTACTGTATCTGACCGTGGCTTGGAACAATAACTTGTCACGGATTAGTTCGCCACACCTTGTCCTTATTTGGTTGTAGGTGTGGCTTACTACTGCGATGATAAGGTATTGAACCTTGTTGGGGTCCGAATACCATATTGGATTCATAGTATGGAAAGATACGTCATCGTGAATTAGTTTACCATCTTCTGTCCTTGTTTGGTTAGGGGGATGGTATGCTAGTTCAATGGTGTATATTGGACCAGGTTATAATTCAATTGACTTATTTATTTGATCAATTTATATTCAGTTATATTGGCATGATATTATGTGTCTTGTTACGTCCCTCTGAGGACCTGGTTATCTCCCCAGGTGTGTGTTCATGTCTTCTGCAGGTATTCTAGCCGAGGTCGTGGTCTTCTCTATTTATTCGGAGATGACGTATCTTGGATCTATCCTGCTACCTTCGTCATTTCTTTTATATATCATGTACCTCTTCCTTTTATTTTGTTGGTAGTAGATGTGTCTCCACCCAACATTTTGTATCAAGGCGATTCATTATCATTATATGATACCTTTTATTCATTTATTTTGTGTGGATGAGATTAGTCATGGTTCTACTGCATTTTACAACTTACGTATATTTATTATACGGTTGGCATGTCTACATTCATAGTCCTACGTATTTTGTGACTGGGGCGTTACATATTTTTGTGGTGGCCATGCAGGTCTAGATAAATTGTTTGGTTACTTTACCGTACGAAGCAAGCCTGCAAATTGGATTAGAAGTCTAGGATATCATCCACATACTTGACCTCTTTCCTCAATTCCCTATTCGACCTACCATTCGACTCATCGATTGTATCTTGCTTGATTCCTTCTATCATAATTCTTATCTTTCCTTCGTACTTGCTAGAGTATAGACGGGTGATCCCTACTAGATAGACATGTTTTCGTTGCCCCCACACACCATTAGTTTAACCTTTGTAAGTTGGATAGAATACCCCACGAACTAACACCCCTTGTCCTTGTGACCAATATAAATAAGTTTACTTAGGCTCTAGAATTTAGAGGATCCTAACCCATCTAGCCAACCAAAGACATAGACAAGGAGACACTAGGACGACTGTATAGGCCCAAACTTCGGTCGAGACCTAGATTCTAAGAAACTTGAACCATTTTTACATCATTATCTTTTGAACTTATATTTTGGACTAACTTGACTAATGATTTGCAAGATTTTTTCATCGAGCTTGATCAAGGACAGTATTTATTGGAGGCCTCCACTAACATATTGTCTACTCAGAACCGGTGCATGATGGTCTGATCAACCAAGTGCTCTTTGGTTTGCTTTTATCTATCGTTCTACGTGGATGGGGACATAGCTAAACTTTTCCTCTAGAGTCCCATCCGTGACAACATTGGCAATTCTTTTCGAATTACTCACTCGCCTTTGAACCACATAGTGGTATTCGAAAACAACTTCTTTGGACTCATATTAGTTTTCGTCATTCACTTATTTAGACGAAGACTCGTACTTAATAGATAAAAAGTATCACCTTTAGTTATCCCACCATATATTGCCAAGATAGTCAGCTATGGACCAACCAAGGTGACTACATCCTCGCTTGAAGCACTCGTCGATTTTCTATCTATTATCGCAACCTTCTATGAAACTTGAAAATGATTCCAATCATCCTTTTATTCGTGCCCTCAACCTAGATATTCACCATGCAACCTTCTCCGAAGAACCATCGCTCCCAAGCCCCTAAGTTATTCTCTTGATCTACTCCCTTCGCATTATCATAATTTTGTTGCCTTGACTGGCGACCCTCATCCATACCATATTCATGATTTATTTTTGTCATTATCGAAATCACGATTCACTAAAGCATATTTGTGTTGAACGTTATTTTCTTACCCCGTCCAAATGATTTGATTGTACTTCCTTATCGATATACCATTGTACCTTCACATCCTCCCCCAATTATTCTTAATTTCGAGGATGAAATTCTTGTAAGTTGGGTAGGATATAAACACCCTAATTTTTACTATAATTTTTTTAGTTATTTAATTATGAAATTTTTGGTTTTAATTTTATTGTGTATTATACGTCGAGTGCGAATTTGCATTTTTTTAGATTTGCTCGTCGAGTACGAATATGTACATGGTACATATTTTTTTGAAAAACGATTTTTGATTATAGATGTTTGGAAGATAGTTTCAAAATAATATATATATAATAATTATTTGTATTTGTATTTTACTTAAAGTTGTGAAAAGTATCGTATCGAGATGGCCAAAACTTATTACTTTTATTTATTTATAAACGGCTATCTTATTTAATAGTGGTAATTTAGAAAACTATATTTATGCAAATATTCTTTGCATATGAGGTACATGAATTTGAATTCATATATATAATCCCATTTTCGAAATTTATTAATATTAATATTTTATTATTCAAAAAGATATTTAAAAATATTTATTATTTTTGAAATTAATTATTTTATTATTTATTATATTTTGAAAGTGGTGGTTAAATGTTTAAATATGTTATGGTAATTCAAATTTAGATTTTGTTGATTGAACTTTAAATTTTAACTAAGTTTAAATTATGGATAAGATTTATATAGGTTTAAATGTTCAAATGATTAAATTAGTTAATCTATTTAAAAAATTAAAGTGGAATTATCCATAAGGGGGATTTAAATTACAACCAGTCCATATCCAATTAAGACTCTCACCTCCTATATAAGGAGAAGTCTTTTGCCCTTTTCCAAGAGGATTCCACAAGTCCAAATTTCTCCACCAAGGTGTGTACATCGTGTCTGTGCCCAATTTCCTTTCCGTGTCAACCATGTCGGCCTCAGGTCCAACCCGGGTGTCTTTCCAATAAAGTATTTTTACATATACATTTTATTCTACTTCGACATACCGGACATGATCTCTCCACAACACCCATCCTGGTCGTGTCGGACATCCCCGACACGATACTACCAATACTAATTCTAAACCTATATTTTGGCCGTCCCCGCTGCTCCGTCACCCTGTCCCTGGCCCGGACAACACCACCAACACCGTCAGCACCACCTACTCACCGAACCCACCGTCCCAACCTTGTCGCACCCCTACCACAGCCATCACCAGAACCACATCACGCCCCCATCGCCGTCGGAACACAACGATCACCACTTTCTGCCCCTCGACCATCACTAGCACCACCCTCAGACCACCGTCACCATCCCCTTCTTGACACCATCGCCAGCCAGCAACATCATCATCCTCCCTACCAAATCGGCCTCAACCAAACACCGCAGCAAATTGCTGCCAAACACCTTTGCCCACAAATTCATCCCCATCAACCCAGCCTACCTATACCACCACCGCGGCCATCGCCGCGGCAGCCCACTCACGCCACCACCATCCCAAAAAGAAAACATCAAATAAACCCTAAAACTCACCTCCGACTTCTCGTCGTTGCACCTCCAACCCGGATCTCCCGTTGACAACACCTCTCAGTTCCTCCGGAGAACCGCCGAAACGCCTAACCACCGTCTGCCGCCTCATCTGTCGTAACCCTGCCACCATCCGATCTGCTGCACTCTGGTGTTGCGGTCGCCACCAAAACCCGCGTCGGTGTGCACCGCGAGCCTCCGAAGCCTCTGCGCTGGTGGTCGTCTACAATCTACGCTGCCGCGTGCTCGTGCACCACCGGCACAGCTCTCCTTTGGTAAATCGTTGCCATTCCCTCTCCCTTTCATCTTTTCCTCCGTACAGCCCGACGAACCGCCGGCGACTCCGCCCCTTTCTTCCCTCTTCTTCTCCGTCTCCCTCTCTCTCACTCACTCTCTCCCTCTGTCTCACCTGCTCTCTTCCCCTTCCTCTGTTGTCTTCTACTCTCTCCCATCCTTTCTTTGACTCTTACTTATCCCTTTTTATTTTTTATTTGTTTTTTTATTTAGTATTATTACTTTTGCACACATTTAATATTCTGTTCATTGCTTTCACTTTATTCCTTTGCTTCTTTTTTTATGCTCTTTACTATTTTTTGGTATTTAGGAGAAGCTGATGTGTGGGATTTTGGTTGGGTCATTTTCTTTCTTTTCTTTTCATGCTATTTTATTTCAGTAGTAGGTACTAATTAGGATTTATATTTATATATACATCATTATTTGAGTTTTATTAATAATAATAATAATAATATTATTATTATTATTATTATTATTATTTTCTTGTTTCTTTTTTAGCACTGAACACTTTGAAGAAATAAACAGACTTTATTAGTATATTTTTAAATGCAGTAGGTATATTTGTATCTATAGGCAATTATGGTTATATATTTGAAATATATTAAATATTTTCTAAAAATTTTGTCACCAACCTATTATTGGGTTACAGCCTTAATGCTACATTCAAAATTAATAATAATTTATTTTTAAAGTAAATTTTTTATAGCTTATCTAGTCTTTGGCCCTAATCCACTTTTCTAGATTTTATATTTTTATTTCTAATATTATTTTATGGATACAAAGAGTTGATAGTCTTTCCAAGATATATATTTGTGACTAATAAAAGTATACCTACCTCTCTATCCAAAAATCACATTTTTACAAAATTAGGATTTCTAACTTTTAGTATTTGTCTAAAAGCATGTTTTGCTAATAAAATATATTTTCAAGGCATCATAAATATTTTTCTAAAGTAATATAAATATTTTCTCTGTGAATTCCATCGATTATCAATGTCTAATCGTATAGCCTATCCTCTTCCGAGTCTAGACCTCTTTAGGTCGTACATAACTAATTTGACCCTTCTGGACCCAATAGAACTTTCCATGCCACCATCAGAGGTGACATTGTGTAGTTGTTATCCGAAGTCGCAGTTCGTGCCACATTGATCATTGCAGTACACTAGACGTCCTACCAGGCAAGACACCTTGCCATTTGCTGCTTAGTTTACTTTAGCTCATATTCTTACATTTGTTTATTTTTATTTTTCTGTAAAATAACTGTGCTGCTCTGTCATGATTAGATAGATTTTTACTGTGTAGTTATATTTTTCGTACTTATTATTTTTATGAAAAACAAACTTAGAATTAAGGGACCACCCTTGTGTGTTGCATTCATAGGCCTTGACACATTTATACCACGAAGTTGTGAGTCACATATAAAACTCGGACATGCGTGATTCGCTGGCCACCAATACGTATAAGTCGTACGATAGGAATAACCGCTAATAGAGGTTGCATGCTTAGTTTGACTTAGCAGTTAATAGAGGTTTTGTGTTGTGGATACAACATAGTAGGCATTGGGCGGGAAGGACAATACCTTAGCGTATGGGCTACTATAGACTTTCCTTTTTGTAACCCGTGAGCTCCGCCGGATACGTGGGTGAGACTACCCATGATTACTGACGGCCACTGACGTCCTGTGGAATATTATTCTCTTATTGATTGGGCCTCTGGTGCCCCAAGAGGGGACCATGCCGATCCTATTTTAGCCAGGGCCCATGCGTAGGAATGATTGTTCTTAACTACATTACACTTAGAACGGTTAGGCACCCTTATCCGTTAGGTATGAGTACTCTTGGTTTGGGTATTTGTATCTAACCGTGGCTTGGAACAATAACTTGTCGTGGATTAGTTTGCCACACCTTGTCCTTGTTTGGTTGTAGGTGTGGCTTACTACTCCGATGAGAAGGTATTGAACCTTTTTGGGGTCAGGATACCATATTGGATTCATAGCATGGAAAGATACGTCATCGTAAATTAGTTTACCATCTCCTGTCCTTGTTTGGTTGGGGGGATGGTACGCTAGTTCAATGGTGTGTATTGGACCATGTAATAATTCAATATACTTATCTATTTGAGCAATTTATATTCAGTTATATTGGCATGATATTATGTGTCTTATTACGTCCCTCTAAGGACCTGATTATCTCCCCAGGTGTGTGTTCATGTCTTCTGTGGGTATTCTAGCCGAGGTTGTGGTCTTCTCCATTTATTCGAAGATGACGTGTCTTGGATCTATCATGCTGCCTTTGTCATTTCTTTTGTATATCATGTACCTCTTCTTTTTATTTTGTTGGTAGTGGATGTGTCTCCACCCAACATATTGTATCAAGACAATTCATTATCATTATATGATACATTTTATTCATTTATTTTGTGTGGATGAGAATAGTCTTGGTTCTACTGCATTTTACCGCTTACGTATATTTATTATACGGCTGACATGTCTACGTTCCTAGTCCTACGTATTTTGGGACTGGGACGTTACAGGTATCGAATTGCATCACCACCTTCTCGTCATAGGAAAAGGTAGTCCCCAGCAGAGTCAACATTTTTGTGGACACACACAAAAAAGAAGAAAAAGAAACGCTGTCTTTTCTTATTGGCGCAAGGCGCCATAAATCGAGTATGCCTGAGAGATCCTGTGTTGAGGATCCCCGAGTAGAAAAAGAATTCTGGGAATGGGACGATGGAGATCAAGCAGCTGTTGCTTCTTTACTCCGTTGACACTTCGGTTACAAAGTGGTAGAAAACCTAAGAAAATTGCTAACTCTCGGCTCACTGGCAAAAAGGGCAAAAATTTGGCTCTTGAATGCTCTCCGTTCTGTCTTTTGAAGAGGTATGCGACCCCTTTTTATAGTCGTTTTTGTGCTGGAATGATGTTATGCGCCCATATGAGAAAATATACTGATTTTTATGTGGGCGCATAGTCCTGCTTTGGGCACATAGAGTGTAAGACCATGCAGACTGCATGATCGTGGGTTGATCGTGGGGTTGACGTGGCCGCATGCTTCGGTGTACGATTGCTCGTGGAGGCTAACGTGGCCGTATGCTTCGGTGCACGATTGATCGTGGGTTTGACTGAGTAGGGGGCTATCCTAACTTGGGGGCATAGCCAGAAACAGTGCTATGTGCCCCCTTCTGAAGGAGTCCAGAGTGGGCGCATGCCATCAACATGGGCGCATAGCTTGCTATGGTGACTTGGGCGTATATGAGCTGTCCTGGCTTGGGCGCATATGCCTCCCTTGCTTGGGCGTTTATTACTCCCTGGCTTGGGCGCATGGTTGTCAAAATCGCTAAAATTTTTATGCTTCTACATGGATTAGTCCTAACAAAAGGTAGACCAGTATACATCCCCGTATTTGTATTTGCTCTTTGCTTTTTACTTTTACATTTTTATATCTGTGATATATTTCTGTGATCTCGCTACTAACATTTTTTAAAGGCTAATATTTTGCTGCCTATTCTATTCACCCCCTCTAGAGTATATCACTTCACATTTTGTTCTGGCAATTGGTATCAGAGCGGGTTATACAGGTAAAGTAAGGTAACATTGTTATTATTTTCTTTAATATAACTGTTGTTACATAGATCACTATACGGCATATTACAACTGTGAAATTTACAAGTGAAGGCCAAGACACAAATAAACGCCCACTGTTTAATGATATAAACTACACGTACTGGAAAAATAGATGAGCTTATACCTGAAGTTTCAAGATATTTTCCTCTAGTCAATTGTTATCAGTGGTTACAAAAAGCCTACTATTACCTCTTTTCTCACTTCCTCTATAATCAATAAGCCTTATTATAATTATATGAAGTAAGAGAAGAAGCTAGCTAGCCTTGATGCGAAAGCAATGCATACTTTTTATTGTGCTGTAGACATAAATGTATTCAATCTTATTACTACTTGCACAACATCTCATAGAATCTAGAAACTTCTTGAAGCTACCTATGGGTGCAGGTATGAAAGCAAAGCTAGCAACTCCAGAGAGAAGGATTGTCTTCAAAGTGATACAATTGCGTGCATAATGACAGCAAGATTTAAGGTACAACACAATCCCTTATATGAAGAAGAGATGGTATGCCACAATTATAAAAGTTCGAGAAACATCATGGAATATTGCTTTACTACTACTAAAGAGGAGAATTGCTACAAACGATCAAACGAAAGAAGATCGTCGTTTCACAAGTACGCTAGTACGAGCATATGGGGTGAAAGCGAGGTAACCGAATCTATTAAAAGAACACAAGAAAATATTATATAAGTATAAGCAAGCTAGAAAGGATATTCTATCCTATAAGTGTGAGAATGAACAGCTTACTTTCTTATTGAATGATGCTAGACATACTTCTACTCAGTACCAAAATTTAACATATTAGCGACGACAAGAAACGTCGCTAAAACTTCTCAGCGACATTTTTTGCGATATTTTCATGCTTGTCGCGTTTACAGAAATCGCTGTCAAGGAAAACTTCCTAAAACGTCGCTGTTGCCATGTTTTACAGCAACGTTAATACGTCGCATAATCTGTCGATGTTGACCGACTCTACGTCGACAATTTAGCGATGTATATGTAGTCGATAAACGTCGGCTGATTAAGCGACGTATGTACAGTCGGTAGACGTTGATAGGTTTAGCGATGTGACTGTAGTCGGTAAACGTCGGTAGATTTAGCGACGTAACTATTACCATTACCGACGTTTATCGACTGGATTCTGTAAGTAAATTTCTGCAGATTTAGCGTCGTTTTGCGACATTTAGCGACTTCTATGTAGCCGCTAATCCGCGTCGCTAAAAGTCGCTAAGATATGGAAAAAAAAAGGTAACAGAATGACATATTCTGCTTATGTAGCATCCCTGCAGTTTAATAATGAACATTTAAGATGAATACTCCCGGAGCAACCCTCCGTTGAATTCCCTGGGTTCGCCAACCCCTTCGGTGGAACACTGAACACCGGTAATGGCACATACAGTTGAAACGAATAATAAAATAGAAGATGATAAAAATTAATAGTACATTACACAACCAATATCCAATGACTACACAACCAAGTGTAATGTATGCACATAAATATCCACGGAGATAGTGTACACAACCAATCAAACACGGAGATAAGTCTATACAAAATCAATGCACACCAGCAGCGGAGGCCCTAGAGGACTGTGTCGCAACTAGGACGCTATAGGATCCCGTACCGTAGTACGTATCCCTATGGTGACCACCAGTGGCGATCACCCATAGCTCGTCCGCCGACGGAGCTTGAGCGGGCTACGAGGAAGTACCAGCCTCTCCTGCAGTACGTGCACTAGCAGCCGCCCCCTCTTGAAGCTTAAGATAGTCGACCTAGAAAGTATGGATACTCTATAATTTCTAATATCTAATGTACTTATTATTACTAAATAAATGAATATTTATTTGCACGCATGTTTACTAAGTTATATTAAAACTAACACAAAGTATTAAAATTAATAAATAGTATTGTAATACTTACGTAGATCTGCTCGGCCCTCTCGTCAATAAGCTTCTTGCCCTTCTGATGGGTATCCAAGAAGACAGTCACCATGTTGGCGTCACCACCCTTCCTTACCTGTTAAAAATATATTATTTAGTACTATTTATGAAATTAATCGAACTTACATTAAAATAATATTTCTAAAATAAAAAATATACCAAACGACGGAAATGTTCCGTCATCGGGATCGACCCACCGTACCACTTGGATGCCTTCTGCCTAGCCGCCTTGGTCTTCTCAGACCTTTTCTTGTATCGAGGCGCGTCGAACCTAGCCTTCATCGCAGTCCACTGATCAGGAGTAATCCAAGCTTGGATCAGCTTTCCGCGGTGTTCACAATCCTTCTTGTCATTAATAGTGTAACACCCACTTTTCTAAATTGAGGGTAATTTTAAACTTTTGTAAAAGTTTATTATTTAATAATAGAATTTATGATTTATGGGAATTTTTAATTAATTTAATACTATTTAAAATTGGTGAATTATAATTTTGATGTGTTAGCTAGTGAACTCTAGAACTGTTGAGCCTAGAGACTAACCATGACCATGGGGACCTAACCATGTGATTAGAATGACTATTTATAACTTTTTAGGCTAAGGGTATTTTGGTTATTTTGTGACTTTTGAATTATTTAGGATTTTGATTAATTGGTGAATTTTAGATTATTTTAATAATATTTAAATTGATGTATTATGATTTTGGTCATTTTTTATATTTTAATATTTTGGGAAAATTTTATATTTTTTATATTGTTTTTATTGGATTTGTTTAGTCGGGTTTGAGTTTCGTCTCGTTCCGACTTGTATTGTAACCCGGGTAGCTTAAACTCTAGATGGGACCCAATATTAAGTTAAGCATAGCCCACAAAACCCAACATTTAAGTTAGTTACTTAAACTAATTTTTATCATGTTAGAATGGTTAAGTTAGAGACTCAAAACTAGATCATTTTGACCCCAAACTTGAACCTAGTCTAGACTTAACCATATGAGACTAGAGAGGGGCAATTAGGACATTTCCTATTAGCCCTAATGGACTCTTTATGGCAGCCACCTTTAGGGGAGAATGATTCATTTCATTCATTATAATCTTGCCTCTTTTATTTTCCTTTTATTCTTCCCTAATTTTAGAGAGCCTTCCCATTGATTTGATCTCCAAATCAAATCATTCCTTCACCAAACCTTCCCTCAATCATTCCCATTCTCCAAGGGAAGGGTGCTACCAAGGATTAGAAGAGGAGTGCAAGAAGGAGTGTCCACTTTGAGGGATCTTCGTATCGGAGCCGTGTCCTAAAGGATTTTATTGGGATTCCACTTCCAATAGGTAAAACCCATCATCTAAATCGATTTTCTTTGCATATAAATTAGTTTTGAATCCGTAGGATCCATCCTCATGCATGTGTCCCATTTAGATTCAAATTTGAGGCCATTTGGAGCTCTCTTGAGGATTTTAGATATGTGTCTTGTATCCTACTTGATAGATCCCAAATTAGGACACCCCATGTGTATGTATGTATGATAATAGTTTAAATAGATATTTAAATTTAGTTTTATAATTGTTAGAGAGTGGATTGATCTTAGTTAGGATGGTTAGAATGAGTTTCATTTGGATACATATATTTGTATCCAAGTATCTTGGCCTATATGTGTTCTTTTGTCCAAAACAACTCAAATTCGTCATACTATTCATCCACGTTTTTATTAACCAAAGCAACTTAGAAATGTCATAACTTTTAGCTTAGAACTCCGATTTATCTTCCTTTTTTTAAAAGAACTGTATCGAAGTTAGCTTTCCAAATATATATTTTAATAAGCCAAATTCATTCTGTAACTTTCTGTAGAATTATTTGAGTGTCAGCTGTACAAAAGAAGAACGTGTTTCGGTATTTTTGCGATTTCGGGAGCTTCCGGACACAAAAATGCGATCCGTTTGAAGTTTTGGAAAACTAACACGAAGGGCTACAACATACTTTAATCCTAGAATTTAGTAGCGGCCCAATTGGTATAGTATTGGTTTTAAGTAGAAAAGTGACTATACGATATATGCATTTTGTGTAACCTATGAGCCTATGTAGTATGGGTATTAAAGGAATATAGAGTATGTAATACATGATATGTTAGATGAATGAAATAATATATATATGATATATATCCTTTTTACATTAATTTATATATATGGTTGAATGCAAGCATGTAGGAATGCAATTAATATAATGTATGTAAGCAATGCATAAATGCATGAATGAAAGAATGATATACAATGTATGCGTGAAAGTATATAATCAATGCTAGATATGAATGCAAGGTATACATGTAATGATAGATATGAATGCATAATATATAAATAATATAATACAATATATAATGATAGCATGTATGGTAATGTAGAATATATGATGCAAGCATGTATATGTCCACTGTTTTTCCTTTTCCTCACATTTTCCTTCTCTTCCCTTTCAATTTCAGTTTTTTCCCTTTTTTTCCTCTTCTATTTTTACATGTTATATACAATGTATATAATGTATAGATACAAGTAAGTATGTAATATGCATGAATGAATGTCATATATGAATGAATGAATCAATCAAAGGTATAAGTAAAATATAATGCATTGTAATGAATTTTAACATATATAATGTATAAAAGTATGTATGTAAATGTGCATGAATGTATATATCTATGTAACTATGTAAATATGCATGATGTAACATATGCCTATATATATAAATATGTATGTAATATGGATATGCATGTATGTATGAAGGTATGTATTTATATATATTATCTATTTTATATTATGCATTGTTGTGGTTCACATTGTCTTGTGATTGTGTAAGTGCTAGCCTAGGCTTGGTTAGGCCTAGTGAGACTTGTTAGACTTGTTTGGGCTAGGACTTGACCTAGTTCACCTAATTTGACTAGTATGGTTGACTAGAGTTGACCAAGTGTTGACTTTAGTCTAGTTTGACTAGACAGCATGCAGATGCATTGTACATTCATTTATCATCTCTCGTATACATCTTGACCTGTGTTGCTCTAAATAGAACTCTGTGGCTTCAGTTTGGACCTCTATACCTATCAGCTGTTCAGGTTATCAGGCGAGTACATTCTCTGACCGTTTCATACTTGTATGGATTTACATTCTTGCTCTAGATTACTATACTTGTTGCTGACACGATTGTTATCACGGATTGGTACTATATGGATCTTCTTTTGAGATGTTATCTCCATTGTGTTCACTAAATACATATTGTGATGTGCGTTTCATTAACATATTGTATTTATTGAATACCCTTATCAATGTACACTCATTGTGCATATTGTAATCTCATTATCACATTGAGCTCTACTGTACAAGCCATTGTATAAGGTAACGTAACTGAATTGGATCCTTGTGTATTGATTGGGGAGGGAGAGTAGAAATGGTTATGTGATCAATCCTATTGTATAAGAAATTGTATATGTCCATTGTACACCCACATACAAAGGAGTCCCATTTTATTGTATAACCTAACCCGTTTACATAACCATATTGTACTCTAAATCACATATTACTTACAGTTCTTACTTATCATATATAGATATTTTCTATTATCATATCCTTCTGTTTTTCATATACATATTCTTTCAGCGTTTCATGTATCTTACTCTATTGCGTGCTTTATATTTCCTAACTTGATATGAACTGCGTAAGATGTTTTGTGCTTGCTCCTGTCCTGACTGGACCTGTTGAAAAATTTTACAGATAGCTTGGAGGTTGCCTGCTAGCCTAGAGGAGACACAGTAGAGGTTGTATAGATAGTTATTTTAGTTGTCTTGAGTTGTATTTACTTTGTGGATTACTGTATTTGAGATTTGAGATGTTTTCTGGGTTTGTGTATCTTAGACACTTAGACTTCTATCTGCGGTATCTCTTTGTGGATTTCATATTTTATCTATCTTTTATCATGCTCTACCTTAGATGTGATTGAGACTGTATTTGCTATGTCACCTCCATTCGGAGTATATATACTGTACAGGTACCTTTATATTGTTAGATGTTTGACCTAGGACAACGTTCTACCGCCGACACTGCGGCATAGGCTGGACGTACCCACTTCTCGTGCCCTTACTCTAGGGTACGTGTCGTGACAAATAGCATCACGAATTAGCTTGGTGGCGACGACAGAAAACATCCCCTCGATCAACTCGGCCCGATACAGTGGATAGAAATATGTTTGCTAGAAGAAACAATTTAGTCAGTTATATAATATACACAAATAACATGATTAATATTAGAACCATATATACTTTTACCTTGAACTGCTTAAACCAGAAGTTCTTTCTATCCTCCGGTGCATCAGAGTAGTTTATCCAAGGGCCACCATAATTGTACCTCAGAAAATAGCCCAGGCATCTCTGTACCGACGGGGGATGATATCTATACAAAGGTAATTACATTCATAAAAAATAAATTTATTATGAATAAAGAAATAAATGATATATATGATAAACCAAAACACTTACTTTGTACCGTCGGCCCAGATCTCCGTCCTCGTCTCCTCCGGAGGTTCGCACGGACCATCTGCCTGATACTGGTCCTGCGTCGGCTCAGCCTTCTCCATATGCTCATCTGTCTCCAACGTCGTATTAGCAGGAGGAACACTAGACGAGGGAGCAGTGTTAGTAGAAGGAACTTTAGACGAAGGAACAGTGTAAGGCCTGTAATTATTCATCCCAGGAGATATGTCATATAACGTTGTGACAGGCGGAGGTACGGATCAATACACTGGAGTACTCGATAACGAGGATCCAGAGCCAGTACCAGTAGGAAGTACAAAAGGAGAACCTTGTCCCCTACGTTGTGACCTGCCAAACTATCCACGTCGTCTTGTCATACCTGATAACAACATATGATGATACAACAAATAACAGAGAATAGATAATAACTAAGTATATTCTACAATCAAAAATATGAAAGTACATTCTACAAGGAACATCTAAATCCTGATAGTACATTCTAAAAGAAACATCTTAAGTTCAGATAGTACATTCTACAAAAACATCAAAGTCCAGATAATCCAGATAACCAAATCTACATAATAAGAAAATAAAAGTACATCTTTCTTAATCATCTTCAGAACATTCATCTTGTTCGTCTTCCTCGACCACATCTTTATCTTCCTCTTCATCTTCACTTTCATCATCGCCTTCGTCGACTTTGCCTTCCCCTTCGGATAATTCTACCTCTTCTATATTTCGTATAATGAGTAACTTCCGTGGAGTCCATATCAACAATATTTATTATAAGAGGTAGCTCGTCCTCCTGATAAGCTTTTTTGTCAAAGTCAAAGGTATCTCTAGCTTTACTCTTGCATACTGCCCACCATTTAGACCTCGTTGTTCCCCTTCTCGGATGAGCTGTGAAGTACACGAGCTGAGCCTGAGTTGATAGGACAAATGGTTCGTAGCCTTGATATCTATGCTTGTAGTTTATATCCACAAGACCATGCTTGTCAATTTTCCAACGTTGATTTTCTATCAGATCGAACCATTCACACTTGAACAACATGATCTTAGCAGGTTCTCTGCCATAATTATATGTCAACTCCATAATCTTTCGCAAGATTCCAAAGAAATTATTGCTTGGATCGACGTCTTTGTAGTTCGAAGATTTGATACACAAACAACTATTTTTCGTGGAATCAAGATCCAGGAAGCTGTCTCTGATCGGAGCATTTGTTGACTTGAACCTAAAACCATTCACATAGTAACTTGGCCATATTTTAACGGCAGTAATTATTGCTTTGGCAAGGGTTCTAATTGATTCAATCTCTGGTGACATTAAACGATCGACCGGAATACCAAAAAAGCGATAGTAAGTTATTTATTGTGCAGTTGCATTAGAAGAGATCAGTAATTACCGAGCTGCTTACATATGCGCTCAATCATGAAGGAAAATGACGTCTTATTTCTTGTTCTAATGCTTCGTCTGTTATGTAGGGTCTAACCGACTTCAACTCATCATTATATGTGTTGAAAAACAACGAAGCAACTGTCTATTAGTACTATAATATTAGCTTATACTATTACATTAAGATGACATAAACTCATCATTAATTCCTTACCCGCTAGCTTCTCCACTTCATCCTCATCGTATTTGAGTAATATACACAACCGAGCAGCCCTTAGCTCTTCGACATTCAAATATCTCTTCTTCATTTTTTCTGAAGGCTTTTCGGATGCACTGAATACTTTCAATATTCCATTATTAGATTCTTGTTAACCGTCGTCGTTTCTCGGATAACTCGTTCTATTCGTAGCGACATGTGGTTTGAAATATTTCGAGCAGAAGTTTGTAATCTCCTCGAGAACATAGGCTTCACAAATAGAACCCTCGACCCGAGCCTTGTTTTTCACCTTTCTCTTTAGGTGGTTCAAATACCGCTCAAACGGGTACATCCACCGATAATCGACGTGCCCACCAATACGTACCTCATAGGAATGATGAATTGGCAAATGCTCCATGGAGTCGAAGAATCCAGGAGGAAACACCTTTTCGAGCTTGCACAGTGTTACCACAATACCGTTTTCTTGCTTTTTTCGATGATCGACGAGCAACTTAGTAGAACAAAGATCTCTGAAGAATATGCTAAGCTCGGTCAATAGATTCCAAGCAACCTGGTGTAAGAATTCCCGAAATGCAATCAGAATTAACCTCTACATGAATACGTGACAATCATGGCTCTTCATACCTGTTAGTTTGTTCTCCTTGAGGTCGACGCATCTGCTCAAGTTCGAAACGTACCCATCTGAAAATTTTATGTCTTGAATCCACCTACAAAGTCTCACTTGATCCTCCTTCTCCAATGAGAAAATTGCCTTATGCTGCTTCAACTTTCCATTCCCCTCCTCTATCAAATGCAATGCAGGACGTCTACATATTTCTTCCAAGTCCAATGTAGCATTTGGATTGTCTTTCGTCTTCCCCTTTACGTCCATTAGAGTATTAATTATGTTGTTAAATACAGTCTTCTCGATATGCTTGACCTCAAGATTATGTCTAATCAGATTGGTGCTCCAATGTGACTGTTCCCAGAATATACTCCTCTTCGTCCAGTTATAAGTGCGACCAAATCCGTCACACTTGTAGCCCTTAGAAGGCTCTTTAATAGCCCTTAGTAAATCTTTTACGTCTTTTCATATCGTGTATGCGGGCTACCTTGGTGGTGGATTAGCCTTTTCCACAATGCCGGCATGAAAAGCATTCTTGTTCCTCTGGTACGGATGATCCTTCGGTAGGAATTATCGATGACAATCGAAAAAGCACGGTTTGCTTCCGTGTTTCAAACGGAAAGCCTTAGTACGGTCCATACAATGCGGAAATGAAAGACGACCATGCGTGCTCCATCCAGATAATATTTCATAGGCCGGAAAGTCGTTGATGGTCCACATAAGTGCTGCCCGTATCTGGAAATTCTGCTTTCTAGGTTCATCGTACGTGTGGAACCTACTTCCCACAGCTGATTCAACTCATCAATCAATGGCTGTAAATACACATCAATGTTCCTCTTCGGATTGTTCGGACTTGGGATAATAACGGTGAGGAACATATACGAAGTCTTCATGCACATCCAAGGCGGCCCGAAAGTTCGAATGGGATAAAACCATCGTAGCATAGCCCCAATATGACATTGCGCGGATCAGAAGCAAAATTTGGATACTCTCGATCAAAGTGCTTCCATACTTCTCCATCAGATGGTGAAGAACAGGTAGGCAACTCTAGAGGGGGGTGAATAGAGTTTATGACAATAATAGCCAATTAAAAATTTAAAACTTTCACCAACAGTAAATAATCAGAGTAAATACGGAATTATAAAGTGCAAGAGAGCATACACAACCACAGCCGATTTTAACCTAGTTTTTCTCGTGGAGGACTAGTCCAGGCCTAAGATCTCTAGCTCAGGATTAAATCCACTACTTGTGAAACAGTAGTTACACCCCGTGCCTTTTCTTCAGAAGAGCACGTCAACTTCCTACAGAGATCGCAGTGGCGATGCTTGGAATTTTTCAAGCAACTTTCTTGACACTTGCTCAAACTCCTAACTGAAGAGCACTGAGCACTTTGAGGCTTAGGGAGTTGTGGCTAGTAGATGAGAAAGTTAAGGCTTGTATAAGGCTTTAGAGAGAAGAGAAGAGAAGATTGGATGATTGAAAATGAGAGAATTCAAGGCCTATTTATAGGGTTTTGGGTAGGCAGAATTCGGCCAGAATTCTATGCCAAGAATTCAAATTTTTGGCCGTTGGACAACTAGCATACAACAAACCCTAAAAATTAGGGTCCTGTAATTTAGGGGACAGAATTCGGCCCAAACTCTGTATGGATGTAGGTTTCGGCCCGAACTCTGTCTCCAGGAGACAGAATTGCTAAAATGGTCTATATGGGTTAGTTTGGTTTGGTGGAGCTTTTGGTTTGTGGTTTGGAGATAGGTATAGGCTCAAACTACTCAGTGCGACTCAGTTTACATTTATCTAGACTCAAAAAAAGTAAAAATACAGACTCAAAAACTGAGTACGCTGTAGGATAGAGCTGACGTCCTTCTTGCACTGAGTTCTGTCATGATATGTCATATTGAATTATGACAAGTATCATATTATCAATTTTATCAATAGTTGGATGACTGTGATTTTGTGTCAATAATCTCCCCATATTGATAATTAATAAAATGATATTTGTATATTCAATGTTCATACCTGGACACATGTATAAAGCAGTAGCTCTCCCGTAATCAGTGCATAGAAGCAATAGCTAGCAATAGCTCCACCGTAAACAATGTTTCTTTGTAAGCCAATGTTCCTTTGTCCTGATAAACATAATCTTTCCTAAAACATAGATAGCACAAATAGACAATATGATATGAATATGATATGAATATGATATGAATATCGAATAGCAAATAATTCTCCCCTTTTTGTCATTTATCAAACACAAACAACCAGAAAATTTGAAAAGGAAAATAACTGGCAAGCACACCAAAGTAATAATAAACTGCATAAAGTGTCTCAAGAGTCACAGAACATAGAGTGAACGAATACAAATAAAAAGTAACTACATAAACTAGAAAGCCATAGTACATAAAAACTAAACATAAGATCCTCAGCAATAGCAGCAGGTAGAAGACCACGTCCATCACAGAGCTCGAGATGGTCCAGCGCCGTCAGATGGATCAGTATCCGAACGACGAGGATCCACGAAAGTCGCATTCGGATCCAGATAGCGTATAACCCAAGGGTCATCGATACAGTATCCGTCGCGAGCAGGATCCCGCTCCATAGGAATATGTATAGAAGGATGCCGAGACATAGAGTACCGGATGTCATGCAGTGAGTTGCTGATGGCACTCATCTACAGGGTGGTACGGTAGTCGAGCTGGGTCCAGCGATCATTCTCTAACATGAACCGATCGCGAAGCATAGTCTGAATCGACTCAAGAGTAGCAGGAGGAGGGGGCGCAGGCAGCCCAAGAGCAGGTGCGTCATCCTGAGCATCAGAGTGCTCGAACTCAGCAGGAGAACCGACAGCTGCCTGAAGCCACCGTACCTTAGATAGGAAGGCAAGAGCTGGAAGGAATTGGCACTCATCGAGAGGGGCATGAAAAGCACGAAAAACCATAGGAAGATAGAGAGCATAGACCAAAGATCGTGGCCTCTTTCGAGCATTGATCATCCAGTCCATCATGGTACGTGGAAGATTAAACGGGACATGGAAGTGTAGGTAATACAAAGCATAAATCTTAAAATATGAAACCTCATCCATCGATCCTGCTTTGGGCAGGATCGTAGAAAAGACATTGCGATGAAGCTTGTAGAAATAGGGGTTTAAAAATTTTGCAAGAAGCTTGCGTGGACATGTGTTTGGGGTACACAAATCTTCCTTGAAGCTTTCAAGGGAAGACCCATTGTGGAATTGAAACTTGCGAGCATCGACAAGTTTTTTCTATGAGTTAGGCTCCGGAATTTCAAGACATTCTGCAAGATCAAAGTCATCGAATGATATGTCAGTTCCAACAACACGAGAATATAAATGTGTATCATCAAAAGTAAGATTGCAATAAAACATTTGAATTGCATTCAAATAGATAAGTGAATTAGTAGTAAATAGTTCATCAAGACACAAATCATGAAATAAGGAGTCATAACGAGAAAATATGGTGAGTTGATAGGATGGCCCGCACACACGGGATGTGATCGAAAATCATTAAACCATTCGTTTGAGGCTTCCAATGATACAAATATTCGATCATCAAACGTGTTGTGGTCAATAGGACGAGGTAGATTGAACAAAGGATGAATTGGTTGGTGAATAGGTTGATCATCACAAGGAGGAGGATTCGAAGAGGAAGCACCCTCGGTTCGAAGCCTCTTTCCTCTATTAAACAACCTAGGTGCCATTATTAAAATAGGAAAAATATGAAATTAAGATGGAGAGAAAGGAGAAATTATACCTTAAAAAGATAATGGAGGATGGAAGAAAAATATGCAAGAGACCTTCTCCTATAATTTGGAGAAGAAATTCTCACTAGAAGGAGAAAACTAGGGTTATGGTTTGAAGAGGAAGGGTTTGGAGGAGTTTTGGAGGAGGCGATAGAGGAGAGAGAGAGAGGGAGAACCCGGTTTTAAGAAGAGGGGTTCGAATGGTCGGATACATTCTGGACCATTGGATCAAACTCAGATCAGCGGCTAAGCCCGACTGCTGTTCTGGAATAAACATACCGAATTCGGCCCGAACTTTGTGTTAGGCAGAGTTCGGCCTGAATTTTGTGTTTTGGGGCCAGAATAGAAACTAGGCTGAAATGAAGTTGAAAACAATACTTAGTTTAAAAAAGAATAAAAGGATAGAAATTTGAATATGCAAAAGTAAGAAACCAAGTAGGAAAAATTACAAAATGAAACTGAATCAAATGAACAAGAAAAATGAATTTAAAAAATTTGAATTTAGCAAGTTTATATATAGAAGTAAACCATGTAATAAACAAGGAGTTATGATACAATTCAGTATGGTGCCATGGGGTAGCTGCAGGGACTGAATCACAGCTAGCGGTAGTCCGAAGACTAGTGCACCGTGTCGCTTAGGCATTTACGTCTTGTTGTCAGAAGGACCCTTTCGGCTTATACACATAGCAAATTCATCATAAAAAACCATGACATAATCGATATTTACGTAGGCCACTTTAATGAATAACTACTTCATCTAAAATTCCTAGTTCACGACATAGAAAGTTGAAATGCTCTTCGGATAGTGGTTTAGTACAGAAATATGCCAGCTGATTATCAGTGTCATTAAATTCTAAGTTTATAGTGCCATTCGATTGGTGATCACGCAAAAAGTGGTGACGAATTTCAATGTGTTTCGTGTGTGAGTGACATATGGGGTTCTTAGTAAGGTTGATAGCACTAGTGTTATCACAGAATATAGAAATGTGCATAAAGGATAGGTTGTAGTCTGTAAGGGTTTGCTTTATCCATAGAATTTGTGCACAACAACGACCAGCTGCGATATATTCAGCTTATGTTGTGGATAGTGCTACATAATTCTGCTTCTTGCTAAACCAATAGACTAGAGCCTTGCCTAATACATGACACGTGCCGCTTGTACTTTTATGGTCGACTTTACATCCTACGAAATTAGTATCCGAATAACCAATAAGGTCGAAAGATGTGGATTTGGGATACCATAAGCCTACTATAACAGTACCATTAAGGTATCGAAAGTTACGCTTAACGACGGACATGTGTGATTCCTTAGGACTAGCTTGATAGCGAGCACACAGACAAACACTAAACATGATATCGGGACGACTAGCACTTAAATAAAGTAAACTACCAATCATACCTTGATACTTACGTTGGTCAACAGGTTTGCCGCTTTCATCAGGTTCCAGCTTGGTCGTTGTGGCCATAGGGGTGCTGATTGGCTTGACGTTGTCAAGATCAAACTTCTTCAACATATCCTTTGTATATTTTGACTAGCTGATAAAAGTTTCTTGCGATGTTTGTTTGACTTGCAATCCAAGTAAGTAGGTAAGCTCCCCCATCATGCTCATCTCAAATTCGTTCTGCATGCACTTAGCGAAATCTTGGAAAAGATTTTTATTAGTAGAACCGAATATGATATCATCTGCATAAATTTGCACTAAAAGAATAGTGTTTTGAAAACTTTTGATAAACAATGTAGTGTTAATTTTCTCTTTTGAAAAACCTTTATCTAGCAAGAAATCGCTTAGGCATTCATACCAAGCTCTAGGGGCTTGTTTGAGGCCATATAGCGCCTTCTTTAGTTTAAAAACATGGTCAAGAAATTTATGATTTTCAAAACCAGGGGATTGTTTTACAAATACTTCCTCCTTAATAAATCCATTCAGAAAAGCACTTTTGACATCCATTTGGAAAAGTTTATAATTATAAAAGTTTGCAAAGGCACAAAGCATCCGAATGGATTCAAGTCTTGCAACAGGAGCATACGTCTCATCGCAGTCGATACCTTTATCTTGGTTGTATCCTTGAGCTACTAGACGAGCTTTGTTGTGAGTGACTGAACCATCTTCATTTACTTTGTTACAAAAAACCTATTTTGTACCAATGATCAAATGGTTAGCTGGTTTAGGAACAAGTTCCCAAACCTGGCTTCTTTCGAACTAGTTGAGTTCTTCTAGCATAGATGAAATTCAAAACTCATCATTGAAAGCTTCTAAAATAGTTTTAGGCTGAATTTGTGAAATGAAGGCGGTGCTAGCAATGGAGTCTCTTAACGATGATCGAGTACTTACTCCGCGTGATACCTCACCTATTACCAAGTTTTCTGGATGTGACGACTTGAATGCGAATTTCTTCGACAAGCCTTCCAGAGAGTTGGTTTTAGGGTTGGTATTTATCGGCGTAGAAGTTGATGGCTCAACATCATCGTCAAGAATAGCTGCTGCGCTATTATCCTCATCAAAAGTAACATTAGTAGACTCTTCTACAATTAATGAGCGCTTGTTGAACACTCTATATCCCTTGCTCTTGGCAGCATATCCAAAAAAAATACCATCGTCAGCTTTGGCATCAAATTTGCCTAAGTTGTCTTTGGTGTTAAGGATAAAACAGCGACAACCGAACACTCTAAAATATAAAATATTAGAAGTTCTACCAAACCAAAGCTCATAGGCTGTTTTCTTCATAATAGGTCGAATAAGCACCCTATTCAAAATATGGCACGCTGTACTGACAACTTCAGCCCAAAAATATTTCGGAAGTAAAAATTTATTTAACATGACTCTAGCCATATCGACAAGAGTCCTATTCTTTCGCTCCATAACGCCATTTTGTTGAGGAGTTCTAGGACAAGCAAACTCATGATCAAAACTACTTGAGTCACAAAACTTTTCAAAATCAGCATCTTTAAATTCGCCTCCATGATCACTTCTGATTCGCGTAATCATGTAGCCTTTTTCATTTTGAACATTTTTTGCAAAAATTTTGAAAACAGAAATTGCATCGCTTTTGTTTGAAAGAAAGAAAACCCAAGTGAATCTAGAAAAATCATCTACTATAACAAAAACATAGAGTTTTCCACCAAGACTAGCTACTCTACTAGGACCAAATAAGTCCATGTGCAGTAATTGCAAGGTTCTAGTAGTACTTATAGTATTTATGGAATGAAATGAAGACTTGGTTGCCTTATTCAGCTCACATTTGGCACATACCGTATCCTTTTTGAATGTGATGTTGGGCAAACCTCTTACTAGCTTCTTTGTCGATAGTCTGGATATAGTATCCATATTGGCATGACCAAGACGCTGGTGCCATAATAATCTCTCATGCTTGTGGACGTAGAGGCATCTTACTGCACTGTTAGTATCTCTATATAGATAGAAAATGTAAATGTTATCCTCTCTTATCCCTTCTAAAGCGATGTCTTCCGTTGACCTATCATAAATATCGTATTTATTTTGTCCAAAGTTAATATCATATCCATGATCAGCGAGGTGACTTATGCTGAGCAGGATATGCTTTAACTCGGTCACTAGGCAGAAATCATTTATTACAGAAGAAGGAGGATGACCAATAGTACCATTACCTATAATGTATCCTTTTAATTTGTTGCCGAAGGATACATACCCTTCCCTCTTCATCGATAATAATGCGAAAAGATTTGCGTCGCCCGTCATATGTCGCGAGCATCCACTATCGAGAATCCACTTGCTTTTAGTTGAGGGAGGAAGGTCCACCTACATGACGAGTAGATGTGACCTTTGGTACCCAAGTTCTTGTGGGTCCTGAAATATTAGTCTTTGGTACCCATGCATATAGATTGATGTTCAATAATTTCCTAATTCTACAATGTGGTGAGACATGACCATGTAATCCACAGTATGTGCAAGTAGCATATCTATTAGTGTTGGAAGCATATTGATGGTGATGTCTATATGCAGCATGGTGATAGTTGTGTCGAACCGTAGGATAGTGACTATATGCAGTAGCAGGATGATTATTATATCTACGTGCATCATGGTGATAGTTAGCAGGATATTGACTATGGTTATGTCTATGTGTAGCATGGTGATGGTTAGCAGAATAGTGACTATGTGCAACAGCAGAGTGATAGTTATGAGAATAATGTCTATGAACATGTGGTTTATCTACTGCATGAGAGTATGTGTACATGTTTATGTGCTGCATGTAGGTAACGTGTTTTACTATTTTTAGTAGTCTTGTGTTTTGTGTGTATTTTTTGTGATTGGGTTTGAGGTTGAGCAACCTGTTTTCCTAATCTAATTACTAATTTCATAGAGGCAACATGCAATTTATTACACTTAACATTTAAATTATCAATTTTACCGATAGAGATCTTGTGTCTTTTCTTTTCTTCAGCAAGCTCAGTATTGAGTGCTCTGATCTCACGTGTTTGTTTTTCAATAAGTGCTTCGGCATCATGTAGGCTTAACTTAAGCTTTGACACCTCATTAGTGACTTCCGTGGGTGGAGTGTCTCTAACATTATTAAGCAAGGAATAAAGTTTTTGAATCTCTATTTCATAGCTTTTGATCTTCTCCTTGGCATGCTTATATTTACTAATGGCTTTCTTGTGGTCATTTAGTAAATCATTAAACGCATCGCCAAGTTCATCAAAAGTATAGTCATCGAGAGTTTCGCTAGTTACCTTATCGGATGTCGCCATTAGACAGACATTAGCGGTATCTTAAAAGGATTCATTTTCTTTCTCGGAATCACTTACTTCGCTTTCATGCCAAATGCTAGTGTTGGCATATTATCTTGAAGAGGACTTCTTGTAGGACTTCTCATATCGGTTGCCTTTCTTTGCGAATGGACAGTCTTTTCGGACGTGTCCAGTCTTCTTGCAGCCGTAGCACGTTGGTTCTTTCTCGTCAGCTTCTTGTTGTTCCTTCTTTCTTTGATTGAAACGAAGGAACTTCTTGAAGTTGTGGACTAGAATAGCTTGATCATCAACTTCAGAATTGTCATCATCAGTCTCTTCAGGATCAGCCTTCGACGATAAGCTTTTAGGGCAATCTCTTTTACCTTTGGAGCAGGTTCGTCGAAGTCTTTGAGGTCAAGCTCGTGGGTCATCAGCTTTTCCATCAAAGTCTTCATAGACATTGTGGTGAGATCATTGCCTTCAATGATAGTTGTTACCTTAGGATTACAATTCTTCAGTAGCCCCCTAAGTAACTTGCGGATCTTCTCATGATTTGTATATTATTTGCCAAGAGATGACAAAGGGTTGACGACGTCAAGGAATCTTGTAAACATTTGTGTGATCGTCTCATTAGGCTTCATCTTGAACGCCTCATATTCTTTAGTGAGACAACTAATTTTTGACTCCTTGACTTGGTTGGTTCCTTCATGTGTCACTTCTACAAGTTTCCATACTTCGTGCGAGGTGGTGCATGCATGTCGAGATCCTGTTGAACTCATTCCTGTCTATTGCACAAAATAAAGCATTAATAGCTCTAGCGTCTAGACTCGCCTGTTTTTTTTTCTCGTCAGAATATTTGTCGTTGGGTTTCTCGACGAGATCACTATTGACAACTATCCGGGCGGGCTTTTTGTAACCATCGGTGACAATGGTCCACAGGTCAAAATCTAGAGACTTGAGATAGAAGCTCATCCTAGTTTTCCAATAGGTGTAGTTGGTTCCATCAAATAGGGGTGGCCTATGAGTGGACTGTCCTTCACCATGGTTGGAAAATATAGGTTGTGTGGTTGCCATGGATCAGCTCTTAGGATGTTAGTCATTGTAAAGAGAACAGAGCTCTGATACTAATTGAAGAACAGGTAGGCAACTCTACAGGGGGTGAATAGAGTTTATGACAATAATATCCAATTAAAAATTAAAAACTTTCACCAACAGTAAATAATCAGAGTAAATACGGAATTATAAATAGCAAGAGAGCATACGCAAACACAGCCGATTTTAACCTGGATTCCCTCGTGGAGGACTAGTCCAGGTCTGAGAACTCTAGCTCAGGATTAAATCCACTATTTGTGAAATAATAGTTACATCCCGTGTCTTTTCTTCAGAAGAGCACGTCAACTTCTTACAGAGATCGTCATGGCAATGCTTGGAATTTTCCATGCGACTTTCTTGACTCTTGCACAAACTCCTAACTGAAGAGCACTGAGCACTTTGAGGCTTAGGGAGCTTGTGGCTAGTATATGAGAAGGTTAAGGCTTGTATAAGGCTTCAGAGATAAGACAAGAGAAGATTGGATGATTGAAAATGAGAGAATTCAAGGCCTATTTATAGGGTTCTGGGTAGGCAGAATTCGGCCAGAATTCTGTGTCAAGAATTCAAATTTTTGGCCGTTGGACAACTAGCATACAACAAATCCAAAAAATTAGGGTCCTATAATTTAGAGGACAGAATTTGGCCCGAACTCTGTGTGGAGGTAGAGTTCGGCCCGAACTCTGTCTCCAGGAGACAGAATTGCTAAAATGGGCTATATAGGCTAGTTTGGTTTGGTGGAGCTTTTGGTTTGTGGTTTGGAGATAGGTATAGGCCCAAACTACTCAGTGCGACTCAGTTTATATTTATCTAGACTCAAGAAAAGTAAAAATATAGACTCAAAAATTGAGTACGCTGCAGGATAGAGCCGACGTCCGTCTTGTACTGAGTTCTGTCTTGATATGTCATATTGAATTGTGACAAGTATCATATTGTCAATTTTATCGATATTTGGTTGATTGTGATTTTGTGTCAACAGATGGGTCATCCAACACTCCTTCGATATGTTTCCGCCTATGCCAACTCATGTTTTTTGCAGTCTCCTTCACCATAAACAACCGCTACAACTGCGGCATCAACGACAAGTAGTGCATCAAATCGGTAGGCTTCCTTACACCGACAGACCTTCCTCTAACACTACCCTTTTAGCGATCAACACCACAAAATCTGCATGCGCCTTAATCCTTGTCGTCTTTGTAGTACAACATACACCCGTTGTGACATGTATCGATTTTCTTGTATCCCATTCAAGCGATCTCATCATCCTTTTAGACCAGTAGAAGTCTTTAGGCAAATTATCACCCTCAGGTAAGATATCCATAATCAACTCCATCAGTCAGTTGTAGCAATCTTGCAACATGTTAAAATTGGACTTGATGCTCAACAATCTTTTAACCACCTCCAACGGTGAACGATCCTCACAACCATGATATAATGGAGTCCTTGCATTCTCCAGCAACTCTATGAACTTTGCAGCATCGACATTCGGTGTCTCCTCGGCTGCATCATGATTGTCCAGATCGAAAGTAGGCCACACAGTGTCAAAAACATGCTCAGCCACACATCGTCATAAGCAGCGTAGTTGTGGACATCGACATAAGGCTCTGACTTCGATGCTAAAGACACAAGTTCTCCATGTTCGGTCCATTGATAGTAATTCAATGTAAAACCCTTCGAATATAAATGATATGTGACTTCCACTTCTGGATGATATTTCAAGTTGCGACATCTCACACACAGACACTTAATTTTGGTACCATCCATGTACTGTGGGAACGTCTTGGCGAACTGTAGGAACTGCTGTACACCCTCAATGAATTCATCCCGCACATCGTATATATCATTAGGATGACGATTGTACATCCACGAACAATGCCGCAAATAGTAATTCATATCCATTTTTAGATACTTCTATAAGATAGATACATGCACATCGTTCAAAGGCCTGCAAAAGTAATAGCAAGAAGACATGATTTCGAACTTAGAAGGCATAAGGACAACTTCGATTTCAAACTCCATTAATATGGGCGGCAATATACACTCTAGGCCACTCACTCTTGACATAACCAAGTAGGATCGGACACGGCCATATATTTTATATTTTTACCACTGCATCAAATCTCTATAGTACGTCATCGGATTGACCAAGAAGCACACGAATGCACTACCAAAATAAGTCAAATCAGCGATAAAATTAGCGACTCTGAAGGAAGACGTCGCCAATATTTTTCATATTAGCGACGTCTTTAAAAGACGTCACAATATGGCACTATTTGCGACATCCAGTGACGTCTACCGACCAGCTTTAATTTTATAAAAGATAACGTCGCAGAATAGTCGATAAATATCGCTTTATTTTTTACATTAGCGACGTTTAGTGACCCCAACATAAATATGTCGCTGTATATTAAACAAATGGCGACGTTTAGCGACGTTTCTATATGTCGTTGCTAAGTTTTTAATATAGGGCATCAGGTTTTCTTTTCCCTCCACTCAATCGAGCCCTAAATTTTTGAACCCCCATCTCCCTCCCCGACCTCCAGCCCCTCTCCGCCTACAGCCCTCCTCTGTCGCCTCCATCCCCCCTTCGCCATGACCCCCTCCCCCTCCGCAGGGGCTCCTTTCCCTCCCCTCCTCCTCTGCCTTCGCCTCTGTTTCTCCTCCCCTCAGACGACCCCCCTTCCGATCAACCCCTTCGGTCTCGGTAAACCCTGACACCCACTCTTGTAGTATATACACCGACATGACACACCATAATACACACACACTAACATGACACTGACACGAGACGCACATATTGACATGACACATACTATCACAAACACACACTGACACCGGACACAAGACACACAATGACATAGGACACATGACACACAATAACACACTGACACAGAAATTTAGTTAAATTCAATTTCAGTTTAATTTTTTACATTTCGTTAATTTTTAGAATATATACGGATATTATATTCTGTTTTGATACATAATGAGAAATTTGTTATGTATTTGAGGTTATAATGACATGGACACAACATAGATACATAAATGAGTTAGTTTATCAGAAATAAATAAGTTGTAACCGACACAGATGTTGGAACTAGTTTTGTGATAATGTAAGGAAGGTTGTATGTGTATGACGGGTCCTAAATTTAGCTATCTAATGAAGGTTGTATCCTAGATATATTTTGATATCTAAGATACGAAACATACGTATCAATCTATGTTTATATGTATCTATATTTATATTTTCATACTGAGTATCGTAATACCTAAAATGTATCCTAGAAGTAGGTTACAATGACATTCGACTGGCGAGGGTCCTAAATTTAGGCTATCTAAGGAGGTTATAATGGCATTCAAGTGGCGAGGCAGAACTATGTACGATATTTGCTATAAGGAATTTGCATTAATCTATAGTACGACATGGTGATTAGGACATAGTCCCTCCAGCCATTCGACTGGCGAGGCAGAAACTATGTAGCCGTAGATAAAGTTGACTGTACTCTGACCCCCATCCCTAGGCAATGATGATACGACAAACTATCACTATATCTTTTAGAAGTAGATAATGTCTTAGTATTACATTATGTGGGTTCATCTTGATTCTGTTACATCCTTCAGATACTAGATTCGATAAGAACATATATTACACCATATGTACAGAACATAGATGATTCAAACTAATGTATGCTAGAATGAATTTTGGGTTGTGTTCTAAGCCATTCGTCCCCACAATTGGCAATTAAGCATATAAAATATATCGTTGAAGAACATAAAACTTATGGTCGTTACTGCAGAAATAGCAGACCGACATGAACTGACACACGAAAAGGAGGGGATCAAAGCTGTAACATATAAAGTTATGTTTTGGATGTTCTACTCTTGTAAGCTCATTGTTCACAAAGCAAGATATAACGAATACAGAACAAGTATCGAGTTTATAACTCTTGTAAGCTCTATACTTGAGTTACGAACTCGATACTTGTTATGTATTCTTTAATTATAGCTTGCTTTGTGAACAAAGAGTTTACAAGAGTTCTTTTTCCAAAGCACAACTTTACTTGCTCCAGCTTTGAGCCCTTCATTTTCGTGCGTGAGTTCATGCCGGTCTTCAATTTCTACAGTAACTTCCTCCAATTAACTTCCATCCCTCGACAATGATGATACGACAACCTATCTTGATTCTATTATTATAGTAGATGATGTCTCAGTATTACATTATGTGAGTTCATCTTGATTCTGTTACATTCTTCAGATACTAGATACGATAAAAATATATACTACACCATATGTATAGAACATAGATGATTCACACTAATGTATGCTAGAATGAGTTTTGGGTTGTGTTCTGAGCCATCCATTCTCACACTTGTCAAAAAATGGAATATAACTTTTTTATCTGCTTTCGAAAAAATTGAATATAACCTTTTTACTTTCTTTCATAAATGTGTTCTGAGCCATCCGTTCTCACACTTGTTTCTTTTCTGCAATTACAAAACATATATAAATTATACATTGAGTGTCAAACTTTGTAGAATTATCTTAAAATGGATATGAATTACTATCTGCGGAACCGTTTGTGGATGCACAATCGTCATCCTAATGACATGTGCGGTGTGCGGGATAAATTTATACATGGTGTGCAATAGTTCCTGCAGTTTGCCAAGGCGTTCCCTCAGTATATGGACCGTACAAAAATTAAGTGTCCATGTGTGAGATGTTGCAACTTGAAATATCATTCGAAAGTGGATGTGACATATCATTTGTATTTAGGGGTTTCTTGCCAAATTATTATAAGTGGACCGCACACGGAGAACTTGTGCCTTTAGCATCCGAGCCGGAGCCTTATGTGGAGCCTTATGTAGATGTCCACGAGCATGCTGATTACGACCAAGGGTGGACGAACATGGTTTTCGATGTTGCGGGGCCTAGTTTCGATCCGAACAATCAATATGCAGCTGAGGAGGCACCGAATGCCGATGCTGCAAAGTTCATAGAGTTGTTGGAGAATGTAAGAACTCCTTTATATCCTAGTTTTGATGAGCAATCACCATAGGAGGTGATTACAAGACTGCTGAGCATAAAATCAGATTTTAACATGTCTTAAGAATGCTACAACCGAATCCTGGAGTTAATTAGAGATATATTTCCAGAGGGTGCCAAGTTACCTAAAGACTTCTACCGATATCCAAGAGAATGGTGAGATCACTCTGGATGGGGTATGAAAAAATTGATGCATGTCGTTACGGATGCATGTTGTACTATAAGGACGACAAGGATGAAGACGCCTGCAGATTTCGTGGTGCCGGTCGCTTCAAGAAAACTAGTACAACAAGGACTTCTGGTGCACACATGCCAACAGATTCGATACACTATTTGCCTTTGACGTCACGGTTGCAGAGATTGTTTGTGGCAAAGGAGACAGCTGATAATATGAGTTGGCACAAGCGAGAACAAATAGATAGAGTACTGGATCATCCATCCGACTGGGAAGCATGGAAGCACTTTGATCGAGTGTATCCCAATTTTGCTTCGGTGTCGCGTAATGTCAGGTTGGGGCTTTCCTCTGACAGTTTTACCCCATTTGGACTTTCGGGCTCACAATATTCTTGTTGGACTGTGATTGTTACTCCGTATAACTTGTCGCCTTGGATGTGTATGAAGACTCCTTATATTTCCTAACCGTTTTTATTCCAGGTCCGAAAAACCCGAAGAGGAATATCGATGTGTACTTACAGCCCTTGGTAGATGAGCTGAATCAGTTATGGGAAGTAGGTGCAACCACATATGATGTTTCCAAAAGCAAAACTTTCAGATGAGGGCCGCACTAATGTGGACCATCAATAATTTCCCGGCCTATAGAATGTTATCGGGTTGGAGTACCCATGGTCGTCTCGTATGTCTGTATTACATGGATCGCACTAAGGCTTTCCGTTTGAAATACGGAGGAAAACCGTGCTTCTTCGATTGTCATCGACAGTTCCTACCAAAGGATTATCCATACCGGAGGAACAAGAATGCTTTTCGTGCTGTCGTAGTAAAGAAGTCCAGTCCACCGCCATGGTAGTCCAGGGATACGATATAGGAGGAAGTAGAATTGTCAAGTGCTATTGAAGAGCCTACAGCGGGGTACAAGTGTGATGGATTTTGCCGCGCTCACAACTGGACGAAGAGGAGTATATTCCGGGACCTGTCATATTGGAGTAACCATCTGCTCAGACATAACCTGGATGTCATGCATATCTAAAAGAATGTCTTTGACAATATAATAAATATTGTGATAGACGTAAAGGAAAAGACGAAAGACAATCCCAATGCCAGGTTGGACTTAGAAGAAATATACAGACATCCAGCGTTGCATTTGATAAAGGAAGGCAGTGGGAAGTATAAGTAGCCCAAGGCCATTTTCTTACTGGACAAGGAGGACAAAGGTAGACTTTGTAGTGGATCCAGGGCCTAAAATTTCCAGACGGGTACGTATCGAATTTGAGAAGATGTGTTGACCCACAGGAGAACAAACTACATGGTATAAAGAGCCACGACTGTTATATTTTTATTGAGAGGTTAATCCCGATTGCATTTCGGGAATTCTTACCCCAGGTCGTTTGGGATCCACTGACAGAGCTTAGCATATTCTTCAAAGATCTTTGTTCTACTAAGTTGCTCGTCAATCGACTTGAAACATAGGAGAAGGATATTGTGCAAGCTTGAGAGGGTGTTCCCAACTGGATTCTTCGACTCTATAGAGCATTTGCCAATTCATCTTTCCTATGAGGCACGTGTTGGTTGGCCCGTCAGTTGTTGATGGATGTACCCGTTCGAGCGCCATCTAAACCACCTGAAGAAGAAGGTAAAAAATAAGGCATGGGTCCAGGGTTCTATTTATGAAGCCTATGTCCTTGAGGAGATTACAAACTTTTGTTCAATGTATTTTAAGCCTCATATTGCTACAAATAGAATAAGAGCTCCGAGGAACGACGATGGAGATATAGAACATAATGATGCATTATTGAAAGTCTTCAATGCTCTTAGAAAGCCTTCTGGAAAACTGAAAAAGAGAATTTGAATGATGAGGAAATAAGGGCTGTCCAGTTATATATATTACTCAACTTCGAGGAGGATGAAGTGGAAAAGCTAGAGTGGTAAATAAAAATCTTCAACATTCAAGTCATCTATTTATTGATTACGTTATTATAATTTAACTATTTGACCGATATTTATTGGTTTTCAACAAATTTAATGATGAGGTGAGGTCAAGTAGACCATACATTGCAGATGAAGAAGTAGAAGAAGAAATGAGACTTTATTTCCTGTCTTGGTTGAATGCATATGTATGAAGCTAGTTAGAATCTTCCTCCATTTGTATTTACACAAGAAATAACTTAACATTTAACTTAATTTTGTATCTTCTCGTGTTTAGGTCGATTGTCCGGACATCACCCTTGAGAATGAATCTATTAGAACTCTTGCCAAGGGAATAATTTATGTCGTCAAAATATGGCCAAGCTATTGCATGAATGGGTTTAAGTTCAAGTCAACAAATGCTCCCATCAGAGATAGCTTCCTGCATCTTGATTCCACAAAAAATAGTTGCTTGTATATCAAATCTACAAACTAAAAAGATGTCACTCCAGGCAATAATTTTTATGGCATCTTATGGGAGATTATGGAATTGACGTACAATTATGGCACAAAGCTTGCTAAGATCGTGTTGTTCAAAGTTGATTGGTTCGATCCGATACATGATCAAGGAAGGAAAATTGACAAGCATGTCTTGTGGATATTAACTACCTTCGTCGATACCAAGGATACAAACCATTTATCCGAGCAAGTCAAACTCAACTAGTATATTTTACAACATATCCTAGACGGGGAACAACGAGGTACGACTGGTGGGCAATATGCAAGACTAAAGCCAGAAATACCTACGACGTCGACGAAGTGGCTTATCAGGTGGACGAGCTGCCTCTTGTACCAAATATAGTTGATGTCAACTCAGCAGAAGTTCCCCATTTCATGTCTACTTGTGTAGAAGAGGTATAAGTATCCGAAGGGGGAGACGAAGGAGATGCTAATGAAGATGAGGAAGAAGAGGAAGAGGAGGAGGAGGATGAGGAGGAGGATGAGGATGAGGAGGCAAACGAAGAAGGTGAATTTTCAGAGGATGATTGAGAAACTGTGATTTCAATGTATTCATATTTCTGTAATCTTAAATTATGAACTGTGATCATTTCTATTAGTATTCAGATTTTTGTAAACTTAAATTATGAACTCCAATGTATGCAGATATTTCTAAACTTTTTTGTATTTATTTATATTTTTAATCATATGTTATTATCAGCATGGCAGAACGACGCGGAGGCATAACAGGACGACGCGGAGATAGGTCAGGACGAGCCGTGTCATTAGGTGGGCAGAGAGCTCTGTTACCAGAGGATGGCTCTGGACCATCGTCAGACCCGAGCACTCCATTGTACCATACGGTCGCAGGTCCGGGTGGCAGTACACCTGGGACGAGCAGTTCTAGGCTTGCTGATACTCCTTCCCCTAGCCTTCCTACCTCTGATAGCAGCATGGAGGGTGGAGAACAGGTGGAGGAGGTAGACCCTACTCCTGGCCGTGCTGATCCATACCAGAGTGACCCTCCATGCGCTCCTCAGGACGAGACGAGGATGGAGATTTGGACCGACGGTCCTACGAAGTAAGTTAAATGAATATATATATATATATATATATATATATATATATATATATTTATATATATATATATATATATATATTAATGAATATAATTATCGTTGTATATATATATCATCCCTCGTCGGTACAGAGAGCGTTGGGCTCCAAACTGAGGTCCAACTATGGGGGACCGTGGATCAACTTCTTGGATGCCTCGAAAGAGAGGAAGGCATTCTGGTTTGCCCACTTCAAGGTAATTAAAGATAGTTAATTTAGTAGGATTAATATAATTTTAAGCATTTTTTAGTACTTATTATTTTAATTTGTAATTCTTGTAGATGACCTATTTTTATCCACCACACCGGGCCGAATAGATTGAGAAGCAGTTTTCTGCCGTCGCCGCCAAGTTGATCCATGATGAAATTGACGATCATAAAGCTCGTCAGCACTCCGGAAAGCCGATTGATGGTTGGATCACGCCTGACCAGTGGACCGCGATGAGGAGCCCCGGTACAGAGAGCGATCGGAGAAGGCGAAGGCAGCTAGGACGAGGGCCGGAAAGTGGTGTGGAGGATCGATTCCTATGATGGAGTATTTCCGTCGTCTGGTATGTAATTTATTGCAATATATAAGATTTTTCTGATAGTAGGAAAGAAAATTTTCTATAAAGAATAAAATATAACAAACATGCAGGTACAGAGGGGTGGGGATGCATACATGTGACCGTCTTCCTGACGACCCATCGGAAGGATAGGAAGCTCGTCGACGAGCGGGCTACTCAGAGCTATGTAAGTACTAATTTAGATATTGTTAATTTTAACATAACTTTTGATTGGATTCAATACGTTGAGTTGCGAGGAACCTTTACACATGACAACTCATATCTTTTGGAAGAATATATAGATAACGATATAATTAATAATAATTAAATAATTTAGACGTTTATTAGGCTAATTAAGGTAAGTACTAATTTATAAAGATACACAAAATTCTACGACGAGTTTATTAGGCTACGTGAGTGTGCGAGTGCTTGTGCATGTGCAGAGGAAGGGGTTGGTACATCGCAGCCCTCTCCGCCTCAGTCGGAGGACGAGCTCTGGAAGACCGCCATTGGGGGTCTTCATAGGGGTATGTACTACGGTACGGGTTCCTACGGTGCATTTTTTTCGACGTAGGCATCCAGGGCTCCCGCAGCCAGTGTGCATTCACAGCCCTCACAGGCCGAGTTGGCCCGAGTCGAGGATACCATTGCCCACCAGATTGCTGAGCTGCACGATGATATGCTGAGGAGGATTTCTAATCAGCCAGGGTCTCAGGCGCAAGGGGACGCTGCATCGGTCACAACACGCTTTGACGAGCTCGAGCACACCGTGAGAGACGTACAGGGGACGCAGGAGTCCATTCACGACACGGTTACTGGGATAGCGACTTACATGGAGCAATGCAGCGCCAGACTGCTAGCCCTAAAGGAGATGCGGGCGCACCCTGTATGTTCTAAAAATCAAGTTGTATCTATCAAATAGGCAGAGAAGTCTCAATTGTGCACCCTTCAATGAACTGCGCTGGAGATAGATTGCGCTGCAAATCAAACGCGCGAGCTGAATTAAGCTACCACCCAAGCGGGCTACGCTGACGTGGCAACGTCATAATTACCAAACAAAGATCAAATTTCTGACAGCCCAAAAAATGAGGAGTCCATTGGTTTCTTGTGCAGCACAACGCTCGAGAACAGCTATACAACCTCAGCACAATTTGCCAGTCCAACCTCAGTGCATTTTGACCAAGTCTGAATCCTAGCGCTATCCATTGACTAGAAGGAAGCGCAGTCTGAAGCTAGCACTATTCGGTTAGCGCGATTCATCAAATAACTGACATTTATTATGTGGCTTACATGCCATCAATTGCTCGCCACGTGGCAACCGCCTGTACACGACCAAGCATATTTCAAACAAAGAATGCCATGCGTCTGAATACAGTTAGCCCACGATCGAGCAACTGCCCAATAGGCCAGCACAGTTTGTAGTCTGTGCAGTCTGTCGACAGCGCAGTTCATCATGCGCAATCCAGAATAACTACAAAATAGATATTTCTAGAACTCTATAAATAGAGTTTCAAGTCCTTCATTAAAGAGGGCAGATCATATTATCATCAGAGATAAGGTGTTCTTGTCCAAGTGCTGCTGCATTCTACAAAGGCTATCGTCTTCAAAGTTCACATCGTCCAAGGGATAAAGCGATCGTCTTCAGATCGGATTCCTATAGTTGTACTTTTCCAGAATTCATTGTACTTATGTACTATTCTTTAATGTTTATGAAATAAAAGACTTTTATTTTTGCAAACAAAATGGCGACTCTGTTGGGGACGACTTTCTCCTCCGATGAGGAAGTGACAACTCAATGTGACGTGGCGTCTATCGAAAAGACGCAGAAGACGCTGGTTGTGAAGGTCAACCATATTACCTATGAAACAATGATCAACTCCAGGACCACCCCTCGCACTGCAGCCTCTGCCACAAGCAAGGTTCGGTCAGTGTGGACTCCCAAGACTGCTACGCAGCCTGCTATCTCCTCCGATAAGCTGCCAGTAGCAACTTCTGCCCTTGCGCAACTCCCTCTCTCTTCTGCCATGGCACAAGCCACTTCCTATGATGCTTTGGCAAAGTACAAGACCCCTTTCCCCTTGGCACAACTTGCAACAACTTTTGCTCCTGCACAACCAACTGTCCCTTCAACCAGAGTGCAACTTAAGCATTCTGTAACCAAAACTCCTGCTGTGCAAGCAGTAACTCTTAGAGTTTCTGTGGCCAAAAGGCAATCTGTTAAATCCTTCCAGGCACAATCAGCCAAGGCGCCTACTGCTACCTCAACCCAAGCGCAAGTGGACATCCCTCCTGTTCCAGCACAGTCTAAAAGGGATAGTCTTTTGGCTAATCCCCCTTCTTCTAACAGCAAGGGGAATGACTCTGCTTCTCTTCCCAAATACCCCGTTACTCCTGTGCAATCTACTGGGGGTAGTCTGTTGACTGTTCCTTCCCCTCCCCAGAACAAAGAAAAAGGCCCGTTGGTCTTTTCTCAGACTTCCTCGTTCCACGACTTGGAAGATAACAGAGGGAAATAATCTTTAGCCAACCCTTCCTCACAAAACAAAGAAAAAGGTCATTTGATCTTTTCTGGTTTTTACCTCGAAAGATCAATCCCAACGTGCCTCGACACCGATCAGTACAAGGACTCTCTCAAACAAGAGTTCTTCTCTTCCTGCCAAAGGAAAATGTACTCATCAAAGAGGTATTTTGCCTACTCCGGTAACGGACTTCCAAGATCTTCCAACTCTCCGGATATCCCGCTCAAAATAGGGAAAATTACTAGTATCTCAGATAGAAATGCCTCGGGGTGAGTTTGTTGATCTACGGGTTTATCTCAGTAGACCTCGGTCAACATCAACTTCGGCGAAACGCAAGCAGCCAATGTCGAAGACGAACCTGCATCAGAGGCAAACTTTCAGGATGGAAAATCCTGACACATATGCTAACAAAGTGAGTACTTCCCTGTATACTCACGGGACAAAACATTTGATGAACCAGAACCATGTTCCGAATGTTGTCAAAGAATATATCCCTCAAACTTTTTCTCATCCTGTCATTGTTCCTGACCTCCGAGAGCACCTTAAGCAAAAGTGGGACAATATCTCAACACCTCCAGTTCAATCACTTGAACGCCATTGTAATCACAAGGTTGTCATCAAGTGCTGTTGCCAGACAACAAAACGATCTGTCTTCGATCGTCTGAATTTTGCAACTTTGGAACCAATGTCAGAAGACGAAGATGAAGTGTTGTATGCTTCCGTCAACATGGCTTCTCGAGACACTGGGTGTAGAAAGTGCTTCAAACACGGCAAGCCTCGCAGTCCCAGCCAGCGGTACTTAGATTTACTCCAAGAATCTTCTGAAGGAGTATTTCGACACACCGGATCCCGAAGTCGAGACACAATCGGTCATATAAATCTTCTCCACCCTCTGGTCATCTTCCTATTTTTTATTCAGAAGATGATTCATTCTCTGATTATGATGCATACAGCAAAAGTTCTGAACAGACATTATCTTCTACTGTACCCAGAGAAGTGACAGCTTATGTTGTCACTGAAGACCCAGATGCTTCTAGTACAGTGAATCAAGAACAACGAATAGCTGCACTAGAGGACAAACTGAAGACCATGGCTGAAATGCTCGCAAGTATGTATTCTATTATCGTGGCCCAACATACAGTACCACCGACTGCACCTGCCGTAAATCCTGAGATTATAGCATCGTCGGTGCCTGTCAATGCAGGTCTGGGGGTAGTATCTCCTCAAATACCACCTGTACAAATTCAACGCACACCCAGTCAGTCAGGAGCTGGGGGTAGTACTTACCATGCTGTTCTTCTCCCTAACACTATAATTCAGCCTGCTCCTTCTTCATCATCGGAGGATGCTAATGAAGCTGTCAAACTTTTGCGCACTCAATTCGAGGCTTTTAAAGAGAAAGAAAATTTATAGAGATTGGGAATCAAGCAACCCTATCCTATTGATTGGAAGGAAGTCCCATTTCCTCCAAAATACAAGATCCCCATAATTTTACTGTTTGACGGCAGCACTTCTCCGAGTCAGTTCATTAACCACTTTGAGGTAATGACTATTCAACTTCAGCCGAACGATGCTCTTCTTACCAGGGTATTCGTCGACTGTTTAGCCGATATAGCATACGATTGGTACAGAAGCTTGCCTGATGGCTGTATCACCTTTCGGGTTTTAAACAAATCTTTTTGGAACGATTCTACGAGGGAATCAACGACATGACCATGTCGCCCCTCAATAAGATCAAACAAAGTCATAATGAAACCGCTGAGAGTTTCATTGAAATATTCTGTCGAGAAGCATTAAAGATGCCTCCTGGAACTCTGGCCGCTGTAACAATAGATACCTGCAAGGCAAATCTTTTGCCTATTATCAGCATGTGGATAGGGTCAACTCAATTTCAAGACTGGCCATCATTCATTGTCAATGCTAAAGCAGCTAAAGGTAGCACCGACAAGTTCAAGCAGCTGGAGGTACACATGTCTAACCCCGACCGGGATGAACACCCGACATCTAGTAGCGGTAATCGCCAGAACAACCGCAAGGGTAAAGAAACCTTGAACATCAATTTGAAGAGCAAAGCACCTCTGGCTGTCAACGTAGCTCCACCTACGTCTACTTCTACTCCTTCTGCCCCTCCAACGAAAGAACCTCGTCCAAAAGTAGAGTACTCCTTTGACGAGAACGACACCGTAAGCATCTTCGATTGTTTGATCAAAAGCAATAAGCTCCAACTCCCAGACCCGAAGAAGCCTGACGAGGTCGGTAAGACTGATCATCCCAAATATTATGTTTACCACAGGTTTATTGGGCATCCCACTCGAGCATGGTACGTGCTCAAAGGCAAGATTCAAGAGTTAGTCAACGCTGGCGTTGTCATCCTTCAAAAAGATGAGAAGACTGTTACCGTGAATATGGTCTCAGTACAGTTCGGTAACTTCCCTCCACAGATGGTACAGCAAGGTGTCATCCCTATCCCCAAGGCCACTCTTGAGATCGAGAATCTCCCTCCTCCATGGAGTGAAGGTCTCGTCCCCTTATCTCTTGATAATGGTGAGATTGTATGGATCCACCCTGACCTTATTGCAGACTTCGAGGCACTTTTCTCGTCTAAGCAAAAAGACCGCTCCAAGGGTAGAACAAAGATCTGCAATATGGTGTCTTTTGATCCCATAGTTGAAGAGGAAATCCAGCTGGGCACCAGGTCAGGTAAAGCCTATCTACGGGAATTTCCCGAAACTCGAGAAAACCCTGCTTCTTCTTCTGAGTCTGCTCCAGTGCAACCTGTCTCTACTGAGAACATACCTTCTGCATCCTCATCGGTTGTAGAACCCACTCTCCCTAAGCCGACGGCAGCCGACAAAGGCAAACAACAAGTCCGCTTTGACAAGCCTTTGAAGAAGTCGTCTCCTTCTGGACTTGAGAAGCCATACAACTTTGATATCTTGGCTCAACTAGCCAATACACCGGCCAGGCTGTCGATCTTCGAGCTCTTGTGGCTCTCCAAAGAGACTCGAGAAACTCTGAGTGAAGCTCTAATGCAGGCAAAAACATGTCTAACTCTTCTAAAGAAGCCAGAATCAGAGCCTGTCTCTTGCCTCCATTGTCACAGTATGTTGGAGTTAATTCCAAATATTTCCTTCACACAAGATGATATGCTGATGGAAGATAATAGGAATGACCGTCCTCTATACTATACAGGATACGTCGACACGATGAAGGTCGATCGTATTTTGATAGAACCTGGGTCAGTACTCAGTATCATGCCGAATACAATGGTAGATTCACTGAAGATCCCAGTGCATAGTCTTTCTGGCACAATCACCACCATCCTGGGTTTTAACTAGGGAAGAAGTGAGCCTCTGGACAAGATTCGCCTAAAACTCCAAATAGGTAATCTACGCACAAAGGTGACCTTCTACATTATAGATAACCATGGTTGCTCTTACAATGCTCTTTTGGGGAGACCATTCCTTCATGAACACAACATTGTTCCTTCAACTCTCCATCAATATTTCAAGTACGTTGATGACAATGGAGAGGTTCAAAAAGAGGTTGCGGATCTCTACCCTTTTAAAGGTGTCGAAGCATATTGTAATGATGCTCGCATGTATAAAGATAAGTTCATGAAGGTAGTACTGGCTTTGGACACTGAAGAAGAACAAGAAGCAGTGCCCAATGACACCCTCATCATACCTGTCAAAGGGCATATTTCTCATCCTCAGTCCTCCAAACCACTGGCTATTCACTTGCCAGTCCGGAAGCAATCAACCGATGGGGGTCAAGATCAAAGGGAGCTCACTTTCTCCTGAGCCACTTGTTATCGACCTACGTTGTAATAAGGAGAAAAGGGAGCTCACCTCTTCTGAGCCGCTTGTTATCGACCTTCGTAGTAGCAAGCCTCCTCCACGTTCTTCTTCTTCCCCTCTTGTAATCAATCTGACCAAGCCTGCTAAGGTTAAAGGTCCTGTTGTAAATATGGATGTACAAATCAATGAAAAAGCATCTACTTTCTAGTACACTAATATCATTTATCATGCTAAATGCTATTTGGATATGCTAGACAACTTTCAGTCATTTACAATAGGAGTTATACAATCCTTTCAGACAGAGGTCTTGATTGAACATCCAGATGACTCATGTTTTGTTGTCCCCTCTCGAAAGAGAGGCGAATGTCCAATACTTTTTAGTAAAGGACCAGAACAGAAATTCAGCTATACAGATGATAGCAAAAGTAATGATACAGGACGTCTCCAACTACGTCGTTATAGCCAACAATCAAGAGACATCATCCGAAAGATGGGTTATGACTTCAAGAATGGCCTCAACTATGGTAAGGGTAGACGAATTCCTATCCGTACGGCTATTCCGAAAGGAAAATTAGAGATGTACTACAGTAGAATGAAAAGAGGTCTCGGATATGCTTCACCTCCAATCTTATCTCCAGAAGTCTCCGAATTTGATAATGAGAAACGCTCTAACTCTTCTGATTCCAGATCATGGGATTCTGATACTAGCATCGGTCAAGTTCATCGATTGATCGTATATTCTAACATGGTCTCCGTTGAACTTCTAGAAGGCTATGATGAAGATATCGAAAAAAATCCTGAAACAGATCCTTGGGCTCAACGAATGGATACCCAATGGGAACTCCAATTCGAACAACGAGAACCTCCTACCTAAGATCAATTGGTTCAAATTGATGTATGAGAAAATGGGTCACCTCGTCCAATATTCATCAGTAAGAACCTCCTAGAAGCGGATAAGCAAGAATTAATTCTTCTTATTCGAGAATAAATTGATGTCTTTGCTTGGAATTATGAAGACATGCCAGGTTTAGATCCCAAAGTTGCTACTCATAAACTGAATATTTTGCCTAATACAAAGCCAGTTAAGCAACAACAAAGGCGATTCAAGCCAGAAATGTTGGACCCAATTGATGATGAAGTTAAAAAGCTTATAGCTTGTGGCTTTATTCGAGAAGAACCACATCCAGATTGGGTAGCCAACGTTGTCCCAGTCTTGAAGAAAACTGGCAAAGTTCGAGTTTGTATTGACTTTCGGGATCTTAATGAAGCTTGTCCAAAGGATGAGTTTTCTCTCCCTATTACAGATGTCATGATCGACAATACTTGTGGGTTTGAAAGGATATCCTTCATGGATAGATTCTCTGGATACAATTAGATTCGAATGAATCCTGAAGAAGAAAAACACACTTCTTTCTGTACTCCTCGTGGAGTCTACTGCTATACCGTGATGCCATTTGGTCTAAAGAACGCTGGCACAACTTACCAACGAGCTATGAGTACCATCTTTTGAGATCATCTTCGTAAGACTATCGAATGCTATGTAGACGATATTGCTGTCAAGAGTCGTCTAAAGGAAGATCACATCCAAGATTTAAGAACTATCTTCAATCTAATGCTCCAACATCAGTTAAAAATGAATCCCGCCAAGTCATTCTTGGGTGTCTCTAGTGGTAAATTTCTTGGCTTCGTCATTACCTCTAAAGGTATACACGTAGATCCCGAGAAGATCAAAGCCATTCAAGAGATGCGTCCTCCACGCAACTTAAAAGAGCAACGAGGATTCTGAGGTCGACTTGCGTACATCAGGAGGTTCATTTCGAATCTGTCTGGATGCTGTAGACCATTTACTCAGCTAATGAAGAAAGGTGTATCTTTCGTATGGACCGAAGAATGTCAACAAGCATTCGATAATATAAAGTGATATCTGATGAATCCACCAGTCCTGGAGCCACCAATCTCAGGCATACCATTCTTAATGTATGTCCATGCAATGGATCATTCATTGGGTGCTTTACTTGCCCAGAAGAACAAAGAAGGCCATGAACAAGCTATTTATTATCTCAGTCGTACTATGATTGGTGCCGAACACCGTTATAGTCCGGTCGAGAAAGAATGCTTAGCTCTTATGTTTGCTGTTCAAAAGATAAGGCATTACATCATTGGACAAACCATTCATGTCATTTCCCGGGTCAATCCTCTTCGAGTATTAATGAAGAAACCCAGCAGACTCAATTCTCGGTTAGCTACATGGACAATTTTGCTAGCCCAATATGACATGGTATATGTTCCACAAAAGTCTGTCAAGGGTCAAGCGCTGGCGGACTTCTTAGCAGCTCATCCTATACCAGAGACATCCAAACTCTATGATAAAATTCCAGACGAGACGTTGGAATCAAATATAATCTCCGAAGAATTTCCTACTTGGCGTCTATTGTTTGACGGGGCATCCAGGATCGGACCAAATGGTATCATTATCGCAGGAGTTGGGGTTGTTCTTGTTTCTCCAGACGGGTCAACTATCCAAAGAGCTTACTCCCTAGATGAACCCTGCTCCAACTACGTAGCAGAATACAATGCTCTACTTATTGGCCTTCAGTTAGCTAAACAACCGGACGTCGAATATCTTGAAGTCTATGGCGACTCCAAGTTGGTTGTTAACCTGGTTAGAGGAACCTATGAAGTTCGCCATCAAGATCTAGTACCCTGTCATAAAGCTGCAATCTATATGGCTACATCATTCAAGGCTTTCTTCATTGAATATGTTCGACGAGCTTGTAACATTGAGGCAGATGCTCTAGCTAATCTCGCAGCAGTCTTAGCAATTCTCGTCAAAAAACAACAAGTGGTCGTTGTTTCCAACAGAGAGTTGTTCTGTATTAAAAATAATTACAACATTGAGTTCAGTAACTTCGCCGAAGTCAATGTTATCAATGAAGATTGGAGGGCTCCTTTCATTGACTTTGTAGTTCATGACATACTTCCTAAAGATCCTAAGGAGGCTACGAGTATTCGTCGACGATCTCTTCGATTCTCCTACAATCAAACCACCAAGACTCTCTATCGACGGACTTATGACGGCCTACTCTTGCGTTGTCTTGCTGGTGATGAAGCGAAGCAAGTATTGCGTGAAGCTCATGATGGTATTTGCGGAGCACATCAACCCGGCCCTAAACTGCAGGATCGTATCCGACGAATGGGTTACTATTGGCCCTCTATGGTGTCTGATACTATCGAATATGCAAAGAAATATCGAGCTTGTCAAATTCATACAGATTTCATCCATCAACCTTCGAAATTCCTTCATTCGACTGCTGCTTCCTGGCCTTTTGAAGCTTGGGGTATGGATATTATAGGTCCTATCAATCCTCCTTCTTCTAAGGGACATCGGTTTATATTAGCCATAATGGATTATTTCTCCAAGTGGGCGGAAGCTATACCTTGGCTGAAGTCAAAACCAGCAGCGTTATCAACTTCGTCAAATACCACGTTATCTACAGGTTTGGTGTGCCTCGACGAATCATTCACGACAATGGACCTCAGTTCATCAGTCACAATTTTACCAGGTTCTGTGATGATCATCGGATTGACAATGTCGCCTCTACATCTTACAACCCTGCTGCTAATGGCTTGGCTGAAGCCTTCAACAAGACTATTATCAAGCTCCTTAAAAAGTTTGTGTCTACTAACAAACAAAACTGGAGTAAAAAGCTTGGAGAATGTCTATTGGCCTACCGTACTACGGTCCGCAACCCCACAGGCTGTACACCCTTCTCTCTGGTGTACGGTTGTGAAGCAGTTCTACCTCTGGAACTTCAAATTCCTTCCTTGAGGATTGCCATCGCTAATAAACTTACTACGGAGAACAATGATCTTCTTCAACTTCAAGAATTAGAGGCACTCGACGATAAGCGACTATTCGCTCAACAATATATAGAATTATATCAAGCCTGTATCTCGAAGACTTTTAACAGCAAAGTTAAAGTTAGAGCCTTTCAAAAAGGGGAACTTGTTCTAACAGTCAGACGTCCCATGACGATGACCCACATGAGCAAAGGCAAGTTCGATGCATAATGGGAAGGGCCTTATATCGTGAGTAAAGTCTTCTCAAATGGAGCCTATCAACTCACAGAGCTAGACGGTCGAGTTGCAATGATGCCCATCAATGACAAGTTCCTTAAAAAGTACTATGTATGAATATAAAAGGGATTTCTTGTAAATATGATCAGACAGTTCATAAATAAAGTTTAATTTTATTTTCATCATAAACGATGTTACATAATATCAATGACAAGGACCACTACCGTCCTTTTCAAAAATATAGGCGGCAAAAGAACCAAGGACATCCTTGCTCGATTTCACCAGAAATGCGCAAGCAACCATCCTCATGGCCTCTTCTTCTTCAGTCTTTCCTGGCTCAACTAGGAAGTTTAAGATATTCCGTGGCGGCTTGGGTGCAGACGAACCTTTGCCCGCCTCCATTTGCTTTGGCTGGTTTGGCTTGGCTGGACGCTCCTCAAAGACTTCTTCAACCTTGGAGACAATCTCAGCATTCTTGGAGGTATTTTCAGACGACATTTTTTTGAATTTGATCATTCCATCTAAATTTTTGTTCTATTTATAGGCAGAGATTCTTGAAATAGTCGATTACGCGAATCAAAGCGACGCATTCTTCATAACATTAATTCCATTCATTCCGACGATTCATCCGTTCATTCCATTCCGATGGTTCATCCGTTCATTCTATTCACTTGACGGTTCACCCGTTCATTCTATTCATTCGACGGTTCATCCGTTCATTCCATTCACCTGACGGTTCATCCATTCATTCTTTTCATCCGACGGTTCATCCGTTCATCCAATTCATACGACGGTTCATCCTTTCATCCCGATGATTCATTTCGTTCATACATCCTGACGACTCATCCGTTCATCCATATCAACAACTTGTCACGTCTTTATTACCTCTGATTAAGTTGTCTACCAAAATAATAATATTCAAAAAAGAAAATTATATTTTGCCATGTCCACTTTACCTCTGAGCAGATATAATGAATATAATTATTTTCTAAATCAAAAAATATATCATGTCCTGAACCTCTGAATATATTTTCTATTTGCTATTATTTATATCCGTAATGGGATGTGCAATAAATAATATAGCCACAAAATAATGTCTTTTCATTTATCAAAATAAAAGGCATTATAAAAAGACATATCACAAAGGAGAAAGTACAAAATATTTTCTTTTACTCAATCGGTGGGATTATCAGGCTAGCTATCTGCTGCTTTAAAGTTTGAAGTCGTTCTTCACGAGAATCCAGTACCTGTTTTCTAGCTTCCTCCATTTCTGATTTATCGTCAAATGTCGGCACGGTCACTAGTCGGTGAGCGATATCATCTTGATGAGACTTGACAAACTCATTCTTCACATGGGTCAGAATGTCCAGTTACTGAACTGTAGCTTTATGCTGTGTAGTCTCTTTCTTAAGAGCAAGTTGCACGATCCTCAACTCTTCTTGAAGTCGAGCAAACTCTACCTTCAGTTCAGCAACCTTCTTTTCTTTCTTCCCAGCAGCAGACGCTACTATCTCCATCTGGGAATCATACTCTGAAGACTTTGTGGCAAAAGTGTCCAAGAAAGTCTTAAAAGCAGCTTTTGTGACCTCAGCTTCTCGAGTCATCCTTTCAAACTCGACATTCACCAGTGGCTCTACCCCCCCCCCCCCCCCGATTAAGATCTTTGTAATCTTAATTGACTCCTCCAGCTCGTCCAGCACATGTTCGAGATAGACGGCTTGAGCCTCGTCACTCTGACTTCGGATGCCGCCGATCAAATAAGAAGTTGGACTTTAGACAGTGATGAAACCAACACTCCCTTTCTCTATTACCCTTTCTACTAAAGGTCCTAATGAAGTGAAGAAGAGATTGGTGAAGGAGCCAGCTATAAATTTGTTGGTGGCCGCTGCACTAGGTGTGGCAGCGGCTCCTATAGAAGTTGTAGCAGCAGATGCCTGTGAAGGCCGAAGTTCGGCTTCTTGAACATAGGCTGAAGTTTCTTTGGACAAGGGAGCCTTAGTGGAGCTAGTTGTCCCTTCCAGATATTCCTCTGCGAAATCGAATAAACACCATCAGTTTGCAGTCATTAAGGACTAGCAAAAAAGGATCAAAATGAAGGCAAGTTTACCAATGCTGGGTTTAATGACAAGATTGCCATCTGTTGACATAGGTTGTAGCCTCGTAGAAGTAGCTTCAGACATCACTGCCTGACTACTTCTCGCTTCAGAGCCGCCTGATAAATGATGGCTGCTGCTGGCTATCGCTTTTGTCTGCATTATGTCAGTGCATACCGGAGGAATTATAGAAGGTTAAATTTTTGCATGAATGAAAGATAAGATGTCAGTCATTTGATCTATAAAAGAAGATTATTAATATCAGTCAATACCTCTTGGATCGGTGACAGTAGCTTCCTCCGGTGCTACTTCATTAACAACGTTCTTCTCTTGGGATGCATAGGCATCAGCATCCTCTTCCGGATTCAGATTGTCATTAACATTCTCCGCTGATGTTTCTTCATCATCTGCAACCTCTTTTCGTGCTTCCTTATTATCACTTGCGTCGACTGGATCTATATCATCATGGAAGCCGAAGTCACAGTCTTCCAGGGCCTCGATCATCAGTCGATCTTCTTCAGCCCGACGCGATCTTGGTGTAGCTGGAAGGTGAGCAGCTTCCATTGCAAATGTAGGAGAGGGCAATACTTCGACAGATGATCCCGACTCATGGATTGGGTTCGGAGTTGCAGTTGCTTCTCTTGCTTCTGCAGCCTCATCCTTTGTCTCTGCGGTTTCTTCTCTTGTCTCTACGACCTTGTCTTCTTTCTCTGCATTGGCAGCTTCTTCTTGTGTATCTGTCACCTGTCTGGGCTCAGGAGCAGGTGTAGGAGAAGGCATCATAACCCCGACGGTAGCACTTACCAGGGCCGATGCATGGATAGATCTTGGGAGAGTGGTTACTTTCTTTCTGAAAGCTAATTTCGTCCTGCGTAGAGGTTCTTCCGGAATCTCTACGTCTGCTGCGTGTGTTTTTCTTTGGATAGAAGTAGGGGTTGTTGCCTCTTCTCTATGAACCGACTCAGCCTGTTGCCGAGACTGCGAGCGAGTAGTGACTCTTTCTGAAGAGTCTACGATGGTCTTCTTCTTTGAGACAGGAGAAGATGTTTCTTCTGCCTTGCTCTTCTTTTCCTTGATCGAAGATCTTACAACTTTCAAAGAGACATGTAGCAGTTCGTAAACTTCTTCAGGGAAGATGGCTTCCCTCGAAGCTTCTAGAGGCGCATCAGCTGGCTCGTGCTCTTCATCATTACCAGGAAGCAACAAAACAGGTACTCCTTTTCTAAATCGAATTACCGTCGCAAAGCTGTCTGCTAGATTAAAATTCTCAGCAAAAGTATTTGCTGACGTATAAAAGATCGAATAAGTATACAGCATGCGTGGGCCACGATCGTTCTTTGACGCCATCAAGAACGTCATCTTTGTGTCACGGGCATTGTAATAGGCCCAAGCTCGGGCTCCATCAATTAAATAACCTTTTCTCTGTAGGTGCGTTATGGCATTGCCTACATGAAACTGGTCATAACCAAATTGGCGCACAAAACGGCTTGGAAGATAAGGCTCTAGATAACATTCGTCTTCAAACCGATACACCAAGTGTGATGGCCGAATTGTCCTCAGCCAATCAAACGCTGTATGGCCCAAAGGCTGCATCCTCATAGAGTCGACGAGGTTTGTTGACATATGCTCATAACCAACTAGAGGGGAAACGCAGTAAAAGTTCCATCCCTTGCCGAGATTCAGAGCTCGTCGGCAGTCTCTCAAAGTGGTATAGATCCACTTACATCCAGAGAATCTTCTTAAAAAGCTGTCGCCCACTGCCCCCATATCAGGATTCATTAAAGAAGGATGGTATAGAAGCAGCAATCCAAACAGATATGTGTACGGTAGTTCCAGCCGAGGAAAATGACCCTTTTTGTCTTTTCTTCGAATCATCGAATTAACGAAGAGACGGAGGCCGACGTTCATCCTGCATGTCATTGCTGACAGCAAATCCATCCGGTAGCCGAAAACTAGACGGACGACAGCAAACAGTACACCGCGATGGACGTGGTCAACTGTACTGGCCCCAGGAATGACATATTATCGAAGCCAGTAAGTGAGGAAACCTGCCAATTGGGCTTCCTTTGACATGGGCCTATAACCCATCCTCATATAGCTTTCAATGATGTCCCCTTCCTTGAAAGGATGATATTGAAGATCATCCTCAATCTTGATATCCATATCATTGTGTGTCTCCATCAACTCTATCACTTCGCTATTGCTAAGTGGTCGGAAGAAGTTGGGATGGCAGTTCTCATATTCTTTGGTCTTCTTTTCAATAATGTGATTGAGAAAAAGATACGGCAACCATTTGGTAGAATAGCAGGTTCCGGCTGTTCCACTCTTGTAGTATAAAGAACAGATCTTGTAATGGCATTGTAGCTCTTCAAAGACAGCTACCATGTCGGCATTCTTCTGGTGCAGTCTGTCCAATTCATCATTTGTCGAAACAAACTCTTTATAGGGGATATCCCCCATTGGCAGATGAGAGATGTACTTCATCTCATGCAAGGCTAATCCAATTTCCTCGCGTGGCATCATAAAAGTCCCGTTCCTGTAATTGTATCTCTTCGCCAAAGCGAGGAATAGATGTGGATTGGAGGGGAAGCCATAAATAGTGGCGTACATTCCTTGGTACAGATCAATCTCCTTGAGCCGATCTTCAAATTGGACCAATATCTAATTGGCCACACAGATCCATTTTTTATTATCCGGGTTCACAAGACCTGTTAACCGCAGATCTTGGTCCGGATACCTCCCTTCCACCTTCGCAAAGTCATTTGCGAATATTGGAGTTCTCACTGGTAGAAGCAGGGAAGAATCTTCCAGCGGGATACAACCGGGTCTTAGTCCTCTGAGTAAGGAGCTATGTCGCTCAGAGGAACTGTAGAATACATCTTTATGGTCTGGCCCCTTCTTAACACAGATATTTCCCGCTCGGGCTTGCTGCAGCGTAGTTATATCCCATTCCATTCTTCTGGAATAGCCCGCAAAAGCATATCGGGACAAAGGAAGGCATCTGGAGATCTCTGGCAGAAGTATCGTCTTCTCGCCCCTATCGAAGATTCTCTGTTCTATGCGAGACCTCAGCTGAGAATTCTTGTCAAAAGCCTCACCAAACAAGAATAGAGGTTTCTTGTGGGTGACAGCGTCAGCAGTCTGAAGAGGCTGCCCGTTCATCAGACACAATAAAGTGTCATTATCTTGTATGGTCAGGACAGCCTGCCGAGAAGACGGTAAGGCATATTGAGGAAAGGACACATGAGAGAGATCTTCCTTGAAGTCTGATTAAGACAGAGATCCTGCAAGAATCTCATAGTTGGGATCTTCCCTGAGGTTAACTGCATCAATAAAGAGACAAAAATCAGTATATGCAAAATCAAAAAGTTTCTTAAAAAGTTTATCAAATTGCGTTGTGTGAAACATGCTATCAGATTGCGCCAGCACAGTCAACAAGCACAAGGTATCAGATTGCGGCAGTACAGCCAATGTGTGCAAGACGTCATATTGTGCTAATATACTTGCGCAAAACATCAGTTTGCGCTGGCACAACCGACTTTCACAAATCGATGGATTGTGCCGAACATTTTGTTAGCGCTTTCCAACCGATTGTGCAAGAATACAGTTTTCATAAAAATGAAAATTGTTGTACATGCAGTCGAAACCCTAAACAGGGTAGCACAAATACCATCAATCTCTAAAAAGAGAGAGGTATGAAGGTCTGAAAACATCAAAAACCCTAAAAAGGGTTTCGATCATGGTTCGTCATTTACCTTGAAGTACTGGATGACCCATTTCGTGACGAGATACTCGTGGTGCAACACAAGTCGAAGGTTCGGCGGGGGACTTTCCTTTCTCGGTGGCCGATCGCTTGGGCGCTATCGCTGTCGTCGATGAGAGGAAAAAGAAGAAGTCGGAGTAGGGGAGGAGCTTCTGTCTCTTGAGAAATCGAAAGCAAGTAAAGGATGAAAGAATGAGAAATGAAACTATTTATAGTTTTCAGAAGTGTAACAGTCACCTCCGATTGCGCCACAAAAGACGGAACTAATTCCTCCAAATACGCAACCAAAGCGCAACTTGATTTTAAATTCGAAATTCAAAGTATTTCAAAACTTTGAATATTTTCAAATTTTGAAAACTTTGAAGGGGGTCTTGTATGTCCTAAAAATCAAGTTGCATCTATCAAATAGGCAGAGAAGTCTCAATTGAGCACCCTTCAATTCTGTGGAACACTTAAAGAATACTATCTTCTACCGGTATTGAGTGTTCCACAGAAGGGGTCGGCGAACCCAGGGAATTCTACGGAGGGTTCCTCCAGGGCTTGCATTGGCCAGTAAATGCTGCTGCAAATGCTGCATTTTTTAACTTTTTTTCCTAGTTTAGCGACGTTTAGCGAAGTTTAGCGACGAAAAGAAACATCGCTAAATAAGTATCGGAACGTCGCTAAATACGTGTCAACACGTCGCTGATAGTCGCTACCGTGCTGACTGGTAAAATCGCCATTTAGCTATAGAAGTCACAAATACGTTGCTATGTGTCGGTAATATAGCGACGTGCTGACGTCGCAGAACGTCGCTAATGTCTGATATGCTAGGTCAGCATGGTTGTAATGAGCGTCGCAACAATATTGCTAGGTGACATCAGTAAAGGCAGTCGTTGTACGTCGCTAGTAGTCGCTATATCAGCGATGCATCTACGTTGCTAATTGTCGTCGCAATAGCGACGTATTGCGACATTTTTGTGTTTAGCGACTAGGTAAATTGCGACTACGTCGAAACGTCGCTAATTACGTCGCCAATTCGATTTAGCGACGTATCTGCCTATTTTAGCGATATTTTTTGACGTCGCTGATTCGACAAATTTTGGTAGTGATGCTTAAAGAAGCAAATATGACTACGGACATATATTCTCCACCTCAAGGCATACAGAGGACTTGCGCTCACAACTACGACTACATCTTCAGTGAGTATTTTAGATTTCAGAGAATTAGAGGAGTGTATTAGTGGTCAGTGACTTGGCATATGTCAGTCACTACAGCAGAGAGTGTGACCAGTACAGGCCACATGGCCATTGCCTGTACTGAGTCAAACTAGCTACAGCAACAGTAGCAGCATTGTCCTGGCTTTTGGGTGCAGTATCCAGGTAGGACAGAGTGTGCAAGTTTTCGTGGTTGGTTGTTTCCCGGTGTCAAGTATTCTTTCTACGAGAGAGAGAGAGAGAGAGAGAAAGAGGGGGGTTACCGAGATGGGGGCTGGAGGCGGCGTATGCAAAGAACGGGGGGATGGAGATGGAGGAGGCGCTGGAGACATAGGCAAACGGAAGGGAATTGTCGACCGGAAGACGCTGTCGACCGGAGGTGGCGGAGGGGCTGGAGGTGCGAAGTAGTGGAGGGGAGTTGGAGGCAGAAGGGGACATTTCAAAATTTTTGGGGAACGAGTGGGGGGAAAAATGTATTCGGAACCCTTTATTAGAAACATTAGCGACGCTTAGAAAAGACGTCGCAAAACATCGCAGAGCATATAGAATATTGCAACTCATAGATATAAAAGTCAGCAAACGTCGCTGATTGCAAAAATATAGCGATGGTCGACGACTTCTCAGCGACGTCACTTTTAAATATGCTAACTGTAGTCACTAAATGTCGCTTAACATCGCTATTATTCCCACATAGTGACGTCTAGCGACGTTTATATTATACGCCGCTAATATCCAAAATATTAGCGATATTTTAACTATGCATCACTGATTATATCACAGATTTTACTTATTTTGGTAGTGACTTCTGATAACTCTAAGATTTCTACCCTGGAGTTCTGATTGCATGAGGCACTTGAATGCATTGAGAAAAGCACTCTAGAAAAGGATAAACTTAAGGAGGAATTATTATCAGAAAAGGAGAAGTATTTTATTGCTTCATATAGTATTGATTCTCTTACTGCTCAATATGATGATGCATGTGTTATCTCTAAAAAGTTAGAGATTATATTGGAAAAAATATGTAATGCCTACCACCCAATCAAAGTTCGGTCCTATGATACATAATATACATGATAGGACACGATCAAAGAAATCGCACAAAGCAAATGCTACACATCATCATGCTTTCTATTACAAGTATCCACGCACATCATTATCATCAAAGAAAGGACATATTTCTAGTTAATGTCAGACTAGAAAACTTGTTGATATGAACTTGTGCAAATGGGTTCCAAAAGCTAACAAATGTGGATCCAAGTTTTGGATAGCAAAGCCTTTGTCTCTTAGTACAGGGAAACTTCTCATATCAAATAGAACTATAGAACATGTTAGTGATTGCAAAGCTATAAAGGTCATCTTACAAGCAATTATAACAATATAAGTGTGGCAACTAAAACCACTTCGGTTATGCTGCCAAAAGTAAAGGGTCTCGAGTCTTCAACAAAAGGACTATGATTATCAATGAATTAATGAATGTCACCTTCGATGAACTAAATCAACAGACGATGATGATGAAGACAACAGTACACCAAGGTAAACTAAATCAACAGACGATGATGATGAAGACATCTGCACACCAAGCAAGGCACCTATAGAACCAGAAACCGGAACCAGAAACCGGAACCAGCTACCTTGAAACTGTCAAAAAGAATAACGTTTATTGTTGGCCATCCCAAGGACTTGGTAATAGGTAATATCACCAAGGGTGTAAGTATTTGTTCCTCTACTAGAGATATAAATTATTGTGTTTCATTTGTTTTACAGCTAGAACCCAAATCTACTGATGAAGCATGTAGTGACAATTACTGGTTAGATGCTATGCAAGAGGAATTGAACCAATTGTATCATGCCCCAGAACCAGAATACTGGAGGGCGGAGACGAACATAGCCAGCTACGTATATTGAAATAGAAACCACCTCGCTATACGATCACGGTTATCTAGATATGAGGGTTTACTACAAGCCAACGGACTCTTAAGGTCAAGCCTATTATCTCAATCTCAAGCAAGTAATATAATTACAAGATATTAGACCACCAAATATACAATAAAAGGCGTCCCAAATATTACATATTCAGCTGATCATGAAGCTAGTCGTACAAAATGCGAGGACTAGCAAGAGTTAAGTCATACATGATCAACCCTAGGATTTGTTAATCATGTTTACAGCCCGTAGGCAGACAGTAAGTAAAAGTGCATCGAGCTAACAGGTGCTCGTCGGCTAAAGTTAGGTGGGATTAAATGAGGGTGGGTTGTGGTGGAATGAGGGTTGAGCATAGGCTAAGGTGTTCCATGCATATTAAACCAAACCAAGCCAATCCGTCTCCACAAAATAAAACCAAGCCATGTCAAAACATATTTTACGAGAAAACCCAAAATCTGCAAGTCGAGCCAAAATACAATTACAGGCCAAAATCCGAGAAAAAAAAATACAAGTCCAAAATACATGCAAGCTTAACCAAAATACGTATTCCGAATATAGGCATTACAAATTAGAACGAAATCAAGTTTGAGAACTTATTGCCAAGCCTATTGATCATCCGATAATTGGCACCTGCTGGATATTCTAAAATAATATGAATGAGAATGGTTTAGTTACTCGTAATAATGCTCGACTCGTAGCTGAACGATACAACCAAGAGGAAGGTATCTGTTACGATGAGACCTAGGCCCAGTTGTGAGATTAGAATTTATTCCCACGTTATGTGCATTTGCATGGTTTCACAATTTTAAGCTTTTTAAATGGACCAAAGAGTACTTTTCTAAAATATTTTAAAAGAAGAAATTTATGTAGCTCAACCTCCAGTTTTGACTGATTTCAAAATCCTGATTATGCTTTTAAGTTAAAGAAAGCCTTATACGGTTTGATACAAGCCCTCATGCTTGGTACGACAATCTAAGCTTTTTCTACTTGATAACGGTTTTTCAAAAGGGAAGATTAATACTATACTTTTTATAAAGTCTTTAAATGGTAATCTTATTTTCATTCAAATTTATGTGGATGATATTATCGTTGGATCAACTGATGAATCTCTGTCAAGAAATCTCCAAGCATATGCAGAATGAGTTTGAGATGAGTATGATGGAAGAACTTAAATTCTTCCTTGGACTACAAATCAAACAAACCAACAATGGGACATTCATAAATCAAGCCAAGTATACAAAAGATTTGCTAAAGAAGTTCGATCTGGATTTCGCCAAACCCCCTTGGCACTCCAATAGAAACTTCATCCAAACTCGATGTAAATGAATAAGGCAAACCTGTCGACATACATAAGTATCGAGGTATGATTAGTAATTTATATTATTTAACTGCTAGTCGCCCTGATAGAATGTTTAGTGTTTGCTTGTGTATTAGATTTCAAGCTAACCCTAAGGATCACATTTGTGCATAGTTAAGCGTATCTTCGGATACCTTAAAGGCACTTCTTCTGTCGGCTTATGGTATCCTAAAACAACATCGTTTGACCTAACTGGTTATTCGGATGCTGATTCTGTTGGATGCCAACTGGATAGAAAAAGTACTAGGGATATGTGTTATTTCCTAGGTAAGGCTCTAGTCTCTTGGTTTAGCAAGAAGCAAATTTTTTTTGCATTATCGACTAATGAGGTTGTGTATATCGCCACAAGACGTTGTTGTGCACGAATTTATTGGATGAAGCAAAACTTAGAAGACTTCGATTTACATTACGCACACATGCCGATTTACTGTGACAACACTAGCACTATCAACTTAACTAAGAATCATGTATGTCACTCTCACACTAAGCATATTAAGATTCGACATCAATTTATTAGAGACCATCAAGCAAATGGAGACATCAATTTAGAATACATAAACACAGAGAAATAAATGGCTGACATCTTTCCAAGCCTTTAGCGAAAGACCGATTCAATTATTTACGTCAAGAATTAGAAATTTTAGATGTCAATATTATTAATTAAATTTTTATTATAAATTACTTTTTAATATGTAAAAATTGCTTTTGAGACAAGCCTCTAAAGTATCTGCATGTTACCACGGCTACGGCCAAAGCGAAAAGGTAATTAATCGTTTTCCTGTGAACCTCCGTTAGCTAGGATAGTATCCCTACAGCTAATTTGAGACAATCACAACATAACGAAACTTAATTCCTAAATTAATATTAATTATTTTAATTAAAAATTAAATTTACTAAAATTTGAATTAAGTAACTGAAAAAGAATGATGAATATAAAAATGACATTTATTTTTGTGTGCAAAAATACCTTAGAAGGGTTCTAGGCGAACTTGGGGCGTATTCGGCCCGAGTTCGGCGCGAACTAGTCTAGTGTCGGGTATTATATATACAGAACTGAATGTCCAATGTTTCTATTCATCTTCTTCCTTCTTAAACAGAACAGCAGCCGCGCGAAAAGCCCCGAAACACTAATTCTTCCACCTTCGATTTCTTCCTATTTTTTTGGAGTTTTTCTTCTCAATTTTTGATTCGTGCGTGGAATTCCTCCTCTTCCACATACTTGATTTTGAGAAGGTATATTCTCTTCCAACTTCTCATTTCAATTTCTTAAAAATTTCATATTTTCAATTAGAAATCATGCCTAGGCTTCATAATCCCTTCAAGAGAAAAAAGATGGCTAATAAGGAAGCCTCGTCTTCAGATTCCCTCCAAGGATCTTTTTTTTCGCCCATCCAAATGGACGATTGGGCGTTAAATGAGTTCTTCTTTGAAACTCTTGAACAACCATTGTTTTGGCATACGAATTTTTCAATTAGTAACATATACCCCGGCATACCGATTAAGTAGACAATCATTCCATCTCACAAACCCTATTTTAAGACTTTGGGATTGCAAAACTTTCTTACAAATTCTTTTTCCATCACCACGAATGTTATTCGGCTATTTGACTGCAACTTTACTTTAGCTAAAAAAATTATTCTCTTAAGAGCCGTATTGCAGGCATAGGTATTCAATTCAATGGTTACGACTTAGCAAAAATCCTAAACATTATAAATGTAGGTGGTCCGCTGGTCGATGTCACTGACTTTGAATTTCCAAACGATACGTCTTTAAGTAATTTCAAGTCTCAACTCTGTGCTCCTGAACCCGTCCGTTCCGGCAAATTCAAAGCCATACACTTGAATTTATTCTTTTATGAGTTGCATCATATTGTTTATTACACTATACTTCCAAAATTCAGTTCAAAAGACGCTGTTACTCGTTTTAAAATGACAGCTCTATATCACATTTGTCGTGGGATTTTGTTTTCTGTCCCTAAGACGATTATCCAGATGATAGACAGGTGTCACAAGATGAAGAGGAATCTTCTCTACACGATGATGCTTCCTATCATCTTCTAGCACTTTGAGATTGATTTAACTTCTTGTGCTCGTGACTATTAGCCCAAGTATCTTCAGCTCTCTCACCGTAATACATCTGTTCGTCCTACTCCTCCTACTGTACCACCTCCTCTACCTCAGACTTACCCTATATCTTTTGAGGGTCTTCATCAGGACTTAGATGATATATGGCATGCTCAGTTGCATGAGCACAACTCTTTGCGTTCATTTGTTACTAACAAATTAAAGGAATGTGAGATCCACAATGCCAATCGATTTCAAGCTCTTACAAACTCCTTTGCGGATCTACGTTTTGTCCAGACTGGTCATCATGCTAGTTCTCTTCCACGAGGTCCTACTATTTCTGGCTATCGGTATGAGGACGAGGCTGTTCATCATTTCTTCGAGCCCAATAATGCATATAATTGGTACCATGGTTCTGGTGCTACTCCACACACATCTCATGGAGCTGGTCCTTTTGGCCATGGTGCTGCTGCTGACCGTACTGACGATGATGAGGATCTTATCTAGATGTTATAGCCTTTGTCTAGATATTATTTGATTTGACTCTGCTTTATGTTATTTATTCTTGGAAATGCACCATCATTTCAAGATAGTATCAGTATTTCTTTTATGCACTTTTATGTTTGCTATGCTGAGTTGATGTTTGTCAAACTCTTACTATTATTATGTATTTCTATTCAATGTGTATTGTTTCTTTTTGGTTTGTACTTATGCATTTTATGCTTAGCACTATCTTTTTCTTACTGCTTCAATTCATATAAACTGCCTGTGAAAATTTTTTATTTCTTACATATTATCTCTACATTTCTTCAAAGTTTGTCTCTTATGCATGTATTGCTGGAGAGCTTATATCTTTGCAATTATTTTGCTAAGTGCCAACGGGGGAGAAAAGGATCTACATCTTTTTTAGGTTAATTTTTACCAAGAGAAGACAGTACCAAATAATAAACAATGTTTTGATATTCTCTTTTAAATCAAGACCAAGATATTATATCGGTCAAGGTTTGTCAATAATCAAAATGGAGGAGATTGTTGGCCCGCTAGTCATGGTCGAACCTGTTTTAAATAATTGATATAACCCTGTCTCGATATAAGGGCTACTTGGATGATTTGCTATAACTGCTATTCCTATCGTTCAAGATTGGAGCCATGTTTATTATTAAGTATGTACTTTCATTTATTCAATATATTTTTAGACTTTATTGGGTCTAGGAAATATAATGTACACCGAGTCGTACTGGCGAATAAGTTACACAATTTTTTTTCAAAAATACTTATTTGTTTCGAAAACTAGCCCAACACCAAAAACTAATTCCTAACTGCTTAAACATTTGTAAGCCCAAAGCCTACTGAATTACAAACCCTAAATTCACCCTTTCTGTACCAGCAGAACTCTGGGTGAATTCGTCCCAAATTCGGCCTAAGTTAGGCTAGTGTAAGTTGATTTTAAACTCAGTCTTCCCGTACTTACGGATGCAACGGCTATATGCCGAGATTCTATTAAAGAATTTTGCCCGAATTTCGTCCAAAATCTGCCAAAATAATTCCTTTAGAAATCCTATAAATAGAGAAGAATTTATATTATTTCAACACATAAATTCACTTTCTCTTCTCTTCTCTCTAAGCTTACTATGGTCTTCCAAAGCCTTCTAAAACTTATATTTTCAAATCCTATGCTAGTTACAATTCTCTAGTCGATTTGCCAATGTGGTATGGTCAAGAAATTTTATAGTGATTGTAATCAAGAGACTTTACAAGAAGTAAGACACTTCACAATTGAAGTTGGTCGAGTGCGTCAGATCAAAACTCGCATCTGTAGGAGTTGCAAGGACTCTGTATGAAAACTTGCAGTTTTCTATATTGGATTTCAACCGGGAGCTAGAGTTCTCTCAATTGGATTAGTCCTCACAACAGGGAGACTAGTATACATCGTCATTTTTGTGTTTGCTCTCTGGTTTTTCCTTTTACTTTTTCATATATGTGATATATTTCTGTGATCTGTCTACTAAAATTTTTAATAGCTAATATTCCGCTGCCTACTCTATTTACTCCCCTTTAGAGTATATCATTTTATATTTTGTTCCTACAGTATAGACTATAGTAAATCTTCTATTAAATTCTCTTTGTTACTACAGATTTAAGTTGATTACTGAATGCCCTTTATTTATGTTTCATCTTTAATAATCTTTTACAAAGTTAACAAGAAAGAGTAAATAAAAAAGAAAAGTCATGTGAGACAATTATTGTCTGTAAATAGTTATTGTATAAACAACTTGTACGTTCACACACAATTAATATATACATTTATATGTTCATATATACATGAATATAAATACAGCTACAAATAAGTATTCATTTTTTTATATAATGATGTTATATAAATATATGGGTTACTCTATAGATGTACCTCTTCAGAGTGAAACAACTAGATTCTCATGTTTGTATAAATATATTTCCAAAGAATCACTTTTACGAGATTTCCACCAGAAAGTGCCTTGGAAGTTGGAAAATTTGTGTTCTACACAGTGATAAAAGTGAGCTATGCACCTGGGACTTTCTTAACTAGCTTCTTATTAACATAGACAAGGCCAAAAGTGATGTTGCTATAAGAAACTAGTGGTGCGTAGTGCCAGAGGAATAATGAAGTTATTTGATGGCTGGTAAATCCATGAATTGGTAGAAACCGGAAGACCTCTACGACAAGGTTGTGACTTACGGGTTGACAGAGGAAAACTGCGACAAATGTTTTGTATGTTTTGCAACAAGGTGAAGTCGTAAGGATAAATTGATACCTTAATGTACCTCATAGATTTCCTATAAATGCTTTGTTTCTTCCAAGTCTCTTTATACTTTCATAAATAGAATATTAAGGTTGTTGCTATTGTTTTCTATATGCTAATTCACTTTTTCTACAAATTTCAGCATATTGCAGAAGCTTTTGTTTCATTGTTGAAGGAAAGAGAGAAACTATTGCAAGAGCATAAAGATTTAAAATTGAGACTTGAGCAGGAATCTGATGAAGAAGCAAACAAGAAGAGGAGCTTCCAGTAGGAATTTGATATTCTTCTTAATATTTCTAATAAGATAAAAGGGTATGTTGCATAAGGTTATCCAATCGTTATCTTACTTTTATTAAATTTGATTATCTATTCTTGAAACCTTTTACTAGCTATCATGATTGAAAGAAAGGTGAAAAGCTGAAGGAGTTACAAGATAAGCTCTCATTAGCTTAATTCAATCTAAGGATATGCGAGCGTGGAAAATAGGAACTATCAGCAGAAATAAACAATGGTAAAGAGTTGCTGCAGAGTCAAACTGAGTTAAAAAGAAACATAGATGACAACCTGAATTTTTGGAAAAACAAAGGCTGAAGTTGATATCTTACAAATAAGTTAGAGTAACTAGAGAAGAAATAATTGGCTATTGGTAGGAAGAAAACCGTTGAGGTTGATCTTAAAAGTCATTTACAAGAGAAGGAACGACTTCTTTCTGAGGTACCCATGGACTATTCCCTTCTGTCCTTGTGTATTCATTGTCATTCCAGCAGTGCACTACTTCATAATAATATTATTAGTAGTTTGTTAATATTTTTAAACTTTTATGAGAGATGGATCAATTAGTAATCACGTGGAAGAGCAGAGTTGAAGTGTTTATCTTATTGCCTATATAAGTTATGTAGTAACCACTATATTAGATATTGGTCTTTCATCATTAAATCACTTTGTTGATTATAAGGTTGCTCGACCTTTTGCAATTATTGGTGAAAACACGTTTCCAGGCACCTTTTATGCCTTTTCATCCATGCCTCAAATCTAACTTAATTTCACTTGTATGAAGCAATTCTATTGTATGTTTTCTTTCAGTGATGTCTATACACTTGACAAAATCCCATATAAGATGATTTTTTTCTCTATCTTATGTTCTTTCTGTTTATCATTCCACTAATGATAGTTCAAATATCACCTCGATATAATTGCAGCTGAACAATATGTGTCATGGAAGCATTTTGGTCCACCAAAATAGTATAACAAAGAACAAGCTTGATCTTAAGCAGGCACAATATAATGACATTAATAACCGATATTTTAATTAGCTTATCCATGTCATTATATCAAAGAACAAGCTTGATCTTTAGTAGGCACAATATAATGACATTGACAAGCGATACTTTAAGCAGCTGAACATGTGTCATGGAAGCTCTTGTTTTCAAACTCTTACCACTGAATGCACTTAACCAGGCATTTTGCTTGCAGACCACTGAAATGGCAAACAAGGACCTAGACAGGTACAATAATGCACTTGATAAGTAAGAACTTTGAAACCTTTTATTGTTGAGAAAACATGTTATATCTTCGACAATTGGTTTTTTGTGGCTTTCACATATTTCCTTGGACCATCCTATTATCTTTTTAGTTTTAAATTTGGAACCATGGTTAGTGAGCTTCCAAACACTATTTTTTCCCACCCTTTCGTTTTCATACCCAAAGCTGTTTTTAAAATGTTAACCAAACAGGCCCTACACTTCAAACCATTTTTATGTCTACGGGTTTACCTTAATACATCATGTCACTAAATCTCATAGATTCTTTGGTATGTTAATTTTTCCACCTATATGAAGCATGTAATATTGTCAATATCCTACACGTGGTTGCTAATAAAGAATGTATGTTTTAGTTCGAGCAGAAACATCAAAATGAGATTCTTACTTACTATAATAGTAGATTGCAGAAAATTATCCTGAAAACTTGAGAGTGCTAAAGGCTGGCTACAGTTCAAATTACGCTCTTACTCCTAAAGTAGTCTCTAAAGCAATATCAAATGACTTCTCAGCAGGCTTAATACCCTTCTACCAATGTACGACAGTGAGAAACACATTTGATTAGCATTTTTTAGATTTTACATACTTCTTTTTCTGTTGCAACAGTTTTTCTGTGGTTATCTTTATAGGTTTGAGAAGGTCATATGTTATCTTCTTGTGTTTCGTAATTTATTAGTACCAAATAGTAAACCCTATGATAGATGATTTACCCTGTTAGTGCTTTATAGGTACTCCAAATGGAAGTGTAGGCCCATACAGAAAACTGGTGGATTGCATAGACATCTTTGTTTTAATGCATCCTTAATGTGTCTAATGCTTTGCAGTGTTGTCTGGTTATTTATGTATTTGCTTAGAATCATTTGATGCTTGATCCATGTTTCCAACTTCGTGTTCTCATGTATATAGTCTTCTAGAGTAACACTATTGTTCAAATAATATTATTGTGTCAGTATTATGCTTTATATATGGGTTTTTTATGGAAAAGGAAAGTCGGCAGCATGAAAGTTGTATTTTGATAATTAAATCTATTCTCTTTGTTATATATGTCTAATGATCAAATCTATTCTCTTATTATCTCAGGAACTACATAGAAAAGGAAAGTTGTACGGTGATTGGAGGGTTATGCTTCGGATTGGCTATATATTTTGGTTTAGTTGTATAAAAATATGTTTTGGATTTTTAAGATGTTGTAAGAAAATCATATACATTTGTTGGATGTTTGTAGATGGATTTATTGGATTTTTAACGTGTACGAACACGATTGTTAATATAAAAATTATGAACTATAGTTCTTTGATGTATGAGATCTTCTGGATTATATTGATATTATGTGTGTTCAATATATAATATATAATTATAAATACAAATTTTATTATACAAGATTTAGTTTCTCTTGACGGTTATAGAACGTAAAAAAATAACTTAATTTTGCTACAAATCATTTCTTGACGGTTAATACTCGTCATCTATGCCAAAATTAAGAAAAGTTTTCATCTACCCTGACGGTTTTCTAAAATATTTTCTTGATGGCTAAAAATAGTCAAGAAATATTTTTTAGTTGACGGTTTAAAACAGTCAAGAAAAATGAATCCATATTATCAAACAACTCTCAAAATAGCTGCTACTTTCTCCAGATTCTTTATTGAATACGTACCTCGTTCAGAAAATATAGAAGTAGATGTGCTAGCAGGTTTGGCAGCTTCACTTGCTACCCCAGTTAACACTCAAAATTTGATCATTGTGATTGTAAGCCCCCTGAATTTCATAGCTATTTTAAAATTTTCTAAATAAATTATTTTCGATAAGTGTTTTATTATTTAATTGTTTTTGATCATTAATGCACCTTTCTATGACTTTGACTTCTGGAGCGTCAGGGATACCAATCTCTGTAAACTCTCTTCACGAGTTTTAAAGTAGACAAGATTATCTTCGTTTTGATATATCGTGTCCCACTTGAACTCATTTCCTTGTGCTCTTTTTGTATCGCACAACTTCGGGTCAACTTACACCAATTAATCGTTGAATAATTATTCCCACTTTTATCTTTGATCATCGTTTGCACGTTACCGTGACTTTTAATTTAGGAGCACCAAACCAGTCGTTTTCTCAGAACCAACTTCTCATAAATGATCTACTCGAGGTGCTCTTCGCCCATGACCTTCGTGTCCCACTCAGACACTCCATTTTGTGCTTTATTTTCTTCGCACAATTTTCTGGTCAATTTAGGCCGATTTATTTTCTACCGTAAAACCTGATTTATTTTCCAATTTAATTTTGGGACCCGACATCGATCCAACCTAGTCGACCCAAAGTATGGACGTGGCCCAATAATTTGGGTAGCAGGTCGTGACATGTTTTTAGTGGTAGCCCATGCAGGTCCAGACTTAAGTTGTTTGGTTACGTTATTGTACCAAGCAAGCCTGCAATTAGGATCTAGGACAACTTGTTAACACTAGGAATAACATTTAGAACACCTAGAGGATTATTAGGATTGCAACATAGAAAAACTCATCACAGCATAGGACCGTTAACTGTATTTAGTATCTTGTTTGAAATTCAGTGGGTTACAATTTTGACCAATTTAGTACCCTTGGGATGACCCCTGAGGATCTTACTCTAATCTTATCTCGAAATCTGTTTTCACCTGTTTTATTTGCTCTCCTCTAAATTCGTTGTTGAATTTAATTCCTGATTTTCGTTGTTGACTTTGATCTTGCATCATGATAAATTTTGTGGATTAAATTGTTATATATCCTGATAAGATAAACGTCTACTTTATTTATGGAGTTTAGAATTTATCGCAGCCATATTAGCTGGTATGACAAAACATAGAGCCTGATTTTGGATATACTATCATATTTATAGAATTTAGATTTTCTCGCAGCCATACCGGTTGGCGTGGCGAAGATTCTAGATAATATGATTTTAGAGTGTATACCATAGTTATGACTCTATCGTTTATTGCATCTAAGCTTACTGGTGTGGCAAAAATTCTGGCAACATGATTTCAGGAAGGCGTGTATGGTTATCAGATCATATCTCAACTTGGTTCACTTTGTTATGACCGAATGAGCAAGAATAAATTATTATCATCATTCTTTCCCGTCTTGATTAACTTTGTCATATCTACATCTACAACTAGGATTATAGGTTCTCTAGGATTCTCCAACAAGATTGCCTTCATGTTATCTTTTTGGACATAATTACTTTTGTGTTCCATCTTTCCTATGACTTGACTAAACTCTTCTTCGTTAACCTCTTGGGTATTTCTCGTTATGTATCCCGTTGTCTTCGTACCATTCTTGGAGATATTCCGATAAACTTTCCTGTCTTGCTTGACCCTTTAACTTGTTTAGACACTGTTATGGATTGTTTGACCCAGTCATAGGCCTTGTTACCTTCTACTTGATAGACGACCGAAATAGCAAAACCTTGTTAACTGATTCTGTAGTATAACTATAGATGTATTGTATGATTGTGATAAATAATTTTCCTAGGGATTGGTTAGACTAAGCTTATGGAAGGAGTATGAGTGACTGACTGTAGTAGACTTGGAAAACCATTAAGAACGATTACATTGATAATAGGACTCGATGATAGGGTATCTAAGATGGAAAAAATGAGATAGTATATTGTTGTGACTATGGATTGAGGATTAGAATCTTGTGCTTAGAGTTTAAGGATTGAGTATTCTTAGGACTTTGATGACCAAGTGATTATTGGTTATCTACGAGCTAATTACATGTGATTAGAGGGTAGATCGATATGTGGATTGATATAGAATAAATTAGAATGAGTTATCGTATTGCATACGAGATCGGGAAGATATCAGTTAAAAAGACAAGGAACAAGACAAAGACATATGTACATTGGTAATTAATAAATCGGGAGTTTTAAAATCGAGGATTTATATTCGGAGGACTTGTTGAGTAAAAAGAAGAAGGCTCTACGCCAAGGATAAGAATTGAACGTATGATTTCAAGGAGAAACTGTAGAAAAGGATTGACGACAAATGATGCTAAGGAACTGTGGATTGATATAGTATGGATACTTAGGATACGATAAGGAAATCAAGTATTTACAAATTGAGGTTGGAAATATGATTGATGATTAAACATTTTATGCTTATAGACATGTCCAGATAATGGCCTATATTTTAGGGTATACGTTAAGGTTTCATGTTAGTATGGAAGATTCTAAAGGATATATGACATAGTTTATGATAGAAGGACCTTGTTGAACCTGAACCAAAATACATGTAGCAAAAACAACATGGATGATTTCAAGGGTAGCAGTTTGAGTATCGTAACCAGAGTAGCTACATGTTATAGTTTGATCTATTGGATGATTTTTAATTTCGATGACGAAATTTTTGTACGGTAGGTAGGATGTAAGCCCCCTGAAATTTAGGGCTATTTTAAAATTTTCTAAATAAATTATTTTCGATAAGTGTTTTATTATTTAATTATTTTTGATCATTAATGTACCTTTTTATGACTTTGACTTCTGGAGCGTCAGGGATACCAATCTCTGTAAACTCTCTTCACGAGTTTTGAAGTAGACAAGATTATTTTCGTTTTGATATATCGTGTCCCACTTGAACTCGTTCCCTTGTGCTCTTTTTGTATCGTGCAACTTCGGGTCAACTTAGACCAATTAATCGTTGAATAATTATTCACACTTTTATCTTTGATCGTCGTTTGCACGTTACCGTGACTTTTAATTTAGGAGCACCAGACCAGTTGTTTTCTCAGAACCAACTTCTCATAAATGATCTACTCGAGGCGCTTTTCGCCCATGACCTTCGTGTCCGACTCAGTCACTCCATTTTGTGCTTTATTTTCTTCGTACAATTTTCGGGTCAATTTAGGCCGATTTATTTTCTACCGTGAAACCTGATTTATTTTCCAATTTAATTTCGGGACCCGACATCGATCCAACCTAGGCGACCCAAAGTATGGACGTGGCCCAACAATTTGGGTAGCGGGTCGTGACAGTGATTAATCGAGAATTATTCTTTACTAAGAATAATCTGGATGTTGTTTATGGAACTCTTCCCAGTTAACACTCAACTTTAAAGATTGCAGATTTTTGTTTATAGAATATGTTGTTTATGGAACCCTTCCCGACGACCCAAAAGAAGCAGTTTCAATTAATAGACGTTCTCTTTGTTTCATTTATGATACAACCACTAAAATGTTGTATCGAAGATCATATGCCGGACTTCTTCTACGATGTCTATCCAAAGAAAAAGCTAAACAGGCCCTTTGTGAAACTCATGACGGTAGTTATGACGCCCACCAACTTGGTCCAAAATTGTACGTTCAGCTAAGTTGGTTGGGTTAGTACTGGCCTATTATGTTAGTTGATGCGATAGTCTACGCAAGAAAATATAAAGCTTGCCAAATTTATGCGGATTTCATACATCAATCTTCAAAATATTTGCACCTAACGGTCGTGTCCTGGCCATTAGAAGCATAGAGAATGGACATTATTGGACCTATTAACTCTCCTACCTCCAAGGTCACCGGCCAAATTATTCTAGCGATAACCGACTACTATTCAAGATAGGCAGAAGCTGTACTACTTGTAGAAGTGAAAACATATAATGTCATCAGTTTCATTAACCATCATGTGATCTATCATTTCGGACTTCCCCGGAGGATCGTTTATGATAATGGCCCACAATTTTAGAGTAGTGAATTCCATCGATTCTGTGAGAAGAATCAGATCCAAGATATTGCATCTACAGTCTACATTCCAGCTGCTAATGGTTTGGATGAAGTCTTCAAGAAGACTATTATCATGTTACTCAAAGCTAATAAACATAATTGGAATGAGAAACTTGGTGAATGTCATTGGGCGTACCGAACTACAGTACGGCCTCCCACCGGTACAATGCCATTCTCTTTGGTCTATTAAAGTAAAGCAGTTATTCCTCTGGAGATTCAAATCCCATCTTTTTGAATTATTGTATCCAATGAGTTAATATCTGAAGACATTGATCGTCTACGGTTGCAGAAATTGGAAGCACTCGATGAGAAACAACTAAAGGCTCAATAGCAAATTGAGTTATATCAAGCCCGCATTTCCAAGGCTTTCAATAAGAAAGTAAAGGAGCGAGTTTTCCAGGTTGGTGGCCTAGTTCTTCTAGTAAGAAGACCTTTGGTTATGACACAGAAAAGAAAAGAAAAATTCGTAGCTAAGTGGAAAAGTCTGTTTGTTATTGAATCAGTGTATTCAAATGGAGCGTAAAGATTAGTAAAGCCCAATAGAGATCTGCTGATGATGTCTATTAATGGCAAGTTCTTGAAAATGAATTATGTCTAATCACAAGTGGATATTACTTTGTATACCCTAGGAAGTTTTGTACAATGTTTACATTTTCTTTCTGGAACAACCGATAGTTTGAATGTTAACATTTACTTTATTTCGAACAATTATTTTTATTCCAGCAGGTTTTGGATAAAACATAACTAATGGGTCGTCAAAAATTTCCCAACAAAACCACCTTTAATTCTTACAAAACTTTCTTGTAAGAGAAATCCTCTAAACAAACTCTCCAGATTATAAAAAAAAATTCGTCATTACAGCAAAGTTATTTTGATGACATCTTATTTTAATTCTCCGGTCAGAATCAGATAATTTATTGTATCCAATGAATAATCATGTTTATATTATCTCTGAACAATTCTATGACACTTATCCTCTACAGAGATCCATAAATTTTTCATGTCCATATTACCCATGAGCAAATTTACTCCTAAAAAGAATATTCATGTCCCTATCACCACTGAAATATTCTATACTATCGACTCCCTCTATAGAAATCTACAAATCTATTATGTCCATATCACCTCAGAACAAATTTATTTCAGAAACATTTATCACATCAATATTACCTTTGATGAAGTTTTTGATCATCCCCCATTACTCGCATATAGTCGAATGCGTTACAAGTAATGGGTCCACTATCATCCATCATGTCCATATTATCTCTGATAGTGATTAAAATCTTACTCCATTATCTATATCTAATCATGTATCCCAGAGATAATTAATCCACTTAAATATCCATCATGTCCATAGTATCTCTGATAGCAATTAATTTTTCATATCTATTATCTATGCTTGAATTAAGCATGTTACAGATAATAAGTCCACACAATCATGACATTTTTTATGTCTATATTACCTCAAGAGAAATATCAAAATTCAAGTATCCCTAGCAACATGAAAAGTGTTCTTTTACTTACAAAAATTCAGTAAGGATGCAAAATACTTTTATTTCATCAACTAGAAAAGAAAGAAAGAAGAAAGAGTTACAATAGTTTTCTTTCTATGTTGTCTTCAAACAAAACGCATAATTCTCAAAGGCAATCTATATCTAATGTTACCACTACTTCAAAAATGGTTAACAATGACGGCCAAATATGTTAATTGATGACATTTATCTGGCCGTCGTCTACGTAGGTGTCATCTTTATCATTAAAAATCAATGACAGCTCAACACCCGTCATCTTTATTTGTAACAGATGACTTGTACGTGTCATCTCTATTTATAAAAGATGACTTCTATGTGTCATCTTTATTTATAAAAGATAACATTTTCGTGAGACAATAATGACAGCTCAATACATGTCCTCTTTCTTTATAAAAGATGACTTTATGCGTCATCTTTATTTACAAAAGATGACTTTCATGCGTCATCGTTATTGACAAAAGATGACTTTTATCGTGAGACAACAATGATATCTCAACACATATCATTGCTATTTAGAAAAGATGACGTCTATAAGTCATCGTTATGTTCAAAAGATGACTTCTATACGTCATCTATATTTACAATAGATGACTTTTATTATAAGACAACAAAGATGACTCAAAACACATGATCTTTATTTATATAAGATAACTTCTTTACGTCATCTTTATTTATAATATATGACTTCTATGCGCCTTTAAATGTTTGTCATTATTTTGTAGTGCCCAATTTTGTATCTGTAATGTACAATTTATATTTTGTATACAATATCCCATAGAAGAAAAACAAAGCAGAAAAGTAATATGAACCACCAACCAAATCCATTTTATTTCATAATTATTCAAAATGTCAAAATTGAACTAAAACAATATTACTTCATTCTTACATACTTCAAAACATATAAAAGAGCCTGAAAAGGTTACAAATTTAAGGTTTTAGGATCCAAAATTGAGGCGAGCAGAACAGGTGGCATAGTATATTGGAGCTTCCTCAAAAGGTTTATCATTATACTAGCAGTATGTTCTGATACAAGATCCTTTCCAACACAGAGCACCTGACGAATAAAAGAGGCAACAACATTATCCAAAAGGTAGAAAAGGATAATAGCTATTATTGAACAAAGACACCACTACAAACTTCCATGGTAGCTTGGAATCTATTATTAATCAAAGTAATGTCCAAAGCTACATTAGATACAAACGCTCAAATTATACGCTGAATAATGTAGATAGTAGTTGAAGAATGTGCATATGAACATCCTTAAACTCATGATGTTACATTGATAGGGGTATGGAAATTAAAACTGGGCTGGGGGCAGTATAAGAGAGACCTTACAATTATTTGAATACAAGTGAAGAGGTGGTCCATAGTATATCTAAATTGAAATGACTTCCGCCAAGCCTAACAAATTGAAGGCATTATACTATAGGTTTCTTTGTTGTAAGCAAAACTTGAATGACAACAATTTTACTATTGATCTTACTGAAAGCACTTTTACAATGTCTCCATGCAGTGCCTCCAGATGTCTAATCACATTATTTAACTTAGACAAAGCCTCCGCAAAGTGCAAGAAAAACTGCAAAATTATCAATAAAAAGTAAAGCTTGATGACTTAATGTGCATAAATATTACAACGACAAATTCCAATACAATTACCTTCAATAAGAGGTTGAAAGACATAATCACCAAACTGAGCACATACACCTATACCTTATACAGAAGCCTGAAAACAAAATAATAAGTTATTAAGAAAATGGGGTGGCGATATTTGTTTGTGAGCAGTATTGTATGCACATGGAACTAACTACCATATTATCCGATAGTATCCTGCACCAAACATCTCAACAACATCAAATTCAAATTCAAATTCAAAAGGCCTCATGTATTAACCTTTGCATCTTTTGGGCCTAGCTTAAATGTTAAAAATAAATCTCGGAAGATGCATGTAGCTTAGAACAAAGCAAAATGATGTCAACAGAAAATAGAGCATTGAGAAAGTGCCCTGACCAATAAAGTAGCTAGAACACAAGCAATCCGGCGTGCGTGCTCACACACACACACAATCATCACCCACATTAAAACAAGTATACTCGCATTGTCTTTGAAGCTAATATCTAAAAGTTCCTCTGAAGAGTACTTTTTCTAATCACTGCTCTCAATTTGCACATAACATGAAAGCTTTTAATAGACTTCTCCACTGTACATGTTTCTACTGAAATTATGAAACATTCAGGAATCAGGATAACTTAACCCTGTTCAAAAGGAAATAGTCATCTGGTAAATGTTAATCCCTATGTATCTTAAAAAAACTAACAATTTATGGATGTGGTGAAGCAAAGTTCTGTCCAAGAGATCAAATAAGAAGATTTTAATTCATAATCTCACCCACACAAGAGAATAAATCCTTGAGCACTAGAATGAAGTATGCTCGATTAGTATTCATGTCATTGACAAACCAGAAAGTTATGTATTCAACCCAACAGGTAATTGCCAAATGCTTACTAGTGTAAAGTACATAAGAATATAAAAGTAGGTTAGCTATTTTCAACTAATTCAAAAGCTTGTAATCACATCTCTATATAAAAAGTTCTACCATAATTTGTATAATTACGCAAACTTTATATTAGCATATACTGATTTAGCTAAAAAAAAATAACGATACTATAATTGGTAGCAAATACTAACCTCAGGAAGATAAAATGAATATAAATAGCATTTTACATACTTGATGTCTAATGTCCGAACAACCAACTAAAGATTAACAAAACCCAAAACAACAATACTGTTGACATAAATTGTGAAGACCTAATTATACTCGACTTGTGCAAGAGACAAGACTCGGCACTTGCATCTTATGGATAGTTTATTTTTATTTTCGAACCTAAATTGCAAAGAACTAATTCCAAACCTAATTTTGCCACACATGGATAGTCTCTTTTTTTTGAACTACAATGTCATCTATATCCATAATGTGAAAGTATATTGAATCTTCAAATTAAAAGAATCAATTTCCTACCATTTAAGTTGCACTAAAAATTAGAGCTTGGATCCTCAAAAGCACCAAGACACAGTTCTCTATTGCACCTATTCACATGTTAAAAAACTATACAAGCTATATTTTCCATCACCATTCCTTTCAAGAATGTATGATCCTAAAGGCTAAAATTCAAACATATTGTTGTCCACACTAAAAGGGTTAGTACTGGATACTACTTGTTGGAGCTTATATAATTGTTATATCACCCGACATAAACTTATATGAGAAAACAAATTGAGTAATAAATAAACAAATCGAAAGGAACATCGCAATTAGTATATTTGCCCACTTTTGCTACAACAAAAAATTTAATCTCAAATTTTTGGGGTTGACAACTTTAATCTTTTTTCTGCCAGCGAGAGTCCTCTGTAACATCATCTATCTTACACTAGATATACATGATGATAAGGATCCTGCAGAAAAGAATTCAGTTTTCCATTTTATATTTCATCGTCTCTTCGTAATAGAAACATTAGTGGCAAGGAACAAAATATTCGGTAAAAAGAATCATAAACAATAATAGGCTTGGAGATGTTAAAAGTGATATTTTTATAGGTCCACATGCTAACAAAGATCATAAATTTGTTTTCTACAAATCTAAAATATAGAGAATTTTATGCTAAGAAAGTGGATGCCATTAGGCACAATTCATCTCTAGTTGTTTATATGAATTATGAAGCTGACACCAAGTTTGTTAGGTTTTTTTTTGGTTTATTAGAGGCGGCGTGAATAGACAACTCAACTCAACTAATCCCCTTAAATTGATATAGGCCTACCACGGTCATCACTTAATAGGCATATATTTAGTTAGTTGAAACTCATGATGCAGCATATCATGGGTTATATGATACTTGCCTGAGTGCAACAATACGGCAAGCCATGCTTTATGGATCCAAATGTTGTGCTTTTAAGAAACCACACATTCCAAACATTAGTGTAGCTAACATGAGAATGTTGATACGGCGGAGTGGCAATACATTAAAAGATGTAAGAAATGAGAGAAAGTTGGAAGTAGAAACAGGACTACACAGACAAGCCACAAGCATGATAAACTATTAACGCAGGTTAGTGAAAGACTTTATAAAATTGTAATGCCAGTGAAATAGTCAAACTAAAAATAAAATTAGCGTACAAGTTTCACAATCACCCAGAGGTAAGTGACTATCCTCAACTGTCAATCAGTCGGTACAATAAAATTTCTCGACTTTTAATTAAATGGAAGAGCATTGGCGTAAACAATATCTTAGAACTCATAATCACAAGATATGCCTCTAAGTTGCACCACCTTCCATGTGCCTCACTACTATACATGCTCCGTCATCTCACCAAACCATTCCTCCCTCATATGCAGAACAAGAAGGACTACTCTCAAGGCATGCAAACATGGAGACTCATGGAGTGTCCAACCCATGCAAACTTGTTCCAAGACAGTCAGAATACGATAATTTATCTTGTCAATCTGAATGTTCCAAATATTTATGACCTGCGAAGCACTGACACTACAAAATGGTGTCATGTTTGTCCTCCTATCATGTCACACACGGCATAGGCAATCCAAACTTGAAAGATTGATGTACTTCTTCCTTTAACTCTAGTTCCTAGCTACACTGTGATGGCTATAAAGATTGATGTACTTATTCCCATGAAAATTCAATCATATTTGGACAATATTCAAACTTGACTACAATATCCAAATTGAGCCTTGCATTGTGTAATCAAATACATAATATAATAGTGATCAATAAACATGTGCAGTCAAACAAGAAGATAATAACGGATAAGATGATTCATACCAGGATCTAGAAATGGAACCACTTGCAAAGTGTACGTTTACTTTATTGAACTCCACTCATGAAACATGTCTATCAATGATAATGAAAGAAAAAGGAAAGCAATACAATGCCTTCACTTCTTTTGGCAGAAAAGTTTCAGGACCTCAATGTTAAGTTTGAAGAGGCAAACTTCTCATAAGTTTTTATCTTTTTTTTAACTTTAAATGGACCGGCATTCATCAGTCCAACAAGTATATAGAGATGTAAAACCCAATAATGTGAAGATGAAGCTGCTACTTAGCCTACAAAGTATTTAAAAGGGATATATAACCAATACATGTTTGAGTCTAAACTTGATGTTATCTAGCTAAATTTCAACGTGTAAGTGTAGGACTGACATAGTATGTTGTCACTGCAAAGAAGGGTGGTCTTATAGAAAAATAAAAAATTCATACCTGAGATGACTTGAGGCCATCAAGGAAGGTCCTCTTTGACACCTCCTCGAAGTAGCCTTCCAAGCTGATCCCCCGAATCTGGCCGGCGAACCTCGTTGGGAACTCCACAGGTCAAATCAGTCGATGGGGTAGATCACGCTCTCACCCTCCAGCAGCTTCTCGTACTAGAGGTCGACTTCATTATCGAACACCGAGACGAGGCCCGTCCCGGTGACGACGAGGCGCTCCTTTGGATCGGTCTCCCTCTGTGGGCAGCGGTGGTGGCGAAGTCATAGATCAGGAAGAGGGAGGCAGAGCGGAGGTGGCTACAACGACGATGGTGGTATGGGAGAGGGGGGAGGCAGACAAGAGAGGGCTGCTGGTAGAGTATAGGGCTTCCATAAAGAAAAACCTAACCCTAGGATGAATGGTGGAGAAAGCGAGAAAGAAGAAAGGGGATATCTATTCTATGGATGGAGATAATAGTGAAAATAGTAAAGGAAGTAAAATATAAAGAGATGGATGGGGAATAGAAAGAGAGACGGGATTCAGTTCAGGAGTGGGAGGGTTTTCAAATTGGATTTTCGTTTTACGGGGATGAAAGAAGAATATGAAGAAAATAATAATAAATTATTTATTTTTTAATTAATTTAATCTTTTGTTATAAGAAATAAAGTTTTACACTTGTGCCTAATTCTTTTATGTGACGTGAGTTAGTTTGGTAAATGAAGGAAAATAAATTAGCCCTGTATAAGTTACAATTATATCCTAAGATGATGACATTTGGTACACAAAATATTATATAGCCAAAAAATAAAAAATGGAATTAAATTATTTAAAAAATTATAATCAGATGTTTGGTGAATATATAAATATTCTCGAGAAAAAGTTTAAAAATAGAAAAGAATTTTAAAAAGCCAAAAAATAACTAAATAATTAATAGAATATCTTAAAAACACGAAAAAGAAAAGAAAAGAGAAAACTATAAAACAAAACCCAAAAAGTTTTAAAAAAAACTCTTAAAACATGGAAAAAGATTAAAAATAGAATAAACCCAAAAATAACGAAAAAATTATAAAAAATGATAAAAGCTAATAAATAACTAAAAACAAAAAAATCTTAAAGCAAAAAAACATTAAATAAATAAAACCAATCTTAAGATGAGGTGATAATGGACATGTAGTGCCTCTGCCTCAAATCTGTAGCATATACTTCCTTCGACTAATCAACAATATGTCAAAATTTTAATTAATATATGACACAACATGTCTTCATTATTGTTTAAACTAAATATGACTCTTTATGTCATAGTGTCATTGTTAGTCCCACATTTTTTTCACATACAAAAGATGACATCCATAATTATTTTGATGACCCTTATCTTTTTAATCGTCATCTTATAGTATTTATCATGACATTATTTTCTTTAATGTCATTGATAAAGTTATTAATGACGATCATCCAATAAGTCGATATTAAATATATCATTAATGACGTTTTAAGATAAGTGTCATCTATAAAGTGTCATTGTTAACGAATTTTGTAGTAGTGTACGTAAAACTTGGATGAAGAGTCTGCATACCAAAGTCAAGACAATAAGTTGATCCTATGCTAGAAATTCTTATACGGCCGTTTTCACTCCAAGTTATAGAAGACGCATAAGAAGACTTTATGCGTTAATTTTTTTCCTTCAAGATATTGAAAACAATTAAAGAAACTAGTTGCCTATGCGTTTCATTTATCTCAGGAAACTTTTATCACTATCAAGGTTGTCTGGAAGGCAATAAGAGGGTTTATTCTCTATTTGAGCATCAATGAAATGTTTTTTTTATGCATCGAGTTATCAGGATTGTCTTATGGGGTCTTTGTGCAATTGTTCTTACATACAGATCAAAAGAATTTTTACCCACAAGTAACTTGGCAAAATAAGAAACTTCATTACTGGTCATAAAGGGTTTACAAAATATGGCTAATGAGGAAGCCAAGAAAACCCTAAACAGTTAGGGGGAAGAGAGTTCAGAGTCACTGATCACAACCGCAATGTCTTGAAGCGACCGCACATCTGGAGAATGAAACAGTCAACGAAAAGCATACACTCCTTCCTGTATCATTTTCTCTTCTGGGGTCAAGTGAAGAGAGTCAAAATCAGGAGATGTGCTTAAGGGCATTGAAATATCAGTCATAGAAAGACCCATCACGTCTAAGATTTCTTAAGCCATGGAAAGCTTCGTCTCTGCCAACTTTATATTCCTCGAGTCAGAAGAAGGCACTGGAGTGGAGTTCACAGCAATTGATGGAAGTGGCATAGAGACCGCAGTAAGACCTACAGCAGGCAGTTGCGAGGGAGTAGCTCGCTTCAGTTCAAGCGATGTCTTCTTATAAGCCATTGGAAAGCAGAACAGGAATGCTGGTTCTCTAGTTTTGCTACTTTATAAACCAATCTGGCTGTTGACACAAAGTCACGGTCAACCAAATATTGATAACATTGACTAAATAATACTTGTAATAATTCAATACGACACACGACGTCTACATCAAGCTCAAGTCAGAAGACAACTCAGTCTTTACAGTTCAGTTATATATGAGTCTGTATTTTACACTTTCTTTGAGTCTAGACTGATTGTAAACTGTGTCATGCTGAGCTCTTGAGACTTGACATATAGCCTACCCAAAATCCTAAACTCCACCATCCAGAAAATGACCCTTAACTCCCAAGAACTAGTTCTGTGCTCTGGAGACAGAGTTCGGGCCGAACTCTGCCTCCACACAGAGTTCGGGCCGAACTCTGTCCCCTAAAAATCAGCAGCCTTAATTTTAGGGTTACCTGGTTGCTAGTTGTCCAACGGCCAAATATTTGAAATTTTCTACCCGAATTCTGGCCGAATTCTGCCTACAAAAATCCTATAAATAGGCCTAGAATTCTCTCATTTCAAATCATCCAATCTTCTCTTCTCTTCTTTCTTAAAGCTCAGAAAAGCCATACCCATCCCATCTACTAGCCACAAGCCTCCTAAGTCTCGAGTGCTCAGCATCTCTCAGTTAGGATTCTTGTGCAAGAGTTGAAGAAGTCGCTTGGACAATTTCAAGCAAATTGCCACTGCGATCCTCTGTAAGAAGTTGACGTGCTCTTCTGAAGAAAATGCACGGGTTGTAAACTACTATTTTACAAATAGTGGATTTAATCCTGAGCTAGAGTTCTCAGGCCTGGACTAGTCCTCCACGAGGAAAACCAGGTTAAAATCGGCTGTGTCTGCGTATGCTCTCTTGATTCTCTCTTTATTTTCTGTACTTACTCTGATTAGTTTTATTTGTGATAGAGTTGAATTTTTAATTGGATATTATCTCTATATACTCTATTCACCCCCTCTAGAGTTGCCATCTGTTCTTTAATTGGTATCAGAGCTCTGTTCTCTTTACAAGGATTTACATCCTAGAGCTGATCCATGGCAACCACACAATCCTTGATTTCCAATCATGGTGAAGGGCAGTCCACTCATAGGCCTCCCCTATTTGATGGAACCAACTACACATATTGGAAAACAAGGATGAGTTTTTATCTCAAGTCTCTAAACTTTGACCTGTGGACTGTCGTCACTAACGGTTACAAAAAGCCCGCCAGGATAGTTGTCAACGGTGATCTTGTTGAGAAATCACATGACAAATATTCTGACGAGGAGAAGAAACAGGCAAGTCTAGATGCGAAAGCTATTAATGCTTTATTCTGTGCTATAGACAGGAATGAGTTCAACAGGGTATCTACATGCACCACATCTCATGAAGTATGGAAACTTCTAGAAGTGACGCATGAAGAAACTACCCAAGTCAAGGAATCAAAGATAAGCCGTCTCACGCAAGAATACGAGGCTTTCAAGATGAAACCAAATGAGACGATCACGCAAATGTTCACAAGATTCCTCGACATCATCAACCCCCTGTCTTCGCTCGACAAGCAATACTCAAATTACGAGAAGATTCGCAAGCTACTTAGGGGGCTACCAAAGATTTGGAACCCTAAGGTGACGGCCATCATAGAAGGAAATGATCTCATAACCATGTCCATGGAGACCTTGATAGGAAAGCTAATGACTCATGAGCTTGACCTCAAGGACTTCGAAGAGCCTGCTCCTAAGGCTAAGGAGATCGCACTCAAAGTTCACCGGCGAAGGGCTGAACCCGAAGAGACAGATGATGATGACTCAGAAGATGATCAAGCCCTTATGGTCCGCAACTTCAAGAAATTCCTTCGCTTCAATCGAAGGAAGAAGGAACCACAAGAAGATGGTGAAGAAGAGCCAACTTGCTATGGTTGCAAAAATACTGGACACGTCCGAAAAGAATGTCCATTCTTGAAGAAGAGAAACCGCTATGAAAAGCCATACAAGAAGACTTCATCAAAGAAATATGCCAACACAAGCATTTGGCATGAAAGCGAAGCTACTGACTCCGAGAAAGAAAAGGACTCTCCTCAAGATACGGCTAATGTGTGCCTAATGGCAACATCCGATAAGGTATCAAACGAAACTCTTGACGACTTCTCTTTTGATGAACTTGGCGATGCTTTCACTGATTTACTCGATGATCACAAAAAGATCATTGGTAAATACAAACACGCCAAGGACAAAATAAAAAGTCATGAAGACGAGATTCAAAGACTTTTTCTATTGCTTGATAACATTAGAGACACTTCACCCACGGAAGTCACTGATGAAGTATCGAAGCTTAAACTAAGCCTTCATGATGCTGAAACACGTATTGAGCAACAGACACAAGAAATCACAACACTCAACACGTTGCTTGCTGAAGAAAATTGTAGACACAAGATCTCTATGACTAAGATTTATGGTTTCAATGCTAAGGTTACTGATCTGCAGGCTGTCTCCAAGAGATTAGAGACTAAATTGGGTAAACAGGTTGCTCAACCTCAAACCCAATCTCATGAGACACCCACAAAGCATAACACTTCTCATGCTAGTCATTCATATCATCCATCTACAACACATAATCATGCTTTCATATACACACAATTTCATAAAGGACACAAACCACATACACGTAGAAATAATTATCATAGATACAATCATCATGCTGCACAAAGACACAATCAACATCATAATATCATGCCATATAGACAACATCACAATGTCATGCCATATAGACAACATCACCATGCTCCATATAGACAACATCACCATGCTCCATATAGACAACATCACCATGCTCCATATAGACAACTTCACCATGCTCCATATAGACAATATCACCATGCCACTCCACAGCACTCTATGCATAATCATCATCATCATGCTAATCATCATACTTCTGCTCATTACACTGCTTATAGACATCATCAGCATGCTCCTAATGTAAATAGGAATGCTATATGCACTTATTATGGTTTGCATGGACATATATCACCACGATGTAGAATTAGAAGATTAGTTGATAGAAAAATATATGCATGGTTTCCAAAAACTAACTTTTCAGGACCCTCAAGAAATTGGGTACCAAAGGTCACATCTACTCTTGATGTAGGTGGACCTTTCCTCCTCAACTAAAAGTAAGTGGATTCTCGATAGTGGATGCTCGCGGCATATGACAGGAGACGCAAATCTTTTCGCATCACTATCGATGAAGAGAGAAGGATATGTATCCTTCGGCAACAACCTCAAAGGTTATATTATAGGTAATGGTAATATTGGTTATCTTTCCTCTCCCGTAATAAGGGATGTCGGCCTAGTGACCGAGTTAAAGCATAACCTGCTCAGCATTAGTCATCTTACTGACCATGGATATGACATTAACTTTAGACAAAACAAATACCTTATTTATGATAGGTCAATGGGAGACATCGCTTTTGAAGGGGTAAGAGAGGATAATATTTATACTTTCTATTTGTCTGGAAATACTAACATTGCAGGTAGATGCCTATATGCTCATAAAGATGAACGACTACTATGGCACCAGCGTCTTGGTCATGCCAATATGGATAATATATCCAGGCTATCAACCAAGAAGCTAGTTAGAGGCTTGCCCGACATCACATTCAAAAAGGACACCGTATGTGCCGAATGTGAGTTGAACAAGGCAACCAAGTTATCTTTTCATTCTATAAACTCTGTAAGCACTTCTAGACCTTTGCAACTACTCCATGTGGATTTATTTGGGCATAATAGAGTAGCCAGTCTTGGCGAAAAACTCTATGCCTTTGTTATTGTTGATGATTTTTCAAGATTTACTTGGGTTTTCTTTCTTGCAAATAAAAGTGATGCTATTTCGGTTTTCAAGATTTTTGTTAAGAAAGTTCAAAACGAAAAAGGCTACATGATTACTCGAATCCGAAGTGATCATGGAGGCGAATTCAAAAATTCTGATTTTGAAAGATTTTGTGATTCTAATGGTTTTGATCATGAGTTTTCTTGTCCAAGAACTCCTCAACAAAATGGTGTTGTGGAGCGGAAGAATAGGACTCTTGGCGATATGGCCAGAGTTATGTTGAACAAGTTTTCACTTCCGAAATATTTCTGGGCTGAAGCTGTCAGTACAGCATGCCATATTTTAAATAGGGTGCTTATTCGTCCTATTACGAAGAAAACACCCTATGAGCTTTGGTTTGGGAGGACCCCAAATGTTTCTTATTTTAGAGTTTTTGGATGTAGATGCTTTATCCTTAATACCAAAGACAACTTAGGCAAATTTGATGCCAAAGCTGACGATGGTATTTTCCTTGGCTATGCTGCCAAGAGTAAGGGATATAGAGTTTTTAACAAACGCTCTTTAATTATGGAAGAGTCTACAAATGTAACTTTTGACGAAGATAACAGTACAGCAGCTACTCTTGATGATGGTGTTGAGCCATCAACATCTACTCCAATGAACACCACAACCGAAACAAATTCTCTGGAAAGCTTGCCTAAGAAATTCTTTTTCAAGCCTTCACATCCAAAAAATTTGGTAATAGGTGAGGTTTCACGTGGAGTAACCACTAGATCATCATTAAGAGAATCTATTGCTAGCACTGCCTTTATTTCACAAATTGACCCTAAAAAATTTCTGAAGCTTTCAATGATGAATTTTGGATTTCTGCTATGTAAGAAGAACTCAACCAATTCGAGAGGAGCCAAGTATGGGAACTAGTTCCTAGACCGGCTGATCACTCGATCATTGGTACTAAATGGGTTTTTAGAAACAAAGTAAATAAAGATGGTTCAGTCACACGCAACAAAGCTCGTCTAGTAGCTCAAGGATACAACCAAGAGGAAGGTATCGACTACGATGAGACGTATGCTCCTGTTGCTAGACTAGAATCCATTCGGATGCTTTGTGCATTTGCAAATTTTCAAAATTTCAAATTATTTCAAATGGATGTTAAAAGCGCTTTCTTGAATGGTTTTATTAAGGAGGAAGTTTATGTAAAACAACCCCCTGGCTTTGAAAATCACAAATTTTCCGACCACGTGTTCAAGCTAAAGAAAGCGCTGTACGGCCTCAAACAAGCCCCTAGAGCTTGGTATGAACGGCTAAGCAACTTCTTGCTTGAGAAAGGTTTTTCAAAAGGGAAAATTGACAGTACACTTTTCATAAAGTCTTTGAAGGACACTATTCTCTTAGTTCAGATATATGTAGATGATATTATTTTTGGTTCTACTGATGAAACCCTTTGTCAAGATTTTGCCAAGTGTATGCAAACCGAGTTTAAGATGAGCAAGATGGGGGAGCTCAACTACTTTCTTGGGCTGTAAGTCAAACAAATGTTAAATGGAACCTTCATCTGTCAGTCGAAGTATACAAAGGACATGCTGAAGAAATTCGAACTTGATAATGTCAAACCAATTAGCACTCCTATGGCTACTTCAACCAAACTGGAACCAGATGAGAGCGGCAAACCCGTAGATCAACGTAAGTATCGAGGTATGATAGGCAGTCTACTTTATCTTACTACTAGTCGCCCTGATATAATGTTTAGCATTTGCCTGTGTGCTAGATATCAAGCAAATCCTAAGGAATCGCACATGACCGCAGTTAAGCGTATCTTTAGATACCTTAAGGGTACGGTTACAGTAGGCCTATGGTATCCCAAGTCAACATCATTTGACCTTATTGGTTACTCTGATGCTGATTTTGCTGGATACAAGGTCGACCGTAAAAGTACGAGCGGTACGTGCCATTTATTAGGAAAGGCTTTAGTCTCTTGGTTTAGCAAGAAACAGAATTCTGTCGCACTATCCACAACAGAAGCTGAATACATAGCAGCTAGGCGTTGTTGTGCACAGATTCTGTGGATGAAGCAAACCCTTGAAGACTATAATTTATCTTTCATGTATATTCCTATCTTTTGTGACAACACTAGTGCAATAAATCTTACTAAGAATCCCATATGTCACTCACGCACAAAACACATTGAGATTAGACACCACTTTTTGCGTGATCATCAGCAAAATGGCACGATTAATTTAGAATTTGTTGACACTGATCATCAGTTAGCAGACTTCTTTACAAAGCCATTATCCGAAGAGCGCTTCAGTTTCCTTTGTCATGAACTTGGAATTTTAGATGAAGCTGTCATAAATTAAAATACACCTGCATAAATATCGAATATATTAAGATTCTCTTAAAATAAACTTGCTATGGGTACAAGCCGAAAGGGTCCTTCTAACACCAAGGCATAAAAGCCTAAGCGACACGGTGCACTAGTCCGCAGGACTACCGCTAGCTGGGATCCAGCCCCTGCAGCTAACCCATAGCAGATTCAAATTATTAAATCAAGATATATTTTCTTGTTTATTATACGGTACATTTTGATTTATAATCTGCTGACATGCTACTTTTCAATTTCATACTGCTTTTCTCCTACTTGTACTATCTGGTTTATTGAATTCGTTATCTTTATAACTTATCCTGATTTCCCATACTTAACCAATTTTTTTTCCAGCCTGATTTTAGTTCTGGGATAAAGACCCAGAATTCGGGCCGAACTCTGCCATTACCAGAGTTCTGGCCGAATTCGGTCCCCCCTGTTCCAGAATCGGGACAGGTTTCAGCTGTTTGATCAAATGAGATCCTATGGTCCAGATTCACTCCGACCAAAGAAAACCCTCCCCTTATATTCGGGTTTTCCTCCTTCTCTCTCTTTCTTACCACCTTTTCTTCTTCTCTTCCACTATTTTTCTCAAACCCTAACCCTAGTTTTCTCTCCAAAGTGCTCCTCGCTTGTGCAATAGCTTTTTATGGTGTTTCTATTTTTATATGCTTTTGCTTGATGATTTATGTACTTGGTATACTTTTTATGGTCTGCTGGGCCTTCTCGTGCTCCATGATGGAGATGGCTTCTACTTGATGATGCTGCTGCTGATCGTAGTTTATTTTTATGCTTTCTAGTACTTTTCAGTTGTTTAGTTGGATTTATGTACTTGGTACACTTTTTATGGTTTGGTGACTCTAGTTATGAGTTGTGACTCTTAGGATTCTGGTAGTTCTATTTTTATATGCTTTTGCTCGTTCTGTTAGTTCATATGCTATTTCTTCTCTTTTTGGTGTGTTTGCCCATTATTATCTGCTTCTTATTATATTGTTAAATGCCAAAAGGGGGAGAGATATGTATATTCTGTGTATTGTGCTTTTGGTGCTTTTGGAAGAATTTCTCTATCAGGCCAACAGGTTCAACGCATTGTTTACGGGGGAGCTATCTTGTTTAGCTCGGCACCAATTATGGGGGAGCTTTGCTTTTGTCATTTCTGTGTCCAGGTATGAATATTGAATATATATTTATTATTTTGTCAATTATCAATATGGGGGAGATTGTTGACACAAAGTCACGGTCAACCAAATATTGATAACATTAACTAAATAATACTTGTAATAATTCAATATGACACACGACGTCTACATCAAGCTCAAGTCAGAAGACAGCTCAGTCTTTACAGTTCAGTTATATATGAGTCTGTATTTTACACTTTCTTTGAGTCTAGACTGATTGTAAATTGTGTCATGCTGAGCTCTTGAGACTTGACATACAGCCTACCCAAAATCCTAAACTCCACCATCCAAAAAATGACCCTTAACTCCTAAGAACCAGTTCTGTGCTCTGGAGACAGAGTTCGGGCCGAACTCTGCCTCCACACAGAGTTCGGGCCGAACTCTGTCCCCTAAAAATTAGCAGCCTTAATTTTAGGGTTACCTGGTTGCTAGTTGTCCAACGGCCAAATATTTAAAATTTCCTACCCGAATTCTGGCCGAATTCTGCCTACAAAAATCCTATAAATAGGCCTAGAATTCTCTCATTTCAAATCATCCAATCTTCTCTTCTCTTCTTTCTTAAAGCTCAAAAAAGCCATACCCTTCCCATCTACTAGCCACAAGCCTCCTAAGTCTCGAGTGCTCAGCATCTCTCAGTTAGGATTCTTGTGCAAGAGTTGAAGAAGTCGCTTGGACAATTCCAAGCAAATCGCCACTGCGATCCTTTGTAAGAAGTTGACGTGCTCTTCTGAAGAAAAGGCACGGGTTGTAAACTACTATTTCACAAATAGTAGATTTAATCCTGAGCTAGAGTTCTCAGGCCTGGACTAGTCCTCCACGAGGGAAACCAGGTTAAAATCGGCTGAGTCTGCGTATGCTCTCTTGATTCTCTCTTTATTTTCCGCACTTACTCTGATTGGTTTTATTTGTGATAGAGTTGAATTTTTAATTGGATATTATCTCTATATACTCTATTCACCCCCTCTAGAGTTACCATCTGTTCTTCAACAACTCCTCATCTTCTTTCAAATTAAATATTTTGAGAGACAAAAACTCTCTAGAAGAATGCAAACTTTGACTTATTAATGATGATGAACCTATTTATTAAGTGCTAAGTTATTATGAAGAGCACAATTTTTGAAGAAGCGTTCAAAGTCCATAAATAAATGCATGAACAGAACTTGGACTTTTGCAGATGAAGCCACGTCACTCATACCCTGATATGATAGACAAACTTGAAAAGATGCATAAGCAATATGCATCATAAAAGGGAAAAATATATATGCTTCGTTCAAAAATCAAATAGGTATTTCCAACAGCACTTTTTAATATTAGTAAACCAGTTCCTTGTTAACTTGAAGAGTTTTTGATATGCTTCAGAATAATAAGCTTAAAGATTATTCATATTCATCTCGAACGCAACGAAATTCAGAAATGGTGTGTGACATTTTATTTTTGTGGAATACCAGTTTTGGTTTGATAATGAGAAGTTTACAAGTAAAGCTGTATCGGATGCATCTTCTGCTCAAACAAAGATTTAGTTTATGTATTTGACCACTTTATGCGTCTAGCTAATTGGTACAATTTTTATATTCTAATTTGTCATTGAGGATCAAATATTGTGGCAGTGTCATATAACCTAAATCTTCTCATAGATTTGTACATCCAAGACTTCTTGATACATTTATGAAGTGTCATGCTTCATAGGCAGTTATACGTCATCATGAAGACAATGACTTCTTCAAAAATTGAGCAAAAGCATATGCGACAAGATTGAAATTGCAGTAAAAAGCAAAATAAGAACTCTTATTAACAAAATCATAATTACATATGATAGAGATCTATTATATTCTAGATTTTTATTCTAAAGTCGTGGTCATATCTGATGGAGGTCTATTACATTCTTGGTCTTCTTCATCAGGTCCTCTATCAGTGCAAGCCATAAGATATGGAAAATGTTGCACTGAAGGACAACGTAAAGAGGGTGAGCACACCTATAGGCTAGGTACTCCGAACCTTGCATTCTAACGAAAGTTCTGAACTTGAGTCACATGCTAGTGCATCTACCAGCATGAGCTCTCCTCTATCCTTTTGGAAGTATGTTTTGGCAGGAGAATCTAAAACTAGATGAAGGCCCAGGACCTTCTCCGTCTGCTTGCCTCTCATGGCCTTCGCCGACTGCCAACACTGTCCGTCAACGACAGTGTTTTGATTGGGTATGTCCAGCCTACGATATAGTGTTGGCGGTAGAACGCTGTCCTAAGTCTCAATAACAACTATACACAATATAATGTACCTGTAAAATATACATATACTCTCCATTTGGAGGAGAAAATCAGAAAGATACAACTCAATCAGAAATAGCTAAGGAGGAAATATAATACGATATGGAATGGATAGATGTCAAAGTCTAATACAACTAAATTGAAATAAGTCTAAGCATTATCAACACATCACACTGAGTATATAAAATAATAACATATCAGAAGATAACTGGAGACAAATCTAGATAAATGTCCTAGCAGTCTAATCTATGCACTAATGGTGTCTCTTCTATGCTAGCTGGATCCTCCTCATGATCTAGGTCGCAAGTGTCGTCTAAGTTTGTGCCATAATTAGTAGTGCAGAAATCTTCCAAGTTCTCTGTAAAATTTGTTAACATATTCAATCAGGATTGGAGCAAAGTACATAACTATGAAAGCATTTTTATGCATGGTAGGAAATATAGAACTGGCAATAGAAGAATATATATGACATGTTGTAAAGAAAATACAGGAATATATCAAATACAAATAAGAAAGCTGAGAACATGAATAGGATAGAGAATTCATGAACTATAATAAATATAAGTGATTTAGAGTACAAGATAGTTATGTGATTAATTTAGGTTGCACATGAGTAATCTACGGTAACACGATTATACGTGAAGGTATAATCCATATATACATGTGCACACTAGAAAATTTAATCACATAACCACTTCTACTCTCCTGTCTCAATCAATACACAAGGATCCGATCATGATACATTACGTATGCAATTATTATTTCCACATGGAGCACATGATAGTACATGAAAGCACATGGATGACATGAATACAAGGATTATACGATGTACACGATAACGTACATGAACATGAAATACCGAATATACACGATATGGGGATAACATCTCGTGACAAGATCCATTTAGTACCAATCCGTGTTAACAAATGTGACAACATCAAGTAAAGTAGTCTAGAGCAAGTAACATAGATACTATTATGATTAAAAGAATCAGAGAATGTACTTGCCTAATATTCTGAATAACGACTATGTGTCGGTATCTGAACTGGCGTCACAATGAACTATTATGAATTTGCAGGGTTACAAAATGTTCTAGAGTAAACAATTGATTTAAATGCATTATTTATATGCTGCTAGGCCTCTTCTAGGCCAGAGAAGTCAAACTAGGTCAACTCTGGTCAATTGGTGAACTCTGGGTCAAACTTGGTTCATTTAGTCTAAATCTAGGGTTTTGGCTAAAAGTAGACTATTTTAGTAATCTAGGTTGTTGTTGTATCAAAACCATATCCTAATCATGGATTCAAACATATTAATATACTACATAGTATATAGTGTAACTCTAGGCTAGCTTACCCAAAACCCCTTATTAAACTACTATCATTATATAAATATATATATATATATATATATATATATATATATATATATATATATATATATATATATATATATATTAACAAAACTTTATTTATTCATAATCTCCACCTCAACGTACAACGAAATATAACTCATCGTTCTAGCCACTCTGGGATTACAATATTGGAATATATACTCGAAGCCCTCCTCATTTGTCCTTTATCTTCATATATAAGTTGATCTTCATTATACGAGTAACCCTCAAATCTCCTTTTATTACGGTTTATATATATATATATATATATATATATATATATATATATATATATATTTGTCATATATATATATATATATATATATATATATAAAAAATATATATATATATATATATATATTTTATATATAAAAAACATATATATATATATATATATAATATATATATATATATATATATATATATATATATATATATATATATAAATATATATATATATATATATATATATATATATATATATATATATATATATACATATGTCTATACATATGATGCTGGCCCAGGAACTTATCACCTGCATGAAATTTTCGGTAAGAGGGGGCAACATCGCCATCAAAATTGACCTGGAAAAAGCATACGACAGACTAGATTGGCAATTCATGATCTGGGTCTTCAGAGCATTCGGCTTCTCCGAGAATTGGACCAACATCGTGTGGAGATCCATCAGCAACTCTTGGTTCTCCACAATGATCAACGGGCAATCCGAGGGATTTTTCAAATCTAGCCGAGGAATCAGACAGGGCGATCCCCTATCATCCACGATCTTCATTATTGCAGCCGACGCCCTGAGCAGAAACCTCAACAACATGGTTAACATCCCCAACTTCCAGCAATTCCACACTGCCAGCGGATGCCCCATCATCACACACCTGGCTTTTGTCGACGATCTTCTCATCTTCTCTTCCGGGGACGTAGGCTCTATGGAGGTGGTTCACACTACCCTGGCGCGGTACTCCAGATGCTCCGGCCAGAAGATTAACCTATCCAAAAGTACCATCTATTCCCATCACAGCTTTAACACCGAGAATGCGGCCAGACTCACCAACCTCACCTCCATAGCGGTAGCTCATCCTCCTTTCAACTATCTCGGCGCCCCCTTGGCGTACGGGAAATCTAACGCCAGCATCTACGAGCACTTAATCACCAAAATCAGAAACAAGATCGAAGGATGGCATAACGCTACCCTATCCCCTGGCGAAAAAATCATCCTCATCAAACATGTGCTCAACTCCATCCCCATCCACACCCTAGCGGCCTGCTCTCCGACCAGGAAGGTCATCTTGTCAATTGAACAGATCTTTTGCAACTTCTTCTGGGAGCACAACAAGGGGCAAGACAAACGCCACTGGGCCAGTTGGGACACCATGGCTTCCCCAACTGCCAACGGCGGACTTGGATTCACCAAACTCGATCACATCGTCAAAGCTTTTTCCATAAAACTGTGGTAGAAATTACGCACTAGCAATAACCTTTGGACCAAGTTTATGAAGGCCAGATACTTCAGACACACCCATCCTGCGACTGCCACCGCTAACAGCAGGTCCTCCGCGGCTTGGCGGCGTATCCTTTGTGGCCGGGATCTAGCCGAACCTGCGATCAGACTCAATCTGGGTACTGGCGAGTCCAACCCATTCCTGGAAAGGTGGATAGGCGACTGCCTTATCCCGAACATCACCAATTCCCCTAGAAATTGTAGGATCAAAGACCTGTGGAATCCCACCAACCATGTTTGGAATTGGGACAGAATATGCGACTGGTCCGGCAACGAAGCTGTTGCCAGCATTCGCCAGCACGGTCTATCCATCGGCGTCGTCGCTGACCAGCTGAGGTGGTCGCTTGCAGCTTCTGGTGTTTTCTCCGTGCGATCGGCCAGAATCTCGATCCAAGTTAACGGCCCTGACCTTTTCATTGCGCGTTATTGGAGCTCATGCATTCCAAAGAAATGGTCATTCCTCCTGTGGAAAGTCATGAGAAGGAAACTTCCCACAGACGACACCCTTACCTCCATCGGATTTAGCTTGGCGTCGGCGTGTAACTGCTGCAGCGAGCGTCAAACGGAGACTATCGACCACATCTTCAGGGAAGGAAGCCTTTCCGATAAAATCTGGAGTACCCTCAATCACTACTACAACACCTCTCCAAACGACGGGCGCTTTATCGATCTTCTGGCTCACTGGGGCGCCGCTTCCCACGGCCACCAGATCGTTGCTGCGGCCGCCACCTGGGCTATCTGGAAAAATCGCAACAAAGCGAGATACGAGGGACACCAATACTCTGCTGATCAGCTAATCCGGGAGATTCACCGGCAATGCGGCAAGCGGAGATCCCTTTGCTCCCACAGTTCTCCGGCTTTCGGGCCACCGTTCTTCTTTTAGTTTTGACGGTCGCGGCCGGTCTTTTCCCCTGCCTTTCCCTTTTGGTATACTTTTGTCTTGTATACGTGTCAGGCTTCAGTTTCTTGAGCCTTGATTTTTAATAAAAGGGGGTTTCTTTAAAAAAAAAATAATAAATAAAAAAAATATGTATATATATATGTATAAAAAAAAAAATATGTATAGACATATGTATATATATATATATACATATATATATATACATATGTCATATATATATATATATATGACATATGTATATATATATATATATGTATGACATATGTATAGATTGACACACATTTGTAATGGCTGATACTTAGTTAATATGGACTGCTACAATGATAAATGCCTAAGTCGAGGTATAGTACTATCCTATATTCCCAAAGGTTGAACCAAAAGTGCAACAAAGCTGACCCTTAACCAAAACCCACCATCTATACTAGTTGACTAATACATAAAGGGCATGGGAAAGGTATATCACAGATACAAGACTGAACAGAGATACAAGTCTGTTCAGTCATTAAATGGTAACTACACTCATGTGTAGAAATATGGGCTGAGATTAATAGGACTAGACTTGATATGCAATGGAGGACTGATATGTATAATAACTGAACCAAAGTCTAACTAAGGAATTTAGCAAATGGTATACAATTTTATTGATGTATTAGAGAGGACTGAACCAAAATGAATATATGGACATATGAAATAGTGTAGGCCATCAGTGGGCACTAAACTAGACTCTAAACAGGGACTGAAATATTAGAGACGATAGGACTGGATTTAGAAGACTGCACACAATAGTAAATGGACTGTATAGTCATAAGTACAAGGAATGAACATTAAGATTATCTGAACATAAGCAAAACTGGAAAGAAAATCTTACGGCACAATGGACTGAACAAGATGAACGTAAGGTAATTTTCTACCAACAATGATACAAGAAAACATTTACTCAGACACTATACAATTGGGGAAAAACTTGGGACTGAAATATGCTCCTAATCTCGATCTATCACAGTGTGCAATGATACCCACTATTGTAGGGAACTGAATGTTAATATTTAGGATTGATCATACAGCTAAGTAGGGGGACTGTACCAAACATATCTGATACTAAGGTAATCCCATACTCGAGCCCCCTCCCTCCATCTAATTTTATTACTGATATATGATGCACAAGATGGAATAGGATAAGATATTATATGAAAATGGACTGAACATCTAAGCTAACTTGGACTGCACAGTGTATAGAAAGGACTGATCATAAATGAATATCTAGGCTTCTAACCCATTTCCCCCCTCACCAACAGTCAAGTCAATGTAAAAGGCCAAATGTTACCTCAACATACTGATATAGGATTAGGGATAACATTAACACATCCCCATATATACTGCTGCAACCAAAGAATAATGGACTGCAGTAAGCAACCTTCTCTTTGATACCTAACTAAAAGGGACTGCAACAATCTAAACTAAACTATAAATAAAGTATGGAAAGATGATTAAACAAGGACTGGACATAGTAAAGCATGTACTGAGACATTAAGGTAAAAGGTAACAACCTATACTAATAGTCCACACAGTGACTGTAACAGTCCACACAAACCTTAAAACAGAGCCTATCATTTTCCAACCCCCAATTCAATACACAAGGCACCAACACCACTATAAATCCCTAGTCAATTATACAATAGATAACTTATAGCAATGCAAACCCTAAATAAGATTCAACTATGAAATTAGAGCATTGGATGCTTTTATGGCAATTTTGTCAAATAATTGGCATGCGTATTCAATACGTTGCGATATGCTCGTGATACGCACTCCAAATGGATCCAAACTAGACCAAAAGTACACCCAGAAGTTCTAAATCCCTAGCATAATCTAATTTACAAATTTCATAAACCCTAGAATCCTATTTTCAAATTTCTGCCAATTTGAATCAAAAAGTAAAAGGAAAATCCCTCAAATGGGAAGAGGAGAGCCTAAACTCCATACTAATGGCAACCCCTTATACCAATTGGGAAATAGATTTCTAATACAAATGCCAAGATCTAAAATCACTTCAAGCTCCAAATGCTCCAATCCCTCCAATCTAGCCTTTCCTCTCCAAGGAAAAGAGAATGAGACTAATTTGAGAGAATTTGGATGAGATATGGATGTTGAAGGAATTGAGGAAGAACTTTCTAATTTAGGATTAGGGATCCAAATGGAAAGAGGAAAAAGAACAAGTTATGCTTCTTATAGCCAAAGGGGGGACTACTGGCCGGCCATGTAGGTTTAGATTAGGGTTTTGGTTAAGGGGAAATGCCTTGGAAGCCCCTCATCTTATAACGACAAGTTTTAAAGAAACACTTTCTTCTAATTGAGTGTTTTAGCCTAAATGTTCTAAATGGTTTTCTAGTTAGCTTAGAGACGAACTAACTAAATAGAAACGAGTTTAAAGATTGTCTAAACTCACTAATTAAGTCTACCATGGTCATGTCTAACATCTAATTAAGGTGGCTCTAAGGTTTACCAAATTATATCACTAACACCTTTCAATTAATTAAATAATATCTAAAATAATCATAAATCACAAAAGTCTAAAATTCCTCTATTCTGGAATGTGGTAGTGACAAATCTACTCTCCTTAAAATAATTTTGTCCTCAAAATTAAAAGACGAAACTAAGACAGAAAAGGATAGAAGAAAGTGGGTATCACTCGCACATCTCATCCCAGGTTGACTCACCTAGAGAGTGATGCCTCTACACGACGTGAACCAAAGGAATGGTCTGTTTCTATAACACCATCTCCCGACGATCCAGAATCTCTACTACCTGCTCTAAATAGCTGAGAGTAGTGCCCACCTCGATCTCAGAGTGATCTACTATGTGACTGGGATCTGCCACCTACCGTCTCAACTGCGACACGTGGAACACGTTGTGAACTCCCTCTAGTACAGGTGGCAAGTCTTGCCTGTTAGCCATGACTTTGACTATCACGTAGATAACAAAAGGTTTGATGAAGCGCAGGCTAAGCTTTTCACCTTGACCAAAGCAAATAGTAGCCCGTATCGGAGATATCCTCAGGAATACCAGATCTCCAACCTAGAGGAAACGAGGTCTCCCACTTAATCTGTAACAATCAATCATAACAAACAAGATCATAAAATCGAACTAACCTAAACCTAAAATCTAAGATGTACCTCAAACTCCAATGATCTCAGGTGGTAATCGCCCAATGTCGCTGTCTATCCTGCGCTACCCAAAGTTGATTCCTGATGAGCTTCACCTTTTCGGCTGCATCCACAACCATTTCAGGCCCCAATAAAGCTGTCTCTCTAATATCATCCCTAGACAAGGTAGTACGACACCTCCACCCGTACAACGTCTCGAATGGTGACATTTTAATGCTGGCCCAAAAGCTGTTATTGTAGGCAAACTCGACCAAGTGCAAATGATCCTTCCAGGATCCTCCAAATTTCAAAACACAAGTGCGTAGCATATCCTTGAGACTCCGAATAGTCCTTTCCAACTATCCGTCTGTCTGAGTGTGGTAAGCGGTACTAAACTTGAGCTGAGTGCCATAGCTAGCCCGTAGACTCTGCCAGAAGTAAAAAGTGAAGCAACTATCCCGATCCGAGACTATGCTCACAGGAACTCCATGCAGTCTAACTATTAGTCTCACATACATATCTTCTAGCCTCTCAGTAGATAAACCTACCTTGAATGACAAGAAGTGGGCTGATTTGGTCAACATGTCTATGATGACCCAAATCGCGTCTTTTCTTTCTCGTGTACGTGGTAATCCTGACACAAAATCTGTAGTGATGTGCTTCCATTTTAACTCTGAAATTGGCAATGGCTGCAAAAATCCTCCCGGCTTCTGCCTCTCTGCCTTAACCTGCTGGCATACCAAGCATATGGCTACGAAGCGTGCTACCTTCCGCTTCATACCATACCACCAAACATGCTCCTTCAGGTCTCTATACATCTTATTGGCTCCTGGATGCATAGAATACTAAGAGCGATGAGCCTCCTGTATAACTGCTCCCGAAGCTCTCTACTAGGCATAAACAGTCTAGAACTGTGCCTGAAGACTCTATCCTCTGTAATAACAAACTCCTCCAAAATCCTGTCTGAACCCGCTTCCTGATACTCCTCAGAGCTACATCCTCGAACTAAGTCAACTTGATTCTATCCATAAAATCCGACTGAATCTGCAGACCCTATATTTGCATCTGTACTCTTGGTACTATCACCTCGATCGATAGACTCTCAAGTTTTGTCCGCAAATGACGGTCTGCCGTCAAGCACATAGCTACCGATACCTGCTCAAGGCATCGGCAACCACGTTAACCTTCCTTGAATGGTATTGCAATGAGATATCAAAGTCCTTCATCAACTCCAACCATCTATTTTGCCTCATTTCAGCTAATTTTGGGTAAACAAATACTTTATGTTTTGTGGTACGTAAAGATCTCCACACTCACTCTGTATAGATATTATTTCCACAACTTAAGAGCAAAGATATCCGCTACCAACTCTAAGTCATAGATATGACAGTTCTTCTTATGCGAACTTAATTGCCTGGAAGTATAGGCAACCACCTTCCTATTCTGCTGTAATAAACAAGCCAGACCCTTTCCTGAGGCGTTACTATAGATAGTGAGACCACATGTCACTGATGGCAGCGTCAATACTGGAGCTGTCCTTAATCTCTTTTTTAACTCATCCATGGTGACCTGACACTCCTCAAACCAGACAAACTCTATCTCCTTCTGGGTCAGCCTAGTCAACTACTCTGCAATCCGAGAAAAACCCTAAACAAACCTTTTGAGTACCCTATCAATCCCAGGAAACTCCTAATCTCTGCAAATAAACTCGAGGTAGTCCATGTCTCAACTTTTGAGATCTTCTTCGGGTTGACTGAGATCCCTTCACCTGTCATAACATGACCCAGGAACTCAACCTGACCAAGAAAGAACTCGCACTTTGAAAGCTTGCCATAAAGCTTCTCCTTTCTAAGATTCTCCAAACTACTTTCAGATGCTTCTCATGCTCCTCCGGGATCTTCGAATAGACCAAGATATCATCAATAAATAACGTAACAAACTTTTCCCGATACTGGTTGAACACCTTGTTCATCAGGTTCATGAATACCATCGGGACGTTGGTCAACACAAACGGGATTACCATAAACACAAACTGGCAATACCGAGTCCGAAATGTTGTCTTCGGAATATCCTCCTTCTTCACCTTCACCTGGTGATAGCCGAACCACAGGTCAATCATGGAAAATACCTTCGGTCTTCTCAACCGTTTGAACAGATCATCGTTCCTCGGCAGCGGATATTTTTTTTGATGGTGAGGTTGTTGAGATCCCTATAGTCAATACACATGCATACCGACCCATCCTTCTTTCACACAAAAACCACCGGAGCACCCCACAGTGAAGAACTAGATCTGATGAAGCCTTTGTCCTGTAACTCATCGAGCTATCACAGTGTGCAATGATACCCACTAGTGTAGGAAACTGAATGTTAATATTTGGGACTGATCCTATAGCTAAGTAGAGGGACTGTGCCAAACATATATGATACTAAGGTAATCCCATACTCGAGCCCCCCTCTAATCTTATTACTGATATATGATGCACAAGAAGGAATGGGATAGGACATTATATGAAAATGGACTGAACATCTAAGCTACTTGGACTGCACAATGTTTAAAAAGGACTGATCATAAATGAATATCTAGGCTTCTAACCCATTCCCCCTCACCAATAGTCAAGTGAATGTAAGAGGCCAACCTTTACCTCAACCGTATATAGAAAGGATTGCACACTGTATATAAAAGGACTAATCATAAATGAATATCTAGGCATGATTTAGTTTTATCTCTTATGTGAATAGATGAGTTCATACCGTGTGCAGTATTCAAACTACGAGGAAGGTGGTAGTGATTTTTTTATCCTTATCATTATACTTTTCCACCTGTAATGGAAGACGCTGTATGTGTCTACTTCCAGATTAGTGTTTTGCAGAAAGCAACTAAAGAAGCTATGCGTTCAAGTGTTGGCTGACATATAGTAATTCATAAAAACTATAATTTGTAGTAAGCAATCAAATGTTATGCGTTTAAAGTAATTAAACACATAGTTGATCCATATTTAACAGATTGTATACTGACATGACAGTGCTTCGTGCAACACATCTCAAAATACATAGCGAGCTATACGTGATTCTCATGCATGTTCACTCTCTACTAATCCCTAAGGCTAATGCGCCTACCCAATTTTATGCGTCTCTGAGGCAGAAGATATTGTATTTTCTTCATATACATACATGGCTATTCCACAGAAGAAAATCTACAAATAGAGAACAGTTTCTTCCTCGTGCAGGCAACAGACACAAATATGTAGAGCACAGGCATAAAAAGAGACTACAACTTCTTTGCTAAGAACTTTCAGAGAGAAAAAGAAAGCTTTCAGTGGTAAATTTCCCTTTACAACAGAGAGTTCATCAACAACCAAGCTTCAATAACAACTGCATCAGATCGTCAATGGAGTAAAGAAGCCAAAGTAGACTTAATCTCTATCGCCCCAATCCCCAAATTTTAATTGTACTCAGAATTATTGTTCAAGATTCTTGTTGTACTTCTTTTTAAAATAATACAAAAGACCATATATTTCCTGGACTTTTTTTGTGTTGAAACAAAAATGGCAACTCTGGTTGGAACGACTTTCTCTCCAAGGACAAAGTTGTGGCACAAACTGATGTTAACAAGCTAGGTTCAGTTGAGAAGGTATTGGTTGTGCAATTCGACCAACAACATATGAAGCAATGATGTCGGACAAAGACTCTACTCCGACTGCCAAGTGGTAGAAATCTAAGTTTGTTCGTAAGGCTAGGATACCGAAGTATCTCCCTGCTCTTCCTTACATTGCTGATGGCAAAAGGAAACCTCCGACCATCATGGACATGACTGACAGTTCGGAGGCGCATGGCTCAGTACCAACCATAAAACTGTCTAAGGATGTTCCTACTATTCAGACACATATGAGACACCATACATCTATAAAGGCTCTATCAATGAGCCATCAACTAAGCCCAGCACTTTTTAAGGACAGAAAGACACCAAGAAGGCGTATGCTAATCGTCCGTCTGTATAACGTCCGAGTCACAAAATACTTAGTATAAGAACGTCGACATGCCAGTCGCATACATACGAATTATACTCTAATATGGAACCATCGTATGTATACATAAGCTGTAAAATGCAGTAAACCACGATACTAATCTCATCCACAATTGTAAAGAAATAGTCATATAAAATCACTTGGAATTGTCATGCATACAATCGTTAGGCGGAGACAAATACACTACCAACTAAAAAGAGAGAAAACACTTATTAAAGGAATTTTTGTTGAGCGATACGAAGGCGATCCAAGTGCAATCACCTCGAAAGAAGATAGGTAAATATGGCCATTGAGAGAGCACCTGCGAAAATGACAAACATACACCTAGAGAATTTACCAGGTCCTTAGAGGTACATAACAAGATACATAAAGAACATGCCATGTAAATACTGAATATAAATATGCCATAAATAAAAGTAAGTGACAAGACATCAATAAGGTACATAACCATTCTACTGTGTTCATGCAGTTAAGAACAAACCTTCAATGCATGGTCATCTGGCTCAGGTGCAGGAAACTCATGTATGGTCCCACAGGATACCAAAGACCTCAAAGCATAACATCCCTCAGATGTCAGAGGCCAGCAGGATCAGGAATAGGAAAGTGCATACGTGACCCATACGTTAAGGAACTGTTCTTCTCACCCAATGCCTAGTAGAGTCACATCCATGACTCCTATACCTCTACTAACTGTCAAGTCTCCTAAACATGCATCTATTGACAGTTAGACCTAACGCACGTCCCATACGCATCAGTGATCAGCCAACATGCAAGTTCGAAGGCTATATGCTACTCACAACTCACACATATCTCATGGTATAACTGTGTCAAGGTTATGTAACACGCTACAGAGGGTAGTCCCTTAACTCTAAGACCATATCCAATCAAGGGATAATAAATAAAGTATAGCTAATATCACTAAACAGGCAGTAAATCAGGCACTGTAAATGGTACAGCCAAAAGAACAGGAATAAATGAACAGTGATATGTAAACAGTAAATTATGGCAAGGTATCTTGCCTGGTGTCGCCTGATGTGATGCGATGCTTCGACAAGTCCTATTTTGTCCAATTGCCAGGGTCGAGGGACAAGGGTCCGAACTTCACAAGAAAATGAGAACGCACAATTAGTTGTGATCAGTGGTGATAATCAAGGAGGATGTGTGGAGATAGATACATATATAGTGTTTACAAAATATCCATAATATACTTTTTTTTAGAAGTAGATTTTATTAGTATCAAAATTTTGGGAAAATATACTTTGGAAAATATCACAATTAGTTTTGGGCTAATCAAAATAATATTTTAGGTCAATCTCTATTTTCAAAAATATATTGTTTTATCCTTAGTAATTGAAAACTTGACTTACTAGTAAAACTTTTTAAGGTTTAATTACTTGAAAATATGAAATATCGCTTTTGGCTTAGATATTATAAATTCATATATAGAAAGATATATATATATACATATATATACATATATTTATATATATATATATATATATATATATATATATATATATATATATATATATATATATAGAGAATAAGGGAGGTAGGGTGCCACCTCACGGGGGGGTGTCAACTTGTCACCCCCCCATGCTATCATCATGCACATGGGTGCATGATGATAGCATGTGGGGGGTGACAAGTAGACACCATCCATAGGGTGGCACCTCACCTCCCTCATCCTCTATATATATATATATATATATATATAATTTTTTTTTATATAGAAAGCTATATATACATATATAGAAAGCTATATATATATATATATATATATATATATATATATATATATATATATATATTATATATATATATATATATTACATATATATATATAAAGATATATATATATAAAATATATATATATATATATATATATATATATATATATATATATATATATATATATATATATATATATATTTTTTTTTTTATAAAACCGCCACTTTATTTCATCAAAAATCTCAAAAAATTACAAGAGACTTGCTACCCAAAAACAGTAACAAGTTAAAAACTAACTGTAGCCTACTGGAACAGAACGTATGTGTCTACACCGAGTCATCACCCTTCGTATTTGTCTTTTGATTTCATTGAGCGCCTGCACCCAGAGAATTTATAGCTCTCATATCTCCTTTTGTTTCTGTTTTTCCATATTACCCAGAGAGTAGCTGCCATAACAATCTCCTTTAAATGCTTCATAGGCCTCCTCCACCACTTTCGAAATCTAAATAGCATCGAACCAGAACTCTGGATATTAAAATCTTGCTGTAAGCTACTCCAAACAAATTGAGCAAGTTGGCCGGTAGAGAAGATATGCTCTATTGTTTCCAGATCAGGATCTTCACAACAGTGACATTGTGAAGCTATATGAAACCCAAGTTTCTGAATATTATCGTCAGTATGAAGACAATTATGCATGAGACGCCAAGCAAGCACAGACCATTTTATAGGGATACATGTATTCCAGATATGAGTGAAATCAGATGTAATATATAAATATATATATATATAATATATATATATATATATATATATATATATATATATATATATATATATATATATATATATATATATATATATATATATTTTTAATAAACCGTTACCTTTATTAAAAATGAGGGTAATGAGTACATCCGACCTCATGGTAACAAGTACAAAATAAAGAGACTGAATAAAAGCACTACACTAAAGCCCAATGTGGGAGAGCCGGAAAATGCCGACAACCCGAAAGCGACTTTCGGAACTGTCTCTTCACCTCCCGAACCAAGAAGTTCGCTCCAGCACCACGACCCTCATATCGATGCTTGTTTCTGTTCTTCCAAAGCACCCAAGTAATCGCACCCGCCAATGATCTCCGATGGTGACTGCCCGCACCCCGACACCAACGTTGAAGAAAGACCAGGAAGTCAGTATGCATCCGTGCCTTGAAAAAACACCGGAACGCAGACCAAACCGTCCTAGCAAGATCCCCATGAAATAATATATGCTGCAGGTTCTCCCCATGACCAACCTGGTAGCAATGACACCTGGACACCAAATGAAAGCCAATCTTCTGAAGGATGTCATCAGTAGGAAGCCGGTTATGGCAAACCCGCCACATCAAAATGCTCCACTTCGCCGGAATACATTTGCCCCAAATATTAGAGAAGAGTGATGATGTAGGGTGAGTATTCCGACAACATCTCCAAGCCGCAGCCAACGTGAAAGGACCTTTCCGCTCACCCCAAGCCAGAGAATCAGGATCCGAAGTACAAGTAAGATTTGCCTCTCTGAGCCGCCCCGCTGCCTTCGCTCCAAACTGATCCGAGAACAAATTCAGATCCCATCCAGAAGCTGTCCAAAAGGAACTAATAGCCGGACCACCATTATCAGAATTCCTCGCCCTTGAATCTCTGATCTTTCGTCCCTTATCCGAAATCACCCGAACAGTCACAGTACGAAGAGGAAGGACCACCCTTCTCCCAGCCAATCTAGCCGACCTCCGAAGCTCCCCAGTATCCAAACCGACATCATGAGACTCCCTCACCTGTATACGACTCCGCCCCCGAGACCGTCTCCCCGTGCCGCGTCTGGTACCAGAAGTCACTCCCTCCTCCGGTGGAATAGCAACACTATCCAAACGAGGCCCCCCCGGAATCCAAGCCTCACACCTCGCTGAGCTCCCACCACACCCAAGTCTAAGCGAGATAGATGGTTCCGCCAATTTCCTTCCCCTCAAAATCCGTCTCCAAATATGGAAGCACTTAGAAGTCATAAACGCATCACAAGGATGACGCTTACGATAATACTTAGATTTAAGAAGCTCCACCCAAAGGCCCTTCCTATGCCTCAACTTCCACCACAGCTTCATAGAAAAGGCATCCATAATATCATTCAGGCACTTGACCCCGAGGCCTCCTTCGGACTTAGTCCGAGTAACGAACCGCCATGCCAACCAACTCCTCTTAGCTACCCCATCCTTGCTGCCCCAGAAAAAAGCAGTAAACATCCTCTCAATAGACCTGAGAACGGCCCGGGGAGGACAACAGGCAGCCAATGTGTACATAGGGATAGAAGAGAGCACATTCTTAATAAGGACCAACTTACCCCCCGGAGAAAGAATCTTGTTCTGCCAACCCATAAGCTTCGAGCGGATTTTATCCAGCAAATATGTAAACATCCCCGTATTCCTTCTCCCGCAAGATAACGGGCACCCTAAATAAGAGAATGGCAAGGTACTGGTACTAAATCCGAAGAGAGAAGAAATAATTCGACCACGATCCACCCCCAATGGTGTCGCAGTATAAAAGGCAGATTTAGAATAATTGATCTTCTGTCCAGAAACAGCCTCATACCTAAGCAGTACTTGCTGAAGAGCACGTAATCCAGTAATATCCCCCGAAGTAAAGATAAGAACATCATCCGCATAAGCCAAGTGCGAGATACACGGTCCCCCAATCGGAGTGTGGAATGAAAATCTCCTATTGGAATCTTGAAGAAGCTTGAGGTTCCGAGAGAGCACCTCCGCAGCAATAATGAAGAGAGCGGGGGATAAAGGATCCCCCTGCCGGATCCCTCTAGACGCCGAGAAGAAGTCTGTAGGAGCGCCATTGAGAAGAACCACATACCGTGTATCCGCCAGGAGACGGTAGATAAGATCACAGAATACCTCATTAAAACCAAATCTCCGGAGGACCCTCAGGAGGAAATGCCAGTTGACACTGTCATAGGCCTTCTGCATGTCCAGCTTAATAGCAACATTGCCACCATGGTTAGGTTCCTTCATCGAAGCCACCATATCCTGGGCAATAATGATGTTGTCCACTATCTCTCTCCCCTGAACAAAAGCACTCTGCTCCGGTGAAATAATTTTGGGGAGGTAAGCCCGCAACCTGCATGCAATTATTTTGGACAGAATTTTATTACAGAAATTGCAAAGGCTAATAGGGCGAAAATCAGAAAGGTTCCTCGGGTGCTCGACTTTGGGGATAAGAAATAAGAAGGTATCCGAAACGGAAACCGGAAGACGTGCACCAAGAAAAACGAACCAACGGCTTCCTCCACATCATCAGCAATAATGTCCCAACAAACAGAGAAGAATCTCCCAAAAAATCCATCCGGTCCGGCGCCACTAGCCGGGTCCATCCTCCGTACAATCTCCAACAGCTCCGCTCTGTCAGGTCTACGAACAAGATCAGAATTATCCTCCGTAGAAATGATGCTAGGGATGACATCAAGGAAGGCGTCCTCATCATAAATAGGCTCCGCTCTAAATAGCTTCGAGAAGAATAAAGAAGCCTCCGTCGCAACCTCCTCGGAAGACCCAGTTTCTGATCCATCAGCCCGAATAATCTTCTGAATACCCACTTTTCTATGCCTGCTCCTGGTGCACTCATGGAAAAAACGAGTATTCTTATCTCCTTCCAGATCCCATTTTAATCTGGATTTTTGTTTCCAGAAAGACTCATTAACCTGGACCTTTTGCTTCAATCTGGCAACGGCCTCCATCCAGGAAGCCCTCCCCCTCTCCGAAGGATGAAGCTCATAATCCTGCTCCGCCGCCAAGGCAGCGTCCTTGGCCCGAGGAACCTCATGAAAAATATCTCCAAAAGTAGCTCTGCTCCATCCAGCTAGCACATGCCCCGTCGTCCTCAATCGCATGCCCAACCGCTCTAGCGTATCATAATGCCAACATGAATTCCATGCCCGAGCCACAATCTGAAGAAAATTCGGATGAGAAGTCCAAAAGTCAAGAAAACGGAAACCTCTGCGCAAGACGGTAGAAGCTGGCTGGCAGGATATCAACAGAGGAGAATGATCAGATTCTGCCCGAAACAGATGCTCGCAAGAGACCTGAACACCATCCAACCAACTACCCGTCGCAAGTAGCCTGTCGAGACGGAAACCCTGCCGATCAAGCCCCGTCTGTCCGTTCACCCAAGTATAGATGCTACCTCTGAAACCAGCATCGGATAACCCAGCAGCCAACTGGAAATCTAAGAAGTCCGCAATGGCTCTCGTGTTAGGGGGTTGCCCACCAAATTTCTCATCCGGAGAAGCAATGATATTGAAATCCCCACCCACCGCCCAGGGCAAAGCAATGTCCCTGGCTTGGACGTCCAGAAGGTGCCTCCACATACTCCTCCTCCCCTGTCGTGTCCCTGCACCATGAACAATCGACAACCGCACCGGAACTGGGAAGCAACTCAAAGAAAGCTGCACCGTGATAGTCTGGTCACAGGAGTCAATACAATTGATCCCAAGACCCGACTTACAAAAAATCCAAATATTGCCCTTATCATTGTAAAAGCTAACATCAAAACCCAACCTCAGACGATAAGAAAGAAGCTTAGAGGATATCACCTTGGGTTCAATAATGGCAAGAAATTGAATAGAGTTGGACCTACACAAGGACCTGAGACGGGGTAAAGTAGCTCTGTTCGCCGTCCCCCGAACATTCCATATGAGGAAATTAACCATGGACCCTCTGGGGGTCCCGCCTAACCCGGGAAGCATGTGATCGGAGAAGTCTATCCGACTGAGGTGCCATCGACTTCCTCCGCCTACCAGCCACCTTCTTGAAAGGGACCATCTGCCAGTCTTCTTTCCGTCCCTCGGAGAGTGAGGTGGAAGGTCTACCCTCGAGAATAGGGGCCATATCAGCACCCGGAGCAAGATCATCTCCCCAGTCAGATCGGGGAACGAGACCAGTCTTCTCCCACACCACCAAGCTACGATCTTCGGTGTCAGAATCAGCCACAATAATCCCCTGTCCCAACTGGCTATGAATAATAATAGGAAGATCCGATAAATCAATAAAGCCAATACCTCGCTCCGGGCCCATCTGTCCATCCAGGCTCGATCCTGGAGTGCTGCGTCCCGTCATCATGGGCCGCCCGTCATCCGACCAATTAGCCATCTGGCCCGAAGATGACTCCCCCACGTGCCAGGATGGCGGAATGAAAATCGCACGATAATCATCTCTCCCGTGCAATCTGGGCTGCGTGGTCCCCAAGCTAACTTCATGCCCCTCAACGTGCCTCCACTCCTGCCGTAACCCCTTCCCTTTCTCACGCCGCGACCGTCTCCTCCGACGTCCCCTGCTAGAACCACGGCCCCTCATCATATCGTCTGCCTCACGCACCACGCCTGGAGAACGGCCGTCGGGGATAGTCGGACTATCAACAACTCCCTCAGAAGGAGGCACCACTCGAGTACGGCCGCAAGCACTCTCAGCGTGACCATGAATGCCACAAGAAACACAATAGAGAGGGCTCCGCTCGTAAACAACTGGTTGCGAGCGAACACCGTCAGGCAGTTGGAAGAACACCTCATGAAGAAGTGGTTTACTGACATCCACTTCCACCAAAACCCTGGCTACCCCTGGCCTAGTAAAGGACGCCGTAGCCCGATCAGTGCTGAGCGGAGTGCCGAGAGCAGATGCGATGGAGAGAACCGCATTGGTATCAAACATGCAGTGGGGAAGCCCGGGGAAGGCCACCCAGATGGGAACCCGGGGGTCCTCTCTCATCGGCGAAAAATCCACCGACGACCTGAAGATCATCATCGGAACACGCCCCACGAACCAACAGTCCTTGGACAGTAGCCGGAGAAAATCACTCTCGATATGAGGTCGAATCAGGACGTGACGATCATCAATAGCCTTCACGTCAACCAACCCCCTAAAATCCTGCGAATCGAAAGCCTTCCTAATAGCCTCAACCGGAAGTCTTCGTCGTGCAAACTTGCCAATAAGGTCAAGTCCACACGGCGCCGTGAGGGCCTCCATGTCTGACTGAGAGAACACAACCACCTTCCATCCCTCAGATACAATAGCAGGACGAAAATCCACCCTCGGAGAGGCACCCGTCGAAGCCGACGTAGATCCACCCACCACCGAGGCGAAAGACCGCGCCGTGCCACCCGTTCCTCCGCTTGCCACCTTCAAAGTGGCCCCCACCTCAACCGAAGGATTTCCCGGAAGGCCAGAAATCCCCAATGGAGCCACCCGTGAAACGCCAACGGCAGGTCGGGCACTCCTACCCAGGTGGCCGAGAGCCACCGGCGTTGGGGCGGTTGCACCCGCCGAAACCCCGACTACCACAACCGGCAGGCCTGGGAGCTCGTCCCTGCTCCAGCCAAGAAGGTACGAGTGAGGGACGGAAGCCTCCGCCGTCGAGACTGGTGGAGGGGCGGAAGCCTCCGACATCGGGACTGCACCGGCTTGTACAGCGCCCATAGCCGTCGAGACTGGTGTAGGGGCGGAAGCCACCGCCATCGGGACTGGACCAGCCTGTGCAGCGCCCACAGCAGAAGGGGCAGAAAATTATGCCACGCCGTTCGACGCCGCCATCTCGTCGCCCCCAAGGACGGGGGCCCCTGCTAGAAGCCGACCGGGATGGCCAAGGGCCCCCGCCGGCGAACCACCCGGGGGGGCGGAGCCCCCCGCCGCGCCAAGCATCAGAGAGCAAAATTGCCTGCTCCGCAAAAACCGCTTGACCTAGCGAGCACCCAATCTTTGTAATATATATATATATCATATATATATATATATATATTTTTTTTTTTTTTTTTGTATATATATATATATATATATATATATATACATATATATACATATATATATTTATATATATACATATATATTTATATATATATATTTAAATAAATATTTGAAAAAAAATATACATATATATTTGTTTTTTATTTCTTTTATTTAATATTGCTCAAAATACTAGAAATTAGTTTTAACTCACGAATATACGTTTTGAAAATATCTAGTAATTCAATTTTCCAAGGTAATAATAGTATTGACAATAACCCCAATAATGATAAAACCAAATTGATAATAATACTAGCAAATATTGACTATACGAAAAACTCTAATACTGATACGACATTATTACTAATAATAGCATAATTTTTGTAACAGTTATAATATAGTACTATCAGTAAAATGATAATAATAATTATTATAATAATAATAAAATCAAACAGTGAGTCAACTCACCACAATAAAACTAAAAGACTACTACTAAATAACTTAATGCTAAGCTAATGAAAACCATATAGTGTACACAGCTGTTATCTGATGTTCTCATTCATTAGAAAAGAAATAGGGAAAGTAAGAAATTTTGAGAGGGAAAGATGAGCGGAGGAGAGAGAGGGGGTCTTACAAGAGGTCGGCAGCGATAGGGGTTTTTCGGTCGGTGCAGCAATGGGGCGACGTCGGCGAGAGTAACCACGCGGAGGGCAACGCCGGCTGTACGAAAGGTGTAAGGCCACGCGGGGACGGGGCCGCGCTCGGCTGGGATGCAAGTGGCGGCCATGATATGAAAGTCGACAGTAGTGGCAGCACGACTGCGATGTTTGCGGTGGCGTGCTCGTGGTCGTCGTGGCGCAGTGCTCAATCCGGCACGGAGGCGAGGGCAGGACTGTTGGTGAGGCCTCGGAGCAGATGGTGGCCACGGCAGAGGTAAGAGTGGTGGTGGTGGTGTATAATTATTTTGGCCTTTTCCATTTATGGTTGTGGTGATGACGATTTACCCAGGCGGCAAAATTGGTGACAACAGTGGTTATAGGGGTGTGGTAATGCTGATGGAGATGGTGATGGCAATGGGTGTTTCGATTTGGATCGTGGTGGCCGAGATGGCCACGGCGGGGGTGACGTTGGTGGTGGTCGTACTGGGGATAGCCGGAGTTGATTGGTGATGGTGGTGGAGTTGTTAACGTGGATGGAGGTAGGATTTTGGTGGCAATGGCCACGGTCGGGGATTACCGTGTTGGCGGTCGGGATGCTGGGGGTGCCGGTAGGGTTGATGCTGGTATCGGGATGTATCCGACACGACGGAAAGGATGCCCGGATTGAGATGGGAAACTGTTGTACATATATTTGACATTTTTAGTGGATGGACAGGGAACACAGGCACGATGCACCTTGTGTTTGTGGAGAATTTTGTGGGTTGTGGAATTTATGGAGGGGAGCCAATAAGCCTCTCCTTATATTGGAGGTGATGCTCATAGTTGGGTAAGATTATGATTGGTTTAAATCCCCCATGGATAATTCCATTATTAATTCAAATTAATATAAAATTAATTCAATCAACTCCGAATCAAATCTATATAAAACTTCCATTAATTTAAAGTCTATTTAAAATAAAATTATTTCCAAATTTAAATTATCATAAGTAATCAAATATCAAATAAAACAAGATCCAAAATATCTTTCTCATAAATATTAAAATATAATAATAATTAATTTTATAAATCACGATAAATGTTTGAAATATCATTTAATAAAATAATTATAATTTGTTTTCATAAAATCATTTAATAAAATATTTATAATTTGTTTTCATTAAATCGTTTGTTTTCATAAAATAATTAATAATTAATTCATTTTCATAAAATGTGCACAAAAAAAATATATTTACATAAATAATAGTTTTCTACATTACTACTTATATTTGTAATAAAATAGCATTTTACAAGGTAAAATAAATGAAGTTTGAAATTCTCTTTGCTAATAACCTTAAACAAGTTAAGTATTTATCATATATATATATATATATATATATATATATATATATATATATATATATATATATAATATATATATACATACATATTGGAAATACTATACTTCCTTTATAATAAAATAAAATATTTTTCTAAAAATAGTACCTCGCACATATTCGCACTCATCGAGAAAATATGAAACGCAAACCCGCACGCGACGTACAATACGACAAATGCCAACTTTTATGCGACGTACAAATCCAAATTACAAAATCAATAATAAATTATTTATTAAAAAATCGTAGTAAAAATTCAATACTAAATTATTTATTAAAAAAATCGTAGTAAAATTTAGGAGTTTTACAGTCTGTGAAGGAATTTAATACTCATGATGGAGCCCTTCACTCCAACATAGGGCAAAAGGATGTACAACTTTTATACTTTGTCAGAGGAAACACTACGATGCTAAAAACTCAAAGGTTGGAACCTCTGCCCCACACTTGGTGAATTGAAACAAGAGTTCTACTTCAACACAGAACTCTAGACGCATGAATGGGGATAGAAAGTCTGTCTTTCAAAGACTTTTGTTCTCACCAGATTTTGTGTTATAAAGGAGGTTCGGCTCGTGCGCCCCTCCATGTTATGCACACTGATGATGGCGAGCTAAACAAATTAAAGCCTGTGCGGCCCAGTCATCCATGCGTCTCTATGCCACATGTTGTGGACACATGTTCATTGCTTCCCATGTACCTAAAATTAGTCCACGTGATAAAACAACTCAAGACCTAAGTACTGGGTGTTTCCCTGTACATAAAATAGGTCAACTAGTCAAGAAACCAACTCTCCCATGCATGGACTTTGTCCAGCCGTATAGAAAGAGAAAGGAGGTTATACATCCTTCAATTGACCTGTGTGATATGCTTCGTCACAAGCGTAAATCAACAGAGGTGTCATCGAACACACTTATATCTTGTCAAAGACATTCATGTGCAAAGATTGTTATTAACTGTTACTGTTTAAAGATGGTTAATCAACCAATTAGGCGATCTGTATTCACCATATTGCAACCAAATTCTCCATATTTGTCATGTCTCGGATGAAAACTTTCGGATAGTAAAGATGAGCTATAAGAGGCCTCAATTTATGCTACCTCTAGTCAAGGTGACGCTCAAGCACCTTCATCCTCTTCATCCAGGAGAGGTCAAAGGGCTACTTCACCTGAACGTGTTTATCAAGGAACTCATTTTCGATCTAGACATTCTTCTGGTGTACTCCAAGCTCCTGAATAAGATAATACTAGGGGTAGCATTCTTCAAGTATTTGGCCATTTTATATCTCAATCTGATGGCAGAGTACCTCATATTTCTGAGGGAAATGATGCAGTTTCACAATCAGGGTCAAGCAGTACTAGTTCTAGTAGTGCTTCCTTGTATACCTCTCTATATGGCAGTCCTTATATAACTTCTGTATATGTGACTGGTAATGAAGAAGGTGCCACTATTGATCGACAGAGAATTGATACCATGGACAGCATGGTACAAAAAATTATGGCGATAATATAGCCAATGCAAACAACCATGAGCTTGAAAATAGCTATACATCAATCTCCTTCATCAACTCAAATTCAGGTTGATCAAGATACAGTAGGGGGCCTTTCAACCCTAATCCATCACCAATAGTCGGGAATGTCTCCAAGTTAGTATTACAAGATGCACAACCGGCTATCATATAGACGCTCTACAAGCCAATCGATTGATACGCTTGAAGCTATTCGGGGTATCAATGCCCGATTGGATGACATCACTTCGAAGGTAGAACTTTATCAAATGGGAATGTCATATCCTTATCCTTCAGAGTGGAATGATATGGTTTATCCTCCAAAGTACAAACCTTAATCTCTGATTTCTTATGATGGAACAGGTTCCCCGAAGCAGCATTTAACATACTTTTATTCCCAGATAGTTTATATACCAAGGAATGATGTGCTATGGTCTAAATTATTCATTTGTACCTTAAAGGTGTAGCTTTTGAATGGTTCTGCAATCTACCGGACAATTATGTCAAAACTTTCACAGACTTATAGAAATTGGTCCTTACTAGAATCAATGAAAGAACATGTGATGTCTCTATTTCAAAACTCATTGTCACAAAGCAAAAAAACAAAGAGCTGACCCGTGAATTAATTGAACGGTTCGGGAGATTATCGATGAAGTTGCATCTGTAGGAACGAAGTCGTAAAGCAGAATACTCTAAAGGGGGGAATAGAGTAGGCAATAAAATATTGCTAATTAAAACTTGTTAGCAGTTAGATTATAGAAATAATAATAATCATAAAATAATAACTGTAAAGAAAAGAGTGATCAGAAGGCAAATGCAAACACAGAGATTTATACTGGTTTTCCTTTTGTGAGGGCTAATCCAGTCGGAAGAACTCTAGCTTTCAGTTGAATCAACTATTGGAAAATCCCGTAAGTTTTCATACGAAGTCCTTACAATTCTATAGACGTGAGCTTTGATACGAAGAACTCGACCAACTTCAGTTTTGAAGAGTCTTTCTTCAATCAAGCCTCTGATTACAATTTCTCTGAAATCTTCTAGACCGTACCGTACCGACAAATTAACAAAAGAATTGTAACTGGCTTGGAATTTGAAAATGGAAGCTTTTTAGAACTCTTTGGAATAAACGTAAGCTTTTAGAAGAGAGAAGATATGAAAGTGAATGAGTATTTTTAAATGATCAGAATTTCTCTCTATTTATAGTTTTTCCAAAGAGAGAACTCTGACAAAATTTGGGCAGAATTCGGACAGAACTCTTTGTAACTTGCAAAGAGAAAGCTCTCCTACAATATATACATAAGTTACAGTCGGTGAAGAAACACAAAAAAATATGAATAAAAACATTCAACACTGGCATGGTTTAAATATCACAGACAAAAATAAGATAAGCAGATAATAATTGTCACAGGCAGTTTAAATGGAAGCATACAAAGATAATGCTACAATAAAAGCTGAACTGAATAAAATGCTAAACTAAAGCATATAACATGTCCATCAAAAAGTCACTAATCATAACCAAATAACAAAATAAAAGTACTGATTCTAGCTTGGAATGTCAGAGCATTTCCAAGTAAATAAAGACAATAAATGCAGTCTCAATAAAATGACAAATCAAAAATCATCCTCATCATCATCGTCATCAACTACAGTGCCGGCATGTCCAGATGGACCAGCTCCAGATGTGCCAGCTCCAGAGGTGCGTGGAGTAGCACCAGAAGTACGATACCAATCGTAAGCGCTCCCTGGCTAGAACAGAGAGTGGGCTGCCTCATCATTAATACGGTAACCAGATGCAAAAGGATCTCAGAATGACCCGTCTGAGCCAATATAGGATCGACAAATGAGTTGGCAATAACCTGGAACCGAGTCACGTCACGGAACTCATGTTCCTTGGAAGTGTCAACAAAGAACGTCGACAGATCCGATAGGTTCTGATGAATACCCTCAAAGGTCATAAGGTAAGGCTGAGGAGGAACATGTGCAGTAGGAGCAGGTGCAGGAGGTGTAGGAGCAGTAGCAATGTTGCGACGAGAAAGCTTGAGGAACATGGGCTCAGGGTCTAGAGCACAAGTGGATAAGTCTATGTCAAAATGCTGAAAGATGCGTGGGATAAGCATCGCATAAGAGAGGTTGTGGTCTCTTCTGCGACATCTACGCATCATTTGAATGATAGTCTTAGGGGCAAAAAAAGGAATCCCCTTAAGAATGTGATATAGGGCAGAAAGTTCTAGTGTAGTGACATCATATTTTAAAGTAGATTTAGGAAGTAGAGTGGAATAGATAATGCGATGTAACTCATAGTTAAACAAGTTCAAGTTATTGGCCTTGAACTTTTCAGGATGAGCACATGCGGGCGTACAAAGCTCATTTTTGAAACTAAAAAGAGTCGTGCCCTCGAGAAAATCGAAGTCGTTGATGTCATCGAGCGGGGCACCTTCGTTTAGAATACCAAGGATTTTCGCTAGCAACATATCATCGAACTCGATATCGATCCTGCCAACACGAGTTGTTGCGGTAAAAGTGTCTAATACGAAGTTCCAATAGAACAATCTAAGGGCATTAGTAGCTATAGGGAATTGTAGGGTAGCAAGATGGTGTAACCCTAATACCTCAAAGAAGGGACGGTGATCAGGAAATACAGTCCATTTAATTGGAGAGCCGGTGCATATAGTGCGCATAACAAAATTGGCATACCAAAGCAATACTTGGTCATGAGTTTTGAAGTAAAACTCATCCGACGCGCCGTCATCCGATTGGACCGAAGAAAAGAGGGAATCTGTGTTCAGATCAGAAGACGATGCCTCTTCACTAGCATGGGTCTTCTTCCTCTTGAAAGGATTGAATCCCTTAGGCATTCTTTCCCAAAACTAAGAAACCCTAAAAATTTGAAAGTGGAGCAGAGAAGGAATTATACCTTCCGAGAATCAAGTATGTTGCAGAGGACGCGATTCTCCGCACGAATCCAAATTTTGAATGAAAATCTCCACGTAGATTGGAAGATATGGAGTGGAGAAAAGCTAGGGTTTGGGGAGTTCGTCGGCTGCTACTGTGATGATGATAAATTGGTTTGGAAGTGATGAAGAAGAGAAGACCTCGGGTTCTGGTATAAAATGCATACAGCACCAACAGAACTCTGGCCGAATTCAGACCGAACTCGGGCTGAATTCGCCTAGGGTTCTCCTGGTTTTTAAAAGAAATTTTGTGGGCCATATCCTTTTTATCAACTCATTTCAAATATTTAATTCAAAGTTTAGTAATTTTAAATTTCAAATAATATAATTAAATTATTTTATAAATTAATATTCTTTACTCAGTATCTATTTCAGATTGGCTGTAGGAGTACTGTCCCAGTTAACGGAGGTTCACCGGAGAACTCTTAAGTACCGCTTCGCTTTGACCGTAGTCGTAGTGATAGACAGACTCTTTTTAGGTTTGTCTCGAAAACAGTTATTGAGTATTGAATAAATTAATTAATAAAAAAAATTAATTATTTTTATTGACATCTAAAATTCCTAATCGTCGACGTAAATAATTGAAACGATCTTCTGCTAGAGCTTTTATGAATATGTCAGCCAATTGATTCTGTGTGTCTATGTATACAAGGTCTATATCTCCATTTTGTTGATGATCTCTAAGAAAATGATGTCGAATCTCGATATGCTTAGTACGAGAGTTACATACTGGATTCTTAGTCAAATTAATAGAACTAGTGTTATCACAAAAAATGGGTATGTGTGTGAAATGCAATCCATAGTTTTCTAAAGTTTGCTTCATCCACAAAATTTGTGCACAACCACATCCTGCGACGGTATACTCAGCCTCGGTTGTTGATAATGTGACATAATTTTGTTTTTTGCTAAACCAAGAGACTAGAGCTTTTCCTAGGAAATGACATGTGCCGCTAGTAATTTTTCTATCTACTTTGCATCCGACAAAATCTGTATCAGAATAACCGGTTAGGTCAAATGACGTGGTTTTAGGATACAATAAGCCGACAGAAGAGGTGCCTCTAGGGTATCGGAAGATACGCTTAACTTCGCACAAATGTGATTCCTTAGGATTGGCTTAAAAACGTGCACACAAGCAAGCACTAAAGATAATGTCTGGTCGACTAGTAGTTAAGTACAGTAAGCTACTGATCATACCTCGATACTTACGCATGTCGACGGGTTTGCCTTGTTCATCAATATCAAGCTTGGTTGAAGTCGCCATTGGAGTGCTAAGTGGTTTGACTACTTCTAGGTCGAACTTCTTTAATAGATCTTTTGTGTACTTTGCTTGATTTATGAACGTCCCATTGTAGGTTTGTTTGATTTGCAGTTCGAAAAAGAATTTCAGCTCTCCCATCATACTCATCTCAAACTCATTCTGCATACACTTTGAAAAGTCTTGACAAAGAGATTCATCAGTGGATCTAAAAATAATATCATCTACATAGATTTGAATCAAAAGAATATTGTTATTCAATGATTTTATAAACAGTGTAGTGTCAACCTTTCCTTTTGAAAAATCGTTGTCAAGTAGAAAAGAGCTTAGACGATCGTACCAAGCACGAGGGGCTTGTTTTAAACTATATAAGGCTTTTTTCAACTTGAAAACATAATCATGATTTTTGAAATCAGTAAAACCTGGAGGTTGAGCTACATAAACTTCTTCTTTTATAAAACTATTCAAAAATGCGCTTTTAATATCCATTTGAAATACCTTGAAATTATGAAAATATGCAAATGCATATAACATGCGAATGGATTCTAATCTCGCAACTGGGGCATGAGTCTCATCGTAGTCGATACCTTCTTCTTGATTGTATCCTTGAGCTACAAGTCAAGCCTAATTACGAGTCACTAAACCATTCTCGTTCAGTTTGTTTCGAAATATCCAACTGGTGCCAATGACCGGATGATCAATGGGCTTTGGAACAAGTTCCCAAACTTGATTCCGTTCGAATTGGTTTAATTCCTCATGCATAGCATCTAACCAAAAATTATCAGTACATGCTTCTTCAATGTTGTTGGGTTCAAGCTGTGAAAAAAAGCAACACAAGAAGCTATATCCTTTTTAGAGAAACGAGTACTTACACCCTTGATAATCTCACCAATTACCAAGTCCTTTGGATGAGCTGCCAAGAATCTCATCACTTTTGGCGTAACCTCAGGATTGCTGGTTCCGGCTTCTTTGCTTGAAAGATTAGCATCTTTGTGTGAAGGTTTTGTAGTAGCTGTACTTGGTGTAATCATGTCTTTATTGTCGTCATCGTTTGAATGTTGATTTAGTTCATCAAACTTGACATTAATTGATTCTTCGATGATTATGGTTCTCTTGTTGAAGACTTTGTACCCTTTGCTCTTTATTGCATAACCTAAAAATATATCTTCATCGGCCTTTTCATCAAATTTACTCAGATTGCCTTTAGTATTAAGAAGAAAGTATTTACAACCAAAATCTTAAAATATGAAACAGTGGGTGTTCTATCAAACCATAGTTCATAGGGAGTCTTCTTCGATATAGGTCGAATTAGAACCCTATTGAGAATATAGCACGATGTATTGACAGCTTCAGCCCAAAAATATCTAGGTAGACTAAACTGGTTCAACATTACTCTAGCCATTTCAGATAGAGTTCTGTTCTTATGTTCCACAACTCAATTTTGTTGTGGAGTCCTAGGGCAGGAAAATTCATGCAAATAATCGTGTGTGTCACAGAATTGCTTGAACTCTACATTCTCAAATTCCCCACCATGATTACTACGAATGCGAGTAATCATGAAACCTTTTTCATTCTGTACATTCTTGCAAAAGGTAACGAATTCTTTCAAAGCACCGTTCTTGCGTGCATGAAAATATACCCATGTGTATCTAGAGAAATCATCTACAATGACAAATACATATAACTTACCACCTAAACTAGCAATTATACTTAGTCCAAATAAGTCCATATGTAATAATTATAGAGGTCTAGTGGTACTTACAGCGTTCTTGTATTTAAAGGCAGATCGGGTAGCTTTGTTCTTTTTACATTCGCTACATATCGTATCTTTCTTGAAAGATATGTCCAGTAAGCCGCATACCAACTTCTTTGTGGATAGTTTTGAAATTGTGTCCATGTTTGCATGACCGAGTCTCATATGCCATAGTTGACTCTCAATGCTCTTGGCCATCAAGCATCTACCTGCTTTATTAGCATCTTCTAACAGATAGAAAACAAATATGTTGTCTTCCCTGATACATTCAAAGATAGTACTACCAGTTGAACCATCAACTATAGTACATTTGTCTTTGACAAAGTTAATGCCATAAACATGATCAGCTAAATGGCTTATACTGAGCAGATTATGTTTTAACTCGGTAACTAGACAGACATCTTTAATCACAGGATAGAGAGCCTTACCAATGTCACCGATACCGATTATGTACCCTCTTAAATTATTACCGAATGAGACGTATCCTTCTTTATTCTTCTTCGACAGTGTTGCGAATAATAAAACATCACCGGTCATGTGCCGTGAGCAACCGCTGTCGAGGATCCATTTGCTTCTAGCATGTGAAGGGCGTTCCACCAACAAAACAATTTGCAGATGAAACTCTTGGTACCCATTTCTTGTAGAGTCCTGACAGGTTAGTTTTTGGTATCCATGCATAGACATTTAAATCTACTAACTATCTGATTCTACATGCATAGGATATATGACCAATGAGGCTACAATAATGACATTTTGCATGTTGAGTATTGAAAGTTATGTGAGGTGCATGATTGGTAGGTTTTGGTTTTCTAGTATAGAAAAATGCATGCCTATTAGTCTTCTTGTGCATAGGTTTGGTATTGTTTGGTTTGACAGTGTTTGGTTTGGGTCTGTGCCGATGATATGGTAATTGACACGTGTTAGAATAGGAAACAGCAACTTCAGGCCATTTTCCTAAACTAATTTCTAACTTTTTGGAGGTGTCATATAATATGGTGTAGACAGATGTATGTGTTTACATTCTGACTTATGCACACTGGAGACTCTTTCTCTCCTTAGATAAGTCTTCCTTTAGCAGGATGATAGTTTGGTCTTTTTTTCGGATAACTTGATAGTCTCGTGTAACAACAGCTTAATAGATGAAAGCTCACCAAACTCAATAGAAGAGTCATTATTTCTAACATCAGCTAATTGGTCGATAAGTCTTCCTATCTCACCTTTGTACTCTTTAAGTACCTTCTTAGAGGTTTTATATTTACTATGCAGTTTCCTGTAGTCATTTAACAGGTCACTAAAAGCCTCTCCTAATTGCTCAAAGGTGAAATCATCATAAGGATAAAATAGAGGATTAGTGGTTACTTGATCGCAAGCCATCAAGCATACATTTGCATCGTCATCTGATTATTCATCTTCTGAATCGCTGGCTTCGCTTTCATACCATATGCTTGTATTGGCATACTTTCTTGATGTAGATCACTTTAGGTGGTCTTTATCATATTTGATGCTTTTCCTTATTGACGATGATGTTGTTGGATAATCTTTCTTCATATGTCCTTTTTTTTTACATTCGTAGCAAATAGGATCTTTTTCGTTGTTGTTGGTGTTGCTATCTTTTGTTCTTTTGTTGAATCTCATGAATTTCTTGAATTTTCTTACCAGAAGAGCTTGATCTTCAGAGTCAGAGTCGCTATCGTCAGAATCATCTTCGACAGTTCTTCTATGTTGAGCCTTGAGAGCGATCGACTTTTCTGACTTCTCCTTTGGTGTAAGCATCTTCAATGTCTTGAAGTTCTAACTCGTGAGTGAGTAGCTTATCCATGAGTGTTTCCAGAGACATTGTTGAGAGGTCGTTTCCTTTAATGATTGTTGTAGCCTTTGTAATCCAGTTCTTTGTGAGAGCTCGTAGAAGTTTGCAAATTTTCTCATGGTTACTGTATTCCTTCTCTAATGAAGATAAAGGATTTACAATATCCAAGAATCTCGTAAACATCTGAGTGACAGATTCACTTTGCTTCATTTTGAACGCCTCGTACTCTTGATTAAGTCTGCTGATCTTTGACTCCTTGACTTGTGTTGTTCCTTCGTGGGTTACTTCGAGAAGTTTCCACACTTTATTTGATGTTGTGCAAGTCGACACCTTATTGATTCAGTTCTGCCTAAAGCATAAAATAAAGCGTTAATAGAACGTGCGTCAAGACTGGCATTTTTTTATCCTTAGTATATTTATCATGGGGTTTATCAACCAAAACTCCATCAACAGTAATACGAGGAGGCTTTTTGTAGCCATCAATAACTAAGGACCATAAGTCAAAATTAAGAGATTTTAAGAAGAAACTCATCCGTGTTTTCTAGTAAGTGTAGTTTGTGCCGTCAAAAAGTGGAGGTTTGTTTGTGGCTTGGCCTTCACTTGTGAATTTCACATTTGCCATGTGTAATGCTGTGATCTATATAACAATTAAAAATAACTGCAATTTTACCTTGCTTTACCTGTATAACCCGCTCTGATACCAATTGTAGGAATGAAGTCGTAAAGCAGAATACTCTAGAGGGGGTGAATAGAGTAGGCAATAGAATATTGCTAATTAAAACTTGTTAGTAGTTAGATCACAGAAATGATAATAATCACAAAGTAATAACTGTAAATAAAAGAGTGATCCGAAGACAAACACAAACACAGAGATTTATACTGGTTTCCCACTTGTGAGGACTAGTCCAGTCGGAAGAACTCTAGCTTTCAGTTGAATCCACTATTGGAAAATCCTGCAAGTTTTCACACGAAGTCCTTGCAACTTCTACAAATACGAGCTTTGATACGAAGAACTCGACCAACTTCAGTTTTGAAGAGTCTTTCCTCAATCAAGCCTCTGATTACAATTTCTCTGAAATCTTCCAAACTGTACCGTACCGGCAAATTGACTAGAGAATTGTAACTAGCTTGGGATTTGAAAATGAAGCTTTTTAGAACTCTTTGAAAGAAACGTAAGCTTTTAGAAGATAGATGATATGAAAGTGAATGAGTATTTTTAAATGATCAGAATTCCTCTCTATTTATAGTTTTTCCAAAGATAAAACTCTGACATAATTCGTGCAGAATTCGGACAGAACTCTTTGTAACAAACCACAACTGAAGGGAGACCAAGTTCAAAAATCCAACGTTCACAAAATGGTTACCTTGGCCGAACTCTGGTCGAGTTTTGTCAGGGTTGGTCAGGTTAATTTTATGAAAAATGATTTTAGCTTTTTGAAAATCCTTCAGAAGCTTTTTGTAATAAGAAGATGTTTTTCAAAAACATAGGTCATTTTACAAACGATAGGTCAGTTTTGAACAATGATTTTGGATAGCCTATTTGCCAGTACGACTTGGTGTACAATGTATTCCTAGACTCAATAAAAATAAAAATTACATTGCTTAAGGAAATACATTCTTGAGTGGCAAACATAGCTTCGGTCTTGACCTGAGTAGATATCCAATCTTGATTAGTGTCCAAAACGTCTTTAGTAAATATCTGAATAGTTTCGTATATCGAGACAGAGTTTGATCAATTATTAAAATCAGGTTTGACCATGACCAATGGGCCAACAGCTTCCCAGGACTCCTTAGTCAGTACTATTTGACACATATAGGGGTAACTTCTTACCCACAGTCAGATTCTGCATTGACCCTGGAGATTATAATGATGGCCTAGCCTTCATCGTTGCTGTTGAGATAGCTAAAGAATCAGTTCAGGTTTTACATTTGATTGGACTAAAATCACTTGAAGAAAAAGGAAAGCGTCCCCAGAGCAACAACACTTCTGGGAAAACCAATAAAGGAAAGGAGTCCTTCATAGTGGATGTTTTTGTAGCTGCTTTCCAGCCTAAACAAAAAGCTTTAAGGCCTAGGCCACACTATACCTTCAAAGAAGCCCTCACATTGGACATCTTCCAGGTACTGATGAAAAGAAACAAACTACAGCTACCTCCCCTTGGATGGACAGAGGAAGTAGGGCGAACCAATGATCCAAAGTATTGCTTTTATCATCAATATGTGTCTCACCCAATAAAGGATTACTACATACTTAAGAGTCATATTTAGTAGTTGTTGGATTCAAAGGCCATCATGTTGCACACAGATGACAAATAAGTTTCTGCAAATCTTGTTTCTCTCCAATTTAGAGATCTCCATGCAATTGAAGTACAAAATGCTCTTATTCCAATACTGAAGGTGACATTACAAGTCAGTAATCTTCCTACAGTCCGGGATCAGACAGCCGAACTTGTACCACTCTCTACTCAGTATGGTGAAGTCATGTGGATCCATCATAACCTTCTTGAAGATACGGATCCAAAGTCAGCCTTGTCCACCTCCAAGACTCAGAGCAAGAAAAAGAAGAATAAATCATACAATATGGTTAATTAAGCTCTGGTCGAAGAAACCAGAGTAGGAAAAGCATACATGTGTGCCTCTAATCAAGATGAAGAAAATAACCCTTTTACTGCAGCTCCTGCTCCTAATCCACCTACCATTCAAGCTTCATCAAAATCAAGGCCATCGAAGTAGTCCTAAGAAGAAAAAGGAAAACAGAAAGATGTAAGGTTCGACAAGTCTTTCAAGAAGTCTACCCTCTTAGTTCATGACAAGTCTTTGAAGAAGTCTACCATCAAAATCAGGGCCATCAAAATCAGGGCCATTAGCACAGCTTGGCAATACCCCAGATCGACTGTCCATATTCGAATTGCTCCGTCTCTCCAAAGTTATATATGGACGACACTGAGTGAGGCATTGTAGCATGTATTCATACTTATCTCAGATGATAGAACCTGACGATGACCCTATGACCGGCCCTCATTGTCATAATGTATCAAAGAAGATTCCTAATATTACCTTCACCTAAGGGGACATGTCTCTAAAAGATATCGTCATGACAGACCTTTGTACTATACGGGGTATATCGGGGCCTATAAGGTGGAATGCATTCAAATTGATCCAGGCTCATCTATCAGTATGATTCCCGGAAGTTTGCTCCATGTGTTGTGAATCCCAATGAACAAGTTATTACCTACTTCCACTACCATTACTGCTTCAATGCTAGACGAAGTCATCCTGTGGAGAAAATCTGCCTCAAATATCAGATTGGAAATCTCCGGACCGAAGTCCCATGTTATATGATTGATGCCAATGTCTCCTATAATCTTTTGTTAGGATGGCCGTGGATACATGATAACCTTTTGGTACCATCTATATTTCATCAGTGCTTCAAATATGTGAACGAAGAAGGAGTAGTGTGTAAGGAATTTGTCGATATCGATCGTTTTAAGGTGGTCGAGGTTTATTTTTATGATGCAAGGTTGTTCAACCTCGTGATCAGAGACCCTCTGATGGTGAACTATTGCATTTGATTATAGACAAAGCAGTAGAGGCTAGGGACGAAGTAGAGGAAGCATCTACCGATAAGACTGTAGTGTAGAAGCATCGAATTTCAGGCACATTAGGGGGCTAATGTTTCTATGCGCCACAAACATCATGCGACGAAGACGTAGGACAAATGTCAGCACATCATTCAAAGGCAATAAAGATAAAAGAGTATGAAGAGAATATTTTTATTTATATGAAAAATCTATTATATGGCTTTTCATTACATTGAAAGTCTACTACAACAGCCCAGTCAAAAGGCTACGACTTGGAGCATCAATATGACATCTTAGCATCGGCACATCTCTTTCGCATCGCGAGAGAATCACTTCCTTGTTAACGAGCGAATCTCTTCATAGTCAATGTACAGGCACGTCTGTCATCCTGTGGCTTTTCCAGTATAACGAAAGTTAGGGCACGATGACCCCGAACTCTACATGCTACTTGGCACTCGATATCGTCTCATAAAAGAACGTTGCCAGTAAGGTACTTGAGCATGAAATGCTCTATCCACAAATTACTCGGTCTATCTCAGTCTTCTAAACGAGTTTATCATCAAAATCAAAGCTTTTTTGAACGAGGAGATCCACAACCCACAATGCAATATCTTGCCAAAGAGGAGGATCGGTTGAGTTCATCCACAAAGAGAAGTTGTGTGAAATAAAGAGCAAACTTCTCTGCTATTTATTGGCCAGGGTAAACTAAACCCATACGTCAAGTGGCAGCTCTTCTCGAAGTTAATGTAATCAACTTTGTATTAATAGTAATAAATTTTCATCTTGAAATCAACCGAGTCAAAATTATCAAATTTGAGCCTCAAAAAGCTCAACAAAGTTCACCAAAGGTGATGAGACATACAGATGATGTGCCCCTTAAGTTCCATGGGCCACATAGAGGACGCACCCAGCAAACTGATGTGCTTCGTGGAATATGTGCCATCTAAACATTGTGCCTACATAAAGCCCCTTGCTATCAAGTATTTAATGCTAAGTCAGAATTCTGCAGCATGCAACTCGAAAGCATTATTTTGTCATGCCTCTCTCCCGGAGGAGTGATCGTCCTCGCTAAGGCGTGATGTCGAATGAGCCTAGATTGCGCTCACACAAGGCGGGTTCCATAATAGTCGATTACATGCTAAGTGACGGGGTCGTCGCACAGAAGTCCAGAAGCAGAAACATTGAATAAATAGTATTTTGCCAACAGAATGTTGAAACAACATAAGTCATATAAATAGCTCTTTATTGATTATGAAACAAAGATTACAAATAGGGCTCGAGAGCAAGATTAGAAGTTGCTTAAGCTCACTTTTCTCTCTATTTACAAGTCACTTAGCTTTCTCTCATCTCTCAATAGAACATGATGAACCAACGTATGCTTCAGAAGGCTATGTCCATACATTATGACCCGTATAGGTGAAGTCATCAATACGGTCGCACTCCTCGAAACTCTAAGCAACTCCATGCCTCAGCGTATCCAAGCAAGCTCCACCCCGACGAGCATGTACCTGTAACGTGCACATGCAAACTATTGGGTGGTCAGTACACAACCGTATTGGTGGTGTGAGCTCCTTTTCCACGCATATAGAACCAACACGTTCATTTAGTTTGTGCAATATTTTCCTTTTTATTGTCTTTCTAATCTTGTCTTAGAATCAATTTTAGGACGTAGATGCCTAGCCTATCTTGTGTCTTTAGACCATCACCATGCCAAAAATATCAACTTATCAACTCGTGCTTGCCTTTTTGGACCATACTTGAGATGCAACAACTTGATCATGTCATAAACTCGATACGTGCTTCAATATCGGGGTCGTGCCTCACAACCTAACATGACTTAACCAAACTTGCCTTACGGACCTTCTTGACATAACCCGAATGACTCAATCACAACTTATGCAACTCTGTACCAATGACTCAAACACGATGCCACACCTCATGTCGAAGCACATGTCTTACTATATCCTATCTTAGGCTCTAAAATTGTGGTGTAGATCGTGCACTTATTCCTTCTTAATTCAATTCGTACCGTGCTTGTACTTCTTTTGATTCGACAGACACCGTCCATGCAGATTGCCCTCAACACACCAACTTTTCCATATGAATGGTCACTAGCATTAACTAGCCATCATGGACATAACTAGGAAGATGGTAGGTCCATTAATGCAGAAAGCTAGTACCAATCAAATCCTATTGAATTCCGGGTTGCCTATCCAGCATCAGCTAAACCATGTTTTCTCCATAGCCAGATCGGTCCTGTGGCCCCAGGTTGTCGTCCGATGAAACATAGCCCTTGTGCACAAGTTGTCCATGACCACCCACCTACGAGACTTCATCTAGACTCGCATAAATGTATGACCTAACTTGTGGCACGACTCAACCCATACTTTAGCAAAATGTGCTCGAAACCATATTATACAAGATGTGCATCGGAACCATGAGACTCCCAAACATGGGACCGCCTCGGCGACAAACCATCACTTGAACTTTCTATTCTTTGAAATCTAGGAAACGACTACTTTATAGCTTTCTTGCTTAACTTGATCAAAACATGTTCCTTACATGCCATAGATTGTGGCATACTTTTTATTGAACCAACCGTGGCTCGTGCCTTAAACCGATTTATGTTCTGTGCGACATTATCGCACAAGTCGTACTCTATATGACGAGCCTTGATACCGTGGGAACGTGTCAATAAAGCTGTGGGGACGTGCATGTACTCAACTTTAACAACCGTATTCTTCGAGTGCCTTGACTTATGCCATATATAGTATGATACAACTTAACCCATAGGATGAGCAAGGGCTATGCCAAGCCTTGCACAGGAGAAATGTGCATTGAGACTGTGGGACAGTTATGCTATACGAAGCATTTGACGGTAGGACAGTGAAAACTTTATCAAACATTGGACAGTGGGACCGTGCATACTTCACAAAGTATTTATATCGTACAACGCCTATGACTATGCTACATTCATAGTCTTGTGGCAATATACCAATATTTCCTTCTCCAAAGCCACGGGACGAAGGACCGAGTGTAAATTTGAAAGCACATCATGTAACATTTCTAAGCCAACGTGGGACATTTCCATATTCTAACTCAATCTGACCCAATATGGGATTATTCTTTTAGCTATGTTGATTCATCTCTTTTGTTATCATGCCTACTTTGTGTACTTCAAAACTTTCATTTTATTAGCGTAAAGCCCAAGCAGAAGCAAGCTCACTGAAGCAACCCATCTGAATGATGAGTTGCCTCGGCCGAGCGGGACTTCGACCAAGCTGTTGCATGGCTAAGTCCAAACGCTTATGGCTTTTGATTCGTCCGATTGAATTGAGCGGGATGGGACATTACATTATACCCCACCCACAAAAAGTTTTGTCTTCGAAACTTACTGAGTACACACGCAACGACTTATCACTTGATTCAACATCCAAACGAACACACTCTTTTGCGTTTCTTCAATCCGAGCCACGCTCGTGCTTTAGTTATTTTTCATATCGAACAACTATATCTCAACTGGGGCTAACTTATACTTGTCACACACACGTACAACTTAGTTCTAGGTCAAACAATCCGATCAATCAACATTCTAGTTCATTTCAAATCCAACGATTGTATTACCATCAATATTTTTTTGAAACTCACATTCCCAAAATCCTCGATACCTTCCTATTATTTTCGTCTCACCTGAATTCAATGTATCACTTAGTTGGATTGTGCACATATTTAAGGTTTTCTCAAAATATATGCATTTTATCTAAGCCTCGTGATAGTGAATCCAGTCCCACATATTCGATTCATCCAATCAATCATACCGATGCTACCTCTCGAGACAAGGACGTCTTACCTAACCTCTCGGACATCTATCTAAGATAAAGTCAATGTCAGTATCAAAATCACTATTCCTAAACAATAATATCAACAGTGACCCCAATCCTAAGTTTAAACCAAAGTTTATAGGACATGATTTTGTACCCAAGTTCATATCACTCTGATTTCTAAACATCGAGCATATATTTCTTCTATTCAAATTAAGACATTCGTTGAACGGGATCCGTGTACCCCCTGAATTTAAAATTTTTATTACTATTAAATACAATTTGGGTATTTTTATTTTTTTAGAAGTAATATTCCTATTTTCAAAAATGGGTGTAATTCTAATGTAGCTTTATAAATTGATTTGAAATTTTTATATAATTTTATTTTGTTATATATCATGTGTAATATATTAGTTAAAACCCTATTATTATTTTTATATAAATAATAGAAAGTAGTTTTTTAATATTATTGGAGTATTGATGTGTATTTATAAATATTAAAAATCATGCTTTAGATTTTTTTGAATGATTATATAGAGATACTAGCTATTTATAAATGCTTTCACCATGTTATAAAATGTGTATTATTAAAAAAACAATAAATAAAATTTCAAAATATTTATTATAGAATTTATTTTTATTTTTGAATGTTTTGGAAATTGTTATTGATAATTTTTGCCTTTTTTTAGTAGAATAAATTACATAATTATTTACCTTAAAACCTGTACTTCTATATTCATCATTATACATTTATACGTCATTTTCTCACGAGAAGCCATTTTCTCGTGAGTAGAAACCTACCCTGTGAACCCAACAAGAACATACGGATTATCAAGAGAAAATTCGAGGTCTAAATATCGATCAATCCTTCACTATATTTGATCAAATTTTTTTCCTTCAAATCCTTCAACTATTCTCCTTCGAATAAGATTGACACTCACTCAAATTCAAGTTTCAATTCAAGTTTCAATTCAAGTTTAAATCCAAGAAAAATCTGTTGAAAACCCAAACATATCAACCCACATATAAACAGGATTTCGAACCCTGTTCTTCGTGAAAACCTTCTACTAAGGATCCAAAAACTCCTAACAATAGATCATAGACCCATCTCCATCGTCCCCGACCACCTGCACTAGCCGACTGCCACCGGTGACCACCATATAACTGCTGGCTACGCACAGGCATAGCCTACACAGTAGCAGACGTAGTAACAGCATCAATGGACCAGGTACCTATATATAACCTAATTTTTCTGCATCATCGTTGGATCAATTTTCGATCTATGAAGTCCTACGTCTAGTCGACCAAACAAACATAAAACCCTGTCAAGTAGTTTAGGTTAAGCTAGTTTTGAATCGAAGAAAAATCTAATCCAAATCCAGGGAAAAACACAAAATTTTGATGTCAAAAATCAGTTTTGAAACTCATATTCGAAGGCTATTTCCTTCTAAACCAGTGAACCAAACTTAATTTTTCTTTTTCGTATATACAGCCTACATAAGCAGGAATAAAACTCACTAACTAGTTTAGATTGTTTTGGATTATAACGTAGTAAAAATTTTGTTGAAATTACGAGAAAATTAGTTTTCGAAATAGGGAAATTTAGAAATTTTTACTAATACAATGTTCGCCCCGACAAACCGGACACCTTGGTTGCAAACCAAAAGCATCGAAAGGTGCGTATCGACTTCGTGGACGTGTGAGATTTGACGGAACTCAATTTTTTTGTGCGTGCGTAACAAAATTGAAGTGTATCGGTTGAGATACCCAGTATCGACCGCTTTGCAAATTAGACTACAACTTCGTGTACGTTCATCATCTCAAGATGAAACATGCGTCATCAGAACCATGTCATTTTTTGGTTCATGTGAGCTAATTTGGTCCAATTCTGAGAAGGTCGACCGGAACGCTATTTTGGCATGCCCGTGCTCCGATCCAACGGGCGAATTTGTGTATGGCTCACTTGAATCCAACTTTGGACATGCAGTTGAGTTTGTATCATAATACCGGACACGTAGACATATAGTTTGATAACTTTAGGGAGAGTAGGACTTGGCACGATTTTTGGTGCAAAGCGGATCGAACGACGAACATCATTTTGACCCGAAATTATGATTTTGCCCTGTGTCAAGAATTGGACATTTGGATTTATATACAAAAAATGTTCATGATGTTTATTTCAGCATCCGAGGGCATTCGTGGGACTTGACTTTGTATTGATTCTTATTCTGGCGATCTGAGTGACAGAACCTTTTATTCTCTGCACACCACCTTATGCAAGATACCATGCCAACTACTTTATATCTACATTAGCTTACTTGTTGCATGCATTTAGTTTTTTTATTATTTTTTGTAATATAAAATTATGCTTCTTAGTTATATTTGATTCCCAGTAACCATTAGTCATAATTTTATTTATTCTGGTTGCTATATGCACCTTTGACCTAGAGGTATGAGACCACCTGCATCCATTGGCCTTGACACATATTTGTCATGAGTCACGAGTCACATATAGATCTCGTACTTGCTTATCAACTTGCCAGTGGTGCATATAGGACGAGCATTAGGCTATAACTACTATTAGGATTGCATGATAGAAGACTAGTAGTTATTAGAGTTAGGACATTAGTTAGGGAGAATATAATTGTATGTTGACCACCTTCCTATCGATCGTAGACTCGCTCACCACTGAGGAACGATATGTAGACTATATGCTATAGACTCGCTCGATACTAAGGAATGGTATATATTATTTAGACTCGCTACTGATGTATTGTTTATCTTGACTTGACTTGGAGGTTATGCGACCATGCACTATTCTCGATTGTATAACACCTAGGTTGGTTAGGTGACCTTATCCGTTAAGTATAGGTACTTTTGGTTTGTGTATTTAGATTGATTACGACTTGGAACATTAACTTGTCATGGACTAGTTTGCTACACCTTATCCTTGTTTGGTTGTAGACGTGGTTCACTACTTCGATGAGAAGGTACTGAACCTTGTTGTGGTCTAGATACTATATTGGATTCATGGCATGAAAAGATTCTTTCTTATGGATTAGGGTGCCATATTCTGTCCTTGTTTGGTTGGGGGTGGAATGCTAATTCAAAGAAGGAGTGTTGGACCATGATATTATCTAATTGAATTATTACTGAGCAGTTTATATTCAAAATTATTACATAATCTTCTTGTATCTTGTTACGTCTTTCAGAGGACCTGGTGATTCCTCCAGGTATGTGTTCTTGACTTTTTGCAAGTTTTCTAGCCAAGGCCATGATCTTCTCTATTCCTTCAAAGATGGTGGCTCTTGGATCTTGCATGATACTCTTGCCAAATTATGTCTTTATTTATGGATTATTTCTTCTATTAGTTGGTAGTGGATTTGTCTTTGTCCAACATCATGTACAAACATCAAAGTCTTACTTAATTCTATAAAAGCTTCATCTGTATTTGTGGATGAGATTAGTTGTCATAGTTTTACTGTATTTTATAGCTTACATATATTTATTATACGACTGACATATCTACGTACCTAGTCCTATGTATTTTGGAACTGGGCGTTACATATTTTTGTGGTAGCCCATGTAGGTCGACGATAAATTATTTGGTTACTTTATACTAACAAGCAAGGCTACATATAGGATTAGAGTCTAGGATCTCATCCACATGCTTGATCTTCTTACTCGATTTCATTTCCAAAACTCTCGCTTGACTATCTTGATTTGCCTCTTTCTTGATTCATACTCCCGTAAGTTTTTATTCTTCTCTCGTGCTTGATAGAGGTTAGGAAGATGACTCGTACTTGGTAGACATGTTCCATCGTTCCATCACACTACTAGTTTAAACTTTTATAAGTTGGGTAGAATGTCTCACAACCTAATGTTCCCTTAAACTCAACCAAGGCCTTATACAAGAAGACAGTATGACGATTGTATAGGCACAATCCCCGGACAAGACGTAGAGTTTATGGAACTTGGACTATTCTTGCTTTCTTTCATCATTATCTAGAATACTTATATTTTGGACCATCCGGACTAAAGGTGCTATTATTGCCTAGTTTTGCAAGCTTTTTTTTATCAAGCTTGTTCATGACATATATGTTATTGAAGGTACCCCACTAACATATTGTCTAATCAGAACTGATGCATGATGGTCAGATCAACCATTTGCACTTGGTTTGCTCTTCATAAAATTATTCTATGTAGAATGAGATATAGTTAACTTATCCCCTGGGATCTCATCTGCAACTGTGTGACAACTCCCTTTTGAATAGTCAATTGGCTTTGAACCCCGTATTTGTATTCGATGACATCTTCCTTGAACTCTTTATTGTTTTTCATCACCTAACTTAGAAAAACAGGCACTATTAGACAAAGAATATTCCCCTATGGCCATAATAGTTGTATACACTAGTGTAGCTACCATCGACCAAGCTATGTGACTACAACCTTGCCTTGAGTTACTAATACTTCCTTCGACCCTAAAACTATTATCCTAACCTTCTAGTCATTTGAATTTGAGAACGATTAGAATCGTATCCTTGATTAAAACTCTGACCTAGGTGACTATCTATTCTCAAGGAACCCTTTATTATGAGTCTCTAATTATTTTCCTCTTGATTTTTTTTATGTTAACTAGCAACCCTTAACCCTTACCCGACCAAGCTGCACATTTTAGACATGTGATGAATAGACAAAAACAAGGACAAGCAGTTACCATGGCTCTAATAGACAACCATCCCGAGATTAGGGATGCAACACATATTATTCTAGTTATACCATTTTATTAATAAGACATGACTTAGCATTAGAACAACGCATTCACTAGAGTAGACAATATCCATAGCAAAATACTCTATCATATTATGATTTACTAGTTATCAACAATAATGCATGAGCACTACATTCAACACCTTTAGTAGTCTTATAACCATAGCATATATAGATTTGTTTAGAGTCGCAAATTAAGAACTTAATCCTTGAAAGGATTTCTATGACGTGCTTTAGAGTTTGATACTGCTTCTTGTAGACCTTGTATATGTTATAAGAAAGGTTAAATAGCCTAAGTCCTCGGTTCGTGTGCAATCATAGTATTTCGTGCCAGAAGAATTCCCGTAGGAACACAAGTATGACATATACAAATCGCCTTCCATCTATTCGAAATTGTATAATGACCTTCGAACTTGATTCATATCTACCATATCACATTATCTATTACGTCGCGTAGTATCCTTTTATAATCAAAAGTTGAGGTACAATATCAAGACTTTAAAAATTTTCAAACCTTATTAATCCTAAAATCGTGTGTTAGTTCTGTAGTGTATAGATTGTAAGCCCTTCTACATTTGAGCATTTACTAGTATTAATGATTGATTAGGATAGGTTGGTTTCCTTTAGGATGATAAATCAATGCCTCATGAACACCCGCTTTCTATTTAGATCCTTTGACGTCCTCTATCGTGACATCGATATTCGGAGCGTAATAAGTTGTTAACTTCTAACAAATTTCATGTACAAGACCTAGACGAGTTCACGTTTATTTAGGCATACATTGTCCCACTTAAACACGCCCCTTGTACTCTAGTTTTATGATACAACTTTTAGGTCAAAAATGGCAACTATAACCCTTGCCTTAATACCGATGTACTTCCCGATTTCAATTAGAGATCCAACCTCTACTCATATCTTTTGACCCAATATGTAGTTGTGATCTACTATGCACATGCTTCTAGTTTTCCACTCAATGGAGTTTCCATGTGCTACTTAAACACAAAAGTCATAGAAGGCGCAATTTTGTGCTAAGGAACCTAGTTAACCAACCAGACTGGCAATTAGCCCAACCCCTTGAGTTCTAACTTATTCTAGGGTAGCCTAATCTAATAGGAATGGTTTACAATAGTTTTATGGGACCTTGTTCAGTCAATATAGATTACAACCCAAGAATCATTCAATCAATGATTGATGTCCAATTAGGGAACCCATTAAAACCAAGTTAAACCCATCCATGTATATCGCCAAATTTGAACTATAAAACCCAACTTATACGAAATACATCCCTACACATATTAAGTAATCCCCATCTCTTGGTCCACTAATCCTTTTTGTAAAAATTTTGTAACCGTTTTACTTCATAACTTATGTTATACGATGAATGGAATCCCTCTGTACCAACCTGTTCCGGTTATGCTCAACTAAGACCTCTCCTACTTTCTTGATAAACATGGTCAATGTAAGAGCCCTGTCAAATTGGTGATACCTAGGCTTCCTGAATCCATTACTATGGTCAAAAGTACCTCATATTCTCATACATCTTATTAAAATTTAACTCTCTTGGAAGTCGTATAACTACACTTTTCACGATTAACCAACTTTTATAAGTTGGGTAGAGCCTTGAACTGAGTATACTCAATCTCTTAGAATGTGATGCAAACTTTTGATTCCATTCGTAACCGTTCTTCTATCTATTTGAAAGTCGCGATACTATCTTCGTATTGCATTTTATTTCCCTTGCTCGTTCGTTTAGATAACCGCGGTAAAATATCACAACCTGGATTCCACCAACCTCGTTAGTCAAAGACCGTACTTTGGTTTTAATTTCGAGAACAAAATTTATGTAAGTTGGATAGGATGTAAGCCCACTGAATTTTTATTTTTTTATTATTACTAAATGTAATTTGGCTATTTTTATTATTTTTATAAGTAATATTCCTATTTTCAAAAATGGGTATAATTCAAAATGTAGCTTTATAAATTGATTTGAAATTTTTATATGATTTTATTTGGTTATATATTATGTGTAATATAGTTAGTTAAATAATATTATTTTTATACAAATATTAGAAAGTATTTTTTTAAGATTATTGGAGTATTTATGTGCATTTAAAAAAAAAATTGGTTTAGATATTTTTTAATAATTATTTATAATTCTAGCTATTAATAAATGCCTTCGCCATGTTATAAAATGTGTATTATCACAAAAAGAAAAAAAATAAACACAATTTTAAATTATTATCGAAATTTTTTTTGGAAAAGTTTTGGAAATTGTTATTAAGAATTTTTGCCTTTTCTTATTTTAATAAATTACTTAATTATTTATCTTAAAACCATTATTGCTATATTTATCACTATATATTTATATGTTATTTTCTTGTGAGAAGAGCGAATATCTCGCGAGAACCCATTTTCTTGCTAGTAGAAACCTACCCTGTGAACCCGACCGGAACATACCGATTTTTAAGAGAAAATTCGAGGTTAAAATCTCGATCAATCCTTCACTATACTTCACCAATCCTTTTTCTTCAAATCCTTAACCTATTCTCCTCCAAATAAGATTGGAACTCAGTTAAATTTAAGTTTGAATTCGAGTTTAAAGCAAAGAAAATTTGGTTGAAAACCCAAACATATCAACCCATATATAAACAGGATTTTGAATCCTGTTCTTCGTGAAAACCTTCTCGTTAGGATCCAAAAAACATCTAACAGTAGATCGCAGTCCCTGAATACCTGCCCTGTGCGACGCCGTCAGCGGCAGCCATGTAACTGTTGTCCTCGTACAGGCATAGTCAGCAAAGCAGCAGACACAATAACAACATCAATGGAACCAGGAACCTATATATAACTCCGGTTTTCTCCATCATCGTTTGATTAATTTTCGATCTATGAAGTCCTACGTCTAGGCGACCTAACCAACTTGAAACCCTGTCAAGTAGTCTAGTTTAATCTTGTTTTGAATCCAACAGAAATTCAATCCAAATCAAGAGAAAATTATGAAATTTTGACGTCAGAAATTAGTTTTAAAATTGATGTTGGAAGGCGATTTCCTTCCAAAATAGTGAACCAAACTTATTTTTTATTTGAAAAAATTTGAGTGGAACCCCACTTGGTGGCCTATTTATGCGGTGCAACCCCACATTGTTTGTTATATGTATAAGTAGTCCCATATCTGACGAAAAACATCACTTTTGACGGTCAACATGGTTTGAGCGATAATTTATGACGAAAATATCCTCGTCTTCTCCCTAACCCGCCCCGCCGCTATCGTGCCCCCACCTCCGCTCCGTCATTGTCGCGTTCATTATCACCACCACCACCACCACCACCGCCACTACCACCACCTTCACAATCACCACCACCACTACCACCACCAACGTCACCACCACCACCACGACCACCACCAAAAACACCACTGCCCTGAGCCCCTGTCCAGTTCCTTCCCCCATCCGCCCCCTCTCCTGTCCTGCTCCGCCCCCCTCCGCCTCCTCCCCTGCTCTACTCTGCCTACCTTCACCCCCTCTACCAGTAGCCAACAGCAGCAGCAGCGGCAACCAACAGCAGCAGCAGCGGTGGCGACGGCAGCCAGCAGCGGTGGCGGTGGCGGCGGCAGCCAGCAGCAACGACGGCGGCATCCTGCAATAGTGGCGGTGGGCAGCGAGGGTGAGGAGGGGGGGTATGCTAGCCGGAAAGGAGGAGGGGCGCTCACCGGAGAGGAGGGGGAGTGAAGAAATTGGGTTCGGAGAAAAAGACAAAGAGGAAGATGGGCATTTTTGTCTTTTTTAATGGTCAAACATCTTTGACCGTCAAAAGTGACATTTTCCATCAGATGTGGGACTACTTATACATATAGCAAACAATGTGGGGTACACCGCATAAATATCCCATCCAAGTGGGGTGCCACTCAATTTTTTTATTTTTATTTTTCATGTATACAACCTACATAACCGGGAATAAAACCCATTAATTTATTTAGAATGTTTTGGATTATAAATTATTAAATATTTGGTTGAAATTGCAAGAAAAACTATTTTTCAATTAGTAAAATTTAGAAATTTTTTACTGATACTGCATTCGTCCCGATAAACCGGATGACGCAGTAAGGAACTGAAAGCATCGGAAGGTGCGTATCGACTTCATGGATGTGTAGGATTCGACGAAACTCGATTTTATTTTGTGTGTGCGACAAAATGAAGGCATATCGGCCGAGATACCCCGTATTGGCCTTTTGGAAGGTTGACAGGGACGACATTTTGGCACGGCCGCGACAGGATCCAACGGGTGAATTTGTGTATGGCTCACCTGAATCCAACTTTGGACATACGGTTGGGTTCGTATCTTCAAACCTAACACGTAGACATATAGTTTGATAACTTTAGAGACCGTAGGACATGTCATATTTTCGGTACAAAGTGGGTCCAACGACGGACATCATTTTCATCCGAAATTATGATTTTGTCGTGTGTCCAGAGTTAGACTTTTGGGTATGCATTTTTAGATATTTCTTTTATACCTAAATTGTTCGTGATGTTTATTTTAGCATCCGAGGGCGTTTGAGGGATTTGATATTACATTGCTTCTGATTATGACGATCTGAGTGACTAGACCTTCTACTCTCTGCACACAATCTCAGGCAAGATACCTTGCCATTTGTTATATATCTACTTTATCCCAATTATTGCATGCGTTTAGTTATTATTATTTATTTTTCTATAATATAAAATTATGCTTCTCAGTAATATTTGATTATCAATAATTGTTAGTCATAATTTTATTCTTCTGGTTAGTATATGCACCTTTGACCTAGAAGTATGAGGCCACCTGCATCCATTGGCCTTGAAACATGTTTGTCACGTGTCATCAGTCATATATAGAACTTGTACTTGCGTATCGACTGGCCAGCGGTACATATAGGATGAGCGTTAGGCTATAACTACTATTAGGATTGTATGATAGATAGAGTTATGGCATTGGGTAGGGACAATACAATTGGATGTTGATCTCCTCCCTATCTATCATAGAATTGCTCGCCACTTAGGAATAATAGGTAGACTATATGCTATGGACTCGTTCGATACTAAAGAATGGTATATAGTATTTAGAATCACAATTGAGGTATTATTTGTCTTGACTTGACTTAGAGGTTATGCGACCATGCACTATTCTCGATAGCATTACACCTAGAGTGGTTAGGTGACCTTATCTGTTAGATATAGGTACTTTTCGTTTGTGTACTTATACCTGATCGTGACTTGGAACAGTAACTTGTCGCGGACTAGTTTGCCACACCTTGTCCTTGTTTAGTTGTAGGTGTGGTTCACTGCTTCAATGAGAAGGTATTGAAACTTGTTGTGGTCCAGATACTATATTGAATTCACGGTATGGAATGATTCTTCATCATGGACTAGGGTGCCATCTCCTGTCCTTGTTTGGTTAGGGGGATGGTACGCTAATTCAAATATGGACTATTGGACCATGTTATGATCTAGTTGACTATTATTGAGCAGTTTATATTGAGAATTATGGCATGTTCTTCCTGTATCTTATTACGTCTCTCGGAGGACCTGGTGATTCCTTCAGGTGTGTGTTCTTGACTTTTTGTAAGTATTCTAGCCAAGGCTGCGATCTTCTCTATTCCTTCGAAGATGGTTTCTGTTGGATCGTCCATGCTACTCTTGCCAAATTATTTCTTCGTTTATGTATTATTTCTTCTATTAGTTGGTAGTAGATTTATCTCCGCCCAACATCATTTACAAAAGACAAATTCTTATTTAATTCTATAAATGCTTTATCTTTATTTGTTGATAAAGTTAGTTGTCATATTTTTACTGTATTTGACAACTTACGTATATTTACTATACGGCTGGCATATCCATGTACCTAGTGATGGAACTAGGGATTCCCAAGACCCTTAGTTTTGTGTGCGTATTGATCGATGGATGTTTAGAAGATCTAAGACATGTTCTAAACCCTCATAGTGGAACTAGGGTTCATGAATTATACCTGAGATGGGATGTAGAAGACAGTTTCCAGCAACGTAGCAGTCACGACCCCAAGATCTTCTGCACGTATTCCTTCCTCGGGTTGGACGTCGTATGGACGATGATCTCCCAACCTTTTTTTCTCCTTGGCAGCCCTCCCTTTCTCTCATTACATGAATAACGAATTTTGACAAAGGTTCTTATTTTTGATGATCATATGACGGCCAGAGAATAGAGGATATATATAAGGCTATGGTAGGGACCATGAGGTGAAATTCGGGTTAGGTCTCCTAACGGATCTGGGTATCCCGTGTTCAGCCCTAACACACAACCCAGGCCCATTAACAATAGCTCGGTGCACAAAAGTGCTAGTGTTGCACTACCTTCCTAATTCCAAATTATGATTGTGGGCTCATTTTATTATATGCTCGTTTGGCTCCCCATGTTAAGATATGGAATGTCCGTCGGTCAAATTAAGTTACTGACAACTATATTGATCGACAACTTTTATCCTTAAGTAGGACCACTAAACTTTTTTCGTCATGTCGGATATAATCCACCTGCAGGGTTTACATGACAATTCTTATGAGCTCTTTAAGGGGACATCATCAACCCGACATATCGGGATATAGATTTCTTTTATAATTAACCGTCCATCATACATATAATGTTATTACCCAATTCATAGAGGTTGTTGACCTATAATGAATATCTCACCCGTTCATGAGTCAAAGTAATACATGCTACATATACATGTCTGTTATTATATCTGGATTAAGAGCATAAGCATCCATAATAACAGAGGTGTTTGTTCTCTTATGTAGTCAGTACAAAGAGAACAACCTCAAGTGGTCATGTTCAATACACACAAAGTGTATTAGTGTAAACCTATAGTCAAGATAGACTAATACCAGATTACACTACAACCTTTCCAATGGATTGTCCAAGTCCATCTAGGTTTTGACCTATTTATATATTCTATAGGGAACTGATAATATAATTTTCTTTGTGACACCACACACCATATTATCTACAATATAGAATATTGGACACTTGCATTAACACTTGCAACAAATACAATATGCAAACATTTTCCTATATGATTCTTATTCACAAATGAAGAAAATTAAGTTAATACAAAAATGATGCTTTTAGTATATAACCCTAACACCTAGTCCCATGTATTTTATGACTGGAGAGTTACAGTCCGAGTCCGTTCAGCAAGGCCATCATACGGTAAATTTGTTTAACCAAATCCTTGACATATCAATATCGAACGTCCAAACTAGTAATTCGTATAGTCTATCTCTTCAAATATGTTTGATATAATTTGCCTATCCAACATAACCAATCAAGTACTCCACAATATGATTTATCACTAAACTATAATTCTTATATTATATTCCCTAAGTCGTTCAACACAATTTACATATTCGATCACAAGGTCGTCTAGCATAACAATAGGCCAAGCCTCAATCTTCCGCAAGTTCGATTATCCATGTTGGACATGAAATCACCATGCCAACGCTCCTGTAGAATAATTGACCTCATCAAGGCATGATTGTTGCTTTGAGTCAGGACTAATTCATTCTCGATACACATATTGGATCTACTCAATCCTCGAACTTACTTCGCCAATCATAAATTCAAATAATCCACGAATTCACCTTCGCATCAAACCACAAGTCAACATGATCCAATTGTCTTGCCCTGATCTCCCGTAAGTTTGATCATTCCTGCTAGACATAAATCACCATACAAGTTCTCCCGCAGAATGATCGTCCTAATCCAGCACAACGCATGTGCAAGGCTAGAGTTGCGCTTGCACAAGACTAGAACATCAACGTTGTATTTATCATTGAAACCATCAAGAGACTTTCTTCTTCATCCAAGTAAAATCACTAAAAATTTTAAACCTATAAATCATCAATCTCGTGCATCTATCTCATGGCACAATCGTAAGGTCGCCTACTCTAATTTCTTCGAGTCATAACAATCTTGATATCATCGATTCAACGAATCAATAAACATTTTTTATTTAATAGTTCGAGTGGTATCCATTTACGCAACTTTAAGGTCATCTTATCATGTGATCCAAACATTCATCATAAAAATCAAAATCCTAATTATCGTATCCGTTTGGTCAATAATATTTTACACGATCATCATTCTTCGAATCAGAGTACCCCCGAGTTATCTCATATCGATCTTTGATACGCCTCAATACCATCGATGATATACATAACCTGACAAACTTTCTTTGCAATGAACTTTGAGTCGTTCTACTAATACTATCATCCAACTAGATATACGATCAACTCTTACAAATCCAAAATCAATTTCGTTATAGTTATCTTCCGAATATGTCATATGATCAATTCGTTCAAGCACAAATCACATTTGTTATCGTCTATCTTAGTCATCGAACAACATCTATCCCAAATTCATAGTCATTCTCGTATTTTTGAATAATTTCCATGCACGCTAACTTCCAATCATGCTAGCTTTTCATATAGGATCCATATCGATTCCTCAACTAAGTCATCCGTTTGTTATACCTTAACTTTTTCTTGATTCAATTTACCTACTCAATCATTTCACATTTCACACTTGTGCAATTCCAATCACATGCGCGTCATTTTTCTTGTTCATTTGAATCAAGCTCATACTAGCTATCAAGTCATGACTATCTTTGAAATACTCTTTTTAAGGCTTTACTTTTAGCACCGTGCTTGCAAATAGACTCGTTGGCACCCTGCATCCTCAATCATTCAACATCCCCAAGGCTATCCCATACACCAATCAAGAATGAAGTTACTCGATAAATTCTCGAAATAAATTTTGAATCCCGATTACTTTGAAATTTCGTTCAAACCATTCCTCAAATTCAAGCACGTTCATCGTTATATCGCATCGACAATAACATCGTCCGATGGAACCCCTATCGATAGTCATCCAGCATCCTATGAATCAAGTCAAACTTATTTCCAACTGAAACTATTTTTGATCCCGCAGACATTTGCTATTATTGACACAAATCTTGGTGTATATTATCCAGCCCAACTTAGTCAAGTGTGTCTTACGTGAAACCATTTTGTTCAATCAAGTTTTTTTTGTGTAATTTTTCAAAATATATAGACTTTTGTATGGAATATCCTGCAGAACATTAAGAGAGAGTGCCAACAATACCGATAATGGAACAACATCAAAGTTTGTGGAAACATCAATATCAGAGGTGAAGAATTAAATCAAAAGTCTAAGGACGTAAAGCCGTGCTCTTATACCACTATGTCACATCCCGCACCCGGAAGAGAGATCGCCCTCGCTAAGGCGTGATGCCGCATGAGCCTAGATTGCGCTCACATAAGGCAGATTCCATAACGGCCGATTACATGGTAAGCGACGGGATCGTCGCACAGAAGTCCCGAAGAAGAAATATTGAATAAACAATAGTCGCCAGCGAAAAGTTTAAAAAAATGACGAAGCAGCATATGCTTCAGAAGGTAATATGTATTACAAGTCTCCCAAGCTCACTTTTCTATCTGTTTACAAGTCACTATGCTCTCTCTCATCTCTCAATACAACATGACGAACCAACGTATGATTTAGAAGGCGATGTCCATACATTATCTCATACAGGTGAAGTCTTCAATGCGACCGCATGTCTCAAAACGCTGAGGAACTCCATACCTCAGCGCGTCCAAGCGACCTTCGTCCCAACGAGCAAGTACCATTGACCTGCACATGCACACTATTGGGTGGTCAGTACACAACCGTACTGTTGGTCTGAGCACCTCGCCCACCCACACAAAACCAACAAGTTCATTTATTTTGTGCAACATATTCCTTTTTTATTTTCTTTCTAATCTTTTATTAGAATTAGTTATAGGACATAGATGTCTGGCCTATCTTATGTCTCTAGACCATTATCGTGCTAACAACATCGACTTAGAAACTCGTGCTTGCCTTTTTGGCCCATAATTGAGACGCAACAACCCGATCGTGCCATAAACTCCGTACATGCTTTAACATCGAGGCCGTGCCTCACGACATAACATAGCTTAACCAAACTTGCCTTATGCTTCTTGACCTAACTTGAATGACTCAATCTTAACTTATGCAACTATGTGCCAACGACACAAACACGGAACCACTCCTCGTGTCGAAGCATGTGTCTTTACTATAGCCAATCTTAGGCCCCAAAATTGTGGTGTAGACTATGCACAAATACCTTCTTAATTCAATTTGTGTCATGCTCGTACTTTTTTTGATTCGATCGACACCATACATGCGGATTATCGTCCAGTACACCAACTTATTTATAGTAAAGGTCAATAGAATTAACTTGCCATCGTGGACATAGCTTGGAAGACGGTGGGTCCTTCAATGCAGGTAGCTAAACCTAATGAAATCCCATAGAATTCCTAGTTGCCTACCCAGCATCAGCTATACCGTATTTCCTCCATTGTCAGATTGGTTCTGTTGTCCCCGGTTGTCATCCGAAAAAACATCGCCCGTGTGCAGAAGTTGACCATGACCACGCACCTACAAGACTTCATCTAGACTTATGTAAATGCAAGGCCTAATTTGTGGTATGACTTAACCCATACTTTAGCAAAACTTGTTTGTAACCATATCATGCAAGATGTGCATCTGAACCATGAAACTCCCAAATGAGGGATCGCCTCGGCGATAAACCATAGCTTGAACTTTCTATTCTTTGAAATCTAGGGAACGGCTATGGCATAGCCTTCCCGCTTAACTTAAAAAAATGTATTCTATACGTGCCATAAACCGTGACATATTTTTTATTGAACCGACTCTGGCTCGTGCCTTAAACCAATTTGTCTTTTGTGGGACATTATCTCCGAAGTCACACTCTATATAATGAGCCTTGATACCATAGAAACGTGCAAAAAAGGCCCTAGGGACATGCACATACTAAACTTGAACAACCGTGTTCTTCGAGTGCCTTGACTTATACCATAAATCGTGCGATACAATTAACCCTTGGGACGAGCAAGGGCTATGCCAAGTCTTGCACCGTGGAAACATGCATTGAGTCTGTGGGATAGTTATGCTACACCAAGCATTTGACGGTGGGACAGTGAATACTTTATTAACATTAGACAGTGGGATCGTGCATGCTTTACCAAGCATTTATATCGTGCAACGCCTATGACTATGCTAAGTTCATAGTCTTGTTGCAACATACCAACTTTTCTATCTCCAAAGCCATGGGACGAAGGATCGAGTTTCAATTTGAAAGCACATCGTGCAACATTTCTAAGCCAATGTGGGACCTTTCCGTATTCTAACTCAATCCGACCAAAGGTAGGATTATTCCCTTACCTTTGGGGATCGATCTCTTTTATGATCAAGCCTACTTTATGCATTTAAAAACTTTCATTTTATTAGTGTGAAGGCTAAGCAGAAGCAAGTTAACCGAAGCCACCCACCTGAGCAAGGAGTTGCTTCGGCTGAGCGGGACTTCGAACAAGCCGCTGCATGGCTAAGTCCAAATGCTGTTGGCTATTTGATTCCTCCAATTGAATTAAATGTGACGGGACATTACATCAGTGATGGCAGCTTTTGCAGAATGAAAAGACACCAACGTCGGTATCATTATTACTTGTTTTGTCATGCTCTGCCACGTGGTCGACAAAACACTCGCAAGTGCCTCTACGGAGATGTGCTCAAACTTTGCATGCACCTCTATAGCCATGTGCCCATACTTGCTATTGACCCCAAAAATCATATGCCAAAGTCTACTCATACGCCAGATCTTAGGCGTATCCAAGCAAATCATCCTATTGATGGAACTGTCACTACAAGAAAAATGACGATTCTTGACGGTTTATTTCTCGACGGTCATGAAAAACATCAAAGAATGGGATATTCTTGACGGTTTTAGCTGTACATCAAGAAAGTACACATTTTATGTTGATTTGGTAAATTTTTACCATAAAAGTTGACGGTTTCAGAGGATACATCAAGAAACACTATTTTTTATATTGACGGCTTGGTTATAACCGTTAACTAATGTACGTGCGAAAAAATAGGCACAATTTTTTCAGCTGCAATTATGGTAATTTTTAAAAAAAATTGTATATGTTGACGGTTGGTGCAAGAAATCCACCAAACATTCCTTTGATCTAAAAAAAATCCTCTTATATAACCCTCCCCCCTCCTTAGATACTTCTACTCAAGAAACCTCTTTCCTCCTCAGAGGCTACCTACGAGACCCCTCTCCTTCTACCCCTCATCTCCCTCAGCGGCCGCCTACGAGACCCCACTTCCTTTCTTCCCTCATCTCCCTCACCGGAGGGGACTGCCGCTAGGAAAGGGGTCAAAGTTCTTCGACCTTGAGATCCAGGTCGACAGCAACGAGGAGGAAGAAAAGGTGGATGATGGAGAGGATGGTAAGTGGTTACTAAAAGTAGGTTTTGGTGATTTTTTCCTTCAATTTGAAAATTTTTAGTTCGACATACAGAAACTAGGGTTCATGCTTATTTTCTTTAATGGCTAAAATCGGGTTCCTTGTCGGTCCTTTCCTTTTTATATTTGGATCTCATTCCATTCTTTCTCCTTCCATTCTTGTTTGGATTTTGAATTTTTTTTACATACTATTTCAAATGTGAAGAAGAGAGGCGAGGACGTACTGCCTATAGCTGCCAGATATGATCAGAAGGATATCGAGACATGGCAAGGACGTACTTCCTGAATGAAGGCAATGGCATCATCATCATCCTTCTTGGTGTCAAGCTTCGATCGTCTATGGCGGGCGGAAAGCTATACGACTCAAGTCTGCGGCAATCTTTTCGATGCATCCTCTCCTCCTCAACGAACTCCTATGCACTGACCTAGACGGGATGTCAAAGACGACCGACTGCTTAAGGTCGGTATGTCCTCATTCTATCATTGACCTATTTGATCTACTGAATCCGAATCATGGGGATTCGATCGAAAATTATTAGTTTTCTTGTTTGGTTGTGATCAATTTCATGATCAAATTCGTCAATTGATCGTTCATTGTGATGTCTGTATTCAATTTTGATCCATCAGGATTGAATGGAGACTTTAATTCTAGCGCTCTGTTGTTTTGCTCGCCAGGTGTTTGACATAATCTCTGAACCAGTTGTTCGTTCAATTTTGGACACGGGAGTGGCCGTGTCAGACAAAAGGATACACTAGAACGTCACTTGCTCAGGTATATTCTTCTTTTTCTTCTTGCTCGATTTCTTGTGATGGGTGTGGACATGATTATAGGAGTTGTTTGGACACAGTGAGACATTGATGTGTCGAGTCTGGAGGCAGTGGACAAATGTAGAGCCTTAGGTTATGTTGATAGTATATTAAGTGAGCATATAGCATTCTGAGCCTTAGCTTTCTGAGCTTTTGTACCATATGTTTGTGTCACATGATGTTCATTTGTAAGCATGATATGACCAATAATATAGTTATTAGTACTCAATAAATATATATATTATATATTGGGTAGAAATAAACACCATACCATAAGTAATCAAGTATCATTGTTCAAGATCTAGAGTTCAAAATCAACTTTTTGATTCCGTCAAAGTTCCACAATTTCACTGAAGCCATGAACATAAAATGTTTAATGGTAATCTCTACATTTTAGAAGAACTTTTGATTTTTTAGAAGTATCAATACATAATTTGACATGCACAAATATTAATTATTTGCCACTTATCTGGGAGCAGTAACTATCACTCCATCATGGAAACAAATGTCAATAATAATAAACCAAGAAGTGGAGACATGGAATAGTGATATCTCTTGGAGGCCTTCCAAGGAATTAATTTCCATAGTTTGTATCTTGTATTGGAACAATGGGATCACCAATTAATAAGATTTTTGGTCAATTTGTCAGTTTTGAATATATACAAGGGATAGTAATATATTCATGAAATAATATCTATTATTGTATAATAAGATTTTAGAAAAGGAAGGTAACATGGATGTTATAGAAGTTATGAGCACATCTGTTGAGATTGACCTTAACATAGATTTGCACTATAAGATTTTTACTCTTATTTCTTTTTTATATAGAAATATTTCAGCTTGCCGAAAGGGGGTTATATTAAACGTATAGTTATAAGTCAGTTTGTTAGTGAATTTCCATAGAAATGGCTAGTGATATGTTTTTTTATTTTATGGAATTGTACATGTCATGTCATATTCACTTTCACAGTTTTTGTAGACTGAAGATCCATCTCGAAGTAAGGAAATTAGAAAAAAAGGCCAGGCTCAGGAAAATGGAAAGGCTGAAGAAGCAAAAAATTGAAGAGAACTAGATACCCAAAATGCTTCTATCAATGCTGCCATGGTATGTGAATCTCATGGGTTAACTATAGAAAATAAGTTTAAGTAAGATGGATTTATATAGCTACTGTTGTTATTTCAAAAAAAAGAAGCATGTATCTTGCATATAATGAGATATTGCTTACACTAGAAATCGTACTATTTATTTAGCAATTATGTGCGATGATAGAAAAACGGAGGGAAGGAAAGGTAACATACAGAGAAAACTGATACTTGAAAACTAAACTTTAAACTCTACGCCAATTTTCCAGGTAAGCTATAATGATTTCCATTTTCCATCTTAAAATAATTTTATTGGGAATGTACTTATAATTAGTTGATAAGCTCTTAGAGCCATCTTTTTTTTCATCCTATATGGTTCTGTCATTATTGTGCAATTTCCTGTTTTAGCTTCGATCATTCACCATGGCATTGCCAAGGAAATTTCGATCGATGCACAAAGGCTACAAATTTGGCATTTACAAGCTGGTAAGGTATGAAATATGTTTTGTATCATATGCCTCTTTGTATAAGTGTTCTTCTACCTTCATCAGTTTCTTGTCATATATTCTCAACTATATTTCATTCTTTACAATTTTGGTTGAATATTCCCTTACTAATATGTTTGCAGTGAACTAAAATAGTTGCATTACATATGGGCGCATGAAGCTTAGCAAATAGTAAAAATAAATGTTACCTTGCTAGAATTGTAGGTATGATTTTTGTGTCAGTTATTGCATATTGACATGTAATAGTGCCTATATTTTTCTATGTGCTTGTGTGCGTCCTGGAATTTTCAGTATGTATCAATAAGAGGGGTGAATAGGAGTGCTAGTAGCTAGACAGTGATGCAGCAACGGGTATTTGGGAGTGATGATGAGTGAATAAAAGTAGGAAGCATAACAACTTACTTAAATCTACTGGTGTTTAATTTTCAATCCTGAGAAACTTGTATGTACTGTACTTCAATGCTTATGGAAACCCTTATGATTAATACCCTTTTCCTTCATCTCCTATTTATGATACTGTTTAGTATCAGTACAAATGTATCAACTGAGCATATAGCTTCTATATGGCTTCTATGAGCTCTGCTATATGGCTTTTATGAGCTTTGATGCTATCTATACAAGCTTTTAATTTCTGTTGGCCTCCATAGGCTTTGATATTGAGCATGCTGCCTCAACTATTGTTATGCTAAGCCTCCTACGTAATGTGCCAAAGAGCCTTCACTCCTATAGTAAGACAATGTCAGTTTATTGAGCTAGTGTCAGATAGGCTCTTATCATATATGCATGAGATAGAGAGCTAAAACTGAATATTTGAGCGATCTCCTCAGATAGTGCAGAACATTGATAGCTGGATATTGAGTTCAAGCTCTGCTTCAAACAATCAATGATCTATACATTCATATGTTCTCATAGCCCTTTTTGCAGCGGTTAATATTTTTGTACCTTTATTTTAGATATACTAATTTGTTTCTATACTTATTTCAATGTTCTGTACATTCAAATGTTTACTTATGAATAATACCCTTTCCATGTAACTTCTAAACATGATAAGGAATTAACTTGCTATGTTGTCATTTCATTTTGATAGTTCAGTTGAGTTATTATACTCTTCTTATTTTCTTTAGGGTATTGTTTTCTTTTTTTTTGTTGGTCAAAAAGCTCATTAACTTGTTATGTTGTGCTCTTATTCTCTCAGAAACTACATGGAAATGAAGGTGTTGTGAAAATGGGAGGGATGTCCTCCGGCCGAGTTTGCTACTTATTTTGATTTTATTTTTATAATTTTCAGTATTGGATGTTTATGATGTATGAAAACTATATACATTGGTCGGATATGTTTGTGGTTACACAAGCGTTATATGCTTGTTGTTGGACGTGTGTCGAAAGTTTGTGGTGTATGGACAATATACAGTTTGCTAATATAAAAATTAGGTTTGGTAGTTATTTGATGTATTAAATCTTCTGGGGTTATTGATATTGTGTGTGCATTCGATTCATAACATAGAATTATAAATAGAATTTTGACTTTAGCTTCTCTTGACGGTTATAAAACGTCAACAATTAACTCAATCCTGCAGCAGAAGGGCTTTTCTTGATGGCTAGTAGCCATCAACTAGGCCGGAATCAAAAAAAAATTTCACCAATATTGACGGTTTCTAAAAACTGTTATCTTGATGGGTAAAAATGGTCAAGAAAACTTTTTCATATGACGGCCAAAAATTGTCAAGAAAAACCTTGCCAGCGACCGTCAAGAAAGGGGTTTTTTTTTTCTTGACTCTAGCCTACTTGACGGATCCACAACCGTCAAGTTACCCATTTTTTGACGGAAATAGCCGTCAGGAAAAGCCTTTTTTATTGTAGTATGGGATTCCCAAGACCCTAATTTGGTGTGCGTATTGATCGATAGAATGTTAAACAGGTACAAACGTGTTCTAACCTTTCATAGGCGGAAACTAGGGTTCACGAATTATACCTGTAGCACAAAGAAGACAACAGTTCCTAGTAATTTCAAGCAGTCACGACCCCAAGATCATCTGCACGTATTCCTTCCTCGGGTTGGATGTCGTGTGGACGACGATCTCCCAAACTATTTTTTCTCCTTGGCAGCCCTCCCTTTTTCTCCTTACATGAATCACGAATTTAGAAAAAGCTACTTATTTCTGATGACTATATGATGGCCAGAGAATAGAGGATATATATAAGGCTAGGACCATGAGAAGAAATTAGGGTTATGTCTTCTAACAGATCTGGGTATCCCGTATTCAGCCCGAACACACAACCCTGGCCCATTAACAATAGCTCGGCCCATTAATGAGCTATTGTTGCACTACCTTCCTAATCCTAAATTATGATTGTGGGCTTCTTTTATTATATGCTCGTTTGGCTCCCCATGTTAAGATATCGAATGTCCATCGATCAAATTAAGTTACTGACAACTATATTGATCAATATCTTCTATCCTTAAGTAGTACCACTCAACTTTATTTGTCATGTCAAATATAATCCACCTGCAGGGTTTACATAACAATCCTTACGAGCTCCTTAATGGGACATCATCAACCCGACGTATCGGGACATGGGTTTCCGTTTATAATCAATAACCCATTATACATACAATGTTATTACACAATTCATAGAGGTTATTGACCCATAATAAATCTCACTCTTTTATGAGTCAAAGTAATGCATACCGCATATACGTGTCTTTATTATATCCGAATTAAGTGAACAAGCATCCATAATAACATAGGTGTTTGCTCTATTATGTAGTCTTTACAAAGAGAACAACATCAAGTGGTCCTGTTCAATACACACAAAGTGTACTAGTGTGAACCTATAGTCAAGAAAGACTAATACCATATTATACTACAACCATTCCAATGGATTGTCCAAGTCCATCTAGGTTATGAACTATTTATATATTCTATAGGGAACTGATAACATGATCTTCTGTGTTACACCACACACCATATTATTTACAATATAGAATATCGGACACTTGCATTAACACTTGCAACAAATGCAATACAAGTATTTGCCCATATGGTTCTTATTCAAAAATTAAGGAAATAAAGTTAATACAAAAGTGATACTTTTACTATATAACCCTAACAATCTCCCATTTATACTCAACGCATTGCTTTTCAGTATACTGTTACAAATCTTCCACTTATACTTAAAGCCATGCTGCTAAAAATCTGACTCCCATTCCCTCAACATGACTATCAAAAGCCTTAGTTGGTAAGCTCTTTGTAAAGGGATCAGCTAGGTTGTCGGCTGATGCTATCATGACCACCACAACTTTTTTATTTTTTACGAGATCTCGTTTCAGGTGGTACTTGTGCTCAATATGTTTACCTATCTTATAGGCTCGTGGTTCCTTCGAGTTTGCAACTGCACCACAATTATCACAACAAAGTGTAATAGACTTAAGCAAGCTAGGTACCACATCTAAGTTCAATAGGAAGTTTCTGAGCCAAACCGCTTCTTTGGCTACCTTAGAGGCTGCCACTTACTCGGCTTCCATGGTGGAATCAACAATATATTTTTGCTTGATATTCCTCCACACAATGGCACCACCTCCCAAGTAAATACATCTCCTGAGGTAGATTTCCTGGAATCCCAATCTGACTAAAAATCTCCTGAGGTAGATTTCCATGGTGTAACATTTGTGACACGTTGTGCATTTATTTATGGTTCATCCTCTTGTACTATTGGTACTGAAGTACTTGGTGTCTCACCTCTCCTCAGTTCTCTAGAACAACTCTACTTGTGGATTCATGGTTCATCACATAGTCTTTCTCGAAGAATCGGTTATTGGTGCTAACAATGAGCTTCTGATCCTTAGGACTATAAAATAAAACTGTTTTCGTTCCTCATGGATAGCCTACAAACAAGTGTACTTCTATATGAGATTCCAACTTATCTGTTTTACCATTCAGCACATGTGCTGGACAACCCCAAAAGCGAATATGTTCAGACTAAGCTTTCGTCCAATTCACAGGTCTGTGGGAGTAAGAGGTACTGACTTAGAACAAACTAAGTTCAAAATACAAGATACAGTATCTAAGGCATATCCCTAAAATAAATCTGGCAAATCTGAATAACTCATCATTGATCTAACCGTCTCCATAAGAGTTCTATTCCTTCTTTCGGCTACATCATTCTGCTGGGGCATTCCAGATGCAGTCAATTGGGATGTAATCTCAGCCTCTGATAAATATTCCATAAACTTTCCAAAGAGGTACTCGCTACCAATATCTGATCGTAGTGACTTGATACATCTACGATATTTCTCAGTTTCAGCCTTGTACTCTTTGAATTTCTCAAAGCACTTACAACGCATCAAATAAATATACCCATACCATGAATAATCGTCAATAAATGTGACAAAATATTCAAATCCACCTCTAGCCTAGATAGTCACGGGTCCACACAAATCAGAATAAACTAATTCCAACACATCTTTGGTCCTATACCCCTTTGCCGAAAAAGGCCTTTTGGTCATTTTACCTTCCAAGCAGGATTCATAGACTGGTTGTGCCTCCACTTCCAATGAACTCAAAGGTCCATCTTCAACCAGTCTTTGGATCCTTTTTAGGTTAATATGCCCCAAACGCAAGTGCCAAAGATATGTTTAGTTCATACAAGAATGTCCTTTTCTCTTATTTAATTAGATGACATATTATTCATTTCCATAAGTTGTATTGTGGGCGAAATAGGATTAATGATATACAGATTATCAACTAATGCACCAGAACAGATAAAATATTTATTCTTTCTAATAATAATATTGTTATTAAAATAAACTGAATATCCATCCTTAACTAATATAGAAACAGAAATTAAATTTCTTGTAAGTGAAGGTGCATAAAGACAATCTCTCAATGTCAAAGACTTATTTCTACCAAAAGATAAAGTAATATCTCATAATGCAACGACCGCTACTTTTGTAGTGTCACCCATGAACAAGCATATCTCTCCATCACTGAGACGCCTGGTTTCCTGGAACCCCTACAATATATTGCAGACATAATTAGTGGCTTATGTATCTACACACCAGGTGCCGATAGATAACATCGCTAAACATATCTCAAATAATAGTAAATGAGATATACCATCTTTGTTTCCTTGTTTGAGAAGTGGACAATCACTCTTCCAATGTCCTGACCCTTTGCACTTGAAACATTTGCCTTTCGGTTTTTTCACAGCGCCTTGAGGTCCCATGCCCTTCTTTGCTAAGTTTGTCGATTTATGAATGTTATTCTTCTTCTTACCGCCTTTTTGCTTAGAAGTAGAAGCCTTTTCAGAAACAATATATGACTACTCTGTCTAAAGAGAGATTCAGCATCCTGTAGCTCTTTTGCAAGTTCTGCCAAACTATACCACCTTTTGTTCATGTTGTAGTTAAGGCAAAAATTGTCAAAAATTTTAGGCAAAGTCCCGAGAATGATATTGACCTGGGATTCCCTATCGATTTTAGCTCCAAGGATCTCCATCTCATTCAGATGACCCATCATCTTGAGAACATGGTCCCTTAATGGTGTACCTTTAGCCATTTTTGTATTCATCAAACACTTTATATCAAACTGTCTAGCTGTTGTACTTTGATGTCCGAAGAGTTCCTTGAGGTTATACATCATGTCATAAGTTGTGGCCATGGCCTTACGCTGATGTTGCAGTATATTTGACATACATGCCAGAATGTAACACCGCGCCATCTCATCTGCCTTTTTTTACTTCTTATAAGCCTCTTCGACCTCTTCATCAGAGTTAGAATAAGATTTAGGTGGGCATTCCTCAACAAATACATATTTGTACTCCTCAGCAGTAAGGACAATGTCCAAATTATGTTTCCAGTCAATATAATTAGGTACAACATGTTTGTTTTCTTTAAGCATCACCATAAGTGGACTGAAAGAACCCACATTTAAAATCCTGAGAATCACATAAATAAAATTAAGTACGACAAAATAAACTTTTTGAATAAATTAAATATTGATTTCCTCAAAATAATAATAAAAAAATTCACCAACACCACGAACACCATGAATTTATCATGCAACAATAGTGTGGACGTATACAAATTCAACTTTGTTCAAGTAGTTTTTTTATAAATTTTACTATCATGTAAACATAACTTTATGATAAATAAAATTAATATGTTGGTCTTGCTCTATTCATACAAATAATAGCAGTGACTCCGATGGGGAGGATACCATTATTTGTATCTAAGTGTATACAATTACTTAATACTAAGTCCACTACTTTGTAATGAGTTACTTTAGATGGAGAAGTGAACATATACTAGGTAACTTTCTAGAATTATCCCTAAGGAATTTTGTACTGGTGCTCCATAATTATACTCATCCGATATGGAGGAATGCACTAAAGCCAACGTGCAAGTATAATTACATCACCTAGAAACCAGTAATGGAGACCATAGGATTTATACTAAATAGATATCCTCACCCACTTAGTTATTTAACAATAAGGATTTTTTTACTAGTTGATATTATGTCCATGATGTCCATTATTAATGCACGCTTAGTTTTCCAAAAAAACATTCACAGAATAATAACATGCATAATCAGAATAAGCAAAATAACAACAAGCAAAAAAATATCCAACTATTATGGTTATCTTCCCTGCTCTGTACTCAACTATCCGAATCCAAAATCTGGCGCTGTGCAGATCTATTCGAGGTTCGACGTACCCGGTCAGGTCGCGGGGTTCGATAAAATCTCATAATTTTAATTACATCCAGAACAACAACAACATCCACGACATGTCCCTGGTTTAAACAACACAAACAAAAACATGCATTCGACTATAATAGTTGGATCTAAGATGCCTGTAAAACCGAGTCAGAACATATCTATATCTACCGACTATTACATAACATAAGCTTTATTGGAAAACATGGACGTATCAATCAATACACATATCCAAAGTGGCTTTCATACCAATTGATGGAACTGGAGATTTCCAAGACCATACTTTAGTGTGCGTATATTGATCGATATAATGTTAAACAAATATAAACGTGTTCTAACCCTTCACAGACGAAAACTAGGGTTCACGAATTATACCTGTAGTGCGAAGAAGATAACAGTTTCTAGTAATTATGAGCAGTCACGGCCCCAAGATCTTCTGTACGTATTCCTTCCCCGGGTTAGACGTCGTGTGGGCAACGATCCCCAACCTTTGAATCTCCTTGGAAGCCCTCCCTTTCTCTCCTTACGTGAATCACAAATTTAGAGAAAGCTTCTTATTTCTGATGATTATATGACGGCCAGAGAATAGAGGATGTATATAAGGTTACAGCAGGGACGATAAGAAGAAATAAGGGTTAGGTCTCTTAACGGATCTGTATATCCCGTGTTCAGTCCGAACACACAACCCAGGCCCATTAACAATAGCTCGGTCCACTAATGAGCTATTGTTGCACTACCTTTCTAATCATAAATTATGATTGTGGGCTCCTTTTATTATATTCTCGTTTGGCTTTCCATATTAAGATATCGAATGTCCGTCGATCAAATTAAGTTACTGACAACTATATTGGTCGACATCTTTTATCCTTAAGCAGTACCACTCAACTTTATTTGTCATGTCGGATATAATCAATCTACATGATTTATATGACAATCCTTATGAGATTAAGGGGACATCATCAACTCGACGTATCGGGACATGGATTCCTTTTTTAATCAACAGTCCATCATATATACAATGTTATTACCCAATTCAAAGAGGTTATTGACCCATAGTAAACCTTACTCTTTTATGAGTCAAAGTAATGCACACCGCATATACATGTCTGTTATTATATCCGGATTAAGAGAACAAGCATCCATAATAATAGAGGTGTTTGTTCTCTTATGTAGTCAGTACAAAGAGAACAACCACAAGCGGTCATGTTCAATACACACAAAGTATACTAATATAAACCTATAGTCAAAATGGATTAATACCAGATTACACTACATCCTTTCCAATAGATGGTTCATGTCCATCTAGGTTGTGAACTATTTATATATTCCATAGAGAACTGATAACATGATCTTCTGTATGACACCACACACCATATTATTTACAATATAGAATATCGGACACTTGCATTAACACATGCAACAAATACAATATTCAAACATTTGCCCATATGATTCTTATTAAAAATTAGAGAAATAAAGTTAATACAAAAGTGATACTTTTGATGGAATTGGGGATTCCCAGGAACCATACTTTGGTGTGCGTATTGATCGATATAAAGTTAAACATATTTAATACGTGTTCTAACCCTTCATAGGCGAAAACTAGGGTTCATGAATTATACCTGCGGCGGGAAGAAGACAAGTAGTTCCTGACAATCTCGAACGGACGACTCCAAGATCTTCTGCACGTATTCCTGCTGCGAGTTGGCTGTTGTATGGGTGGCGATCTTCCAACCTTTTCTTCTCCTTGGCAGCCCTCACTTTCTCGCCTTACATGAATCACAAATTTAGATAAAGCTTCAAATTTCTGATCCGTAGTTTGGCGGCCAGAGAATATAGGATATATATAGGCTACGACAGGGACCATGAGGAGAAATTAGGGTTATGCCTCCTAACGGATTTGGATATCCTGTGTTCAGCCCGAACACACAATCCAGGCCCATTAACAATAGCCTGGTCTACTAATGAGCTATTGTTGCACTATCTCCCTAATCCCAAATTATGTTTATGGGCTACTTTTATTATATGCTCGTTTGGCTTCCTATGTTAAGATATCGAATGACCGTCGATCAAATTAAGTTACCGACAACTATATGAAGTACGTGTAGGCAACTCTAGAGGGGGTGAATAGAGTGCTTGTGATAATAATGATCAATTAAAAATCAACACTATTGAATCCCAACTAGTAAATAATTAATCAGAGTATAATTGTGGAAATTAAATATATAAATATCAGAAAGCATACGCAGACACATCGATTTCTAACCTGGTTTCCCTCGTGGAGGACTAGTCCAGGCCTGAGAACTCTAGCTCAGGATCGAAATCCACTATTTATGAAATAGCTTTACAACCACGTGCCTTTACACAGAAGAGCACGCCAACTTCTTGAAAGATCGCTGAGGCAAAACTTGGAATTTTCCAAGTGACATCTTCAAGACTCTTGCACAAAACTTCTAATTGACTCGTACCGAGTACCTTGTAGGCTTGGAAAATTTTGTGGCTAGTAGATAAGAAGAGTATGGCTCTTTAGGATGTATAAGCTATAAGAGTAGAAGAGAAGATATATTGGATGATTTGAAATGAGAGAAAAGGGTGCCTATATATACTAGTTCTTGAAGGCAGAGTTCGGCCAGAATTCTGTCAAAAAATTCAAAATTTGGGCGTTGGACAACTTGCAATGAGAAATCCCTAAAAATTAGCTCCTGGAAATTTGGAGACAAAGTTCGGCACGAACTCTGTGTGGGGGCAGAGTTCGGCCCGAACTCAACATCCTTGGAGACAGAATGCTCATGGGCTGTTGGGCTTTGGCAGTTTGGCTTTTTGTTTGTGGGGATTTTTGGTTATCTAGTCTATGGTTAAGGTACTCAGTGCGACTCAACGTTCAATAGCCTTGACTCAATAAAATTGTAAAAATATAGACTTTCGATTACAAGTTCCAACAGTATTTGTAGAGTAGTTATCGATGATGATTGTCTGACTTGATATGTGTTAGTCGTCTGATTTGTAGCTTTGATGAGAATTTATGTGTCGAGTTGGATCATGTCAAATATCGATTTGTTAATTATCAAGATTAGGTTGACTGCGATCCAGTTTGGGTCAACAATCTCACCTATTTTGATAATTGTCAAAATTGTGATATTTGCGTGTCGCAACATTCATAGCTAGACACATATATAGCTCCTCCGTAGATGGATATTTCGGATCCCCCGAAAATAGAGAATTCATGATACAAGTACTAGTCCAGACAATACATAGCACACAAGTATTTATCCAAAATGGTTAAGCAAATATCACATATTCTCCCTCTTTGACATTTAGCAAAGTAAAATAGAAGCTCCCCCATAAAAAATAACCATGGAGAAAATATGCAATCACACAACCAAGGCTCAAATCCAACGTAAGAGATAACTAGAAAATAATCCAAATAGAAGCCATAGAAGCACACAAGTAGTACAAAGCAAAGTTCAACAACGTAACCAATGAATAAAAATGTCAAAGTGCATAAACAAAAAAAATCCTAAGCATCAGCAGCATCATAAAATTGACCACCGCCGTCACGAAGCACAAGATGGTCCAGCAGAGTCAGATGGGTCGCCAGCAGAGCGACGAGGATCAACAAATGCTGCATCCGAATCTAAATACCTCCTCACCCAAGTGTCGTCGATACGGTAACCTTCGCGAGAAGGGTCCCGTACCATGGGGTAAGACACCGAAGGATGAGTAGCCTGGGACTACTGGATGTCATGCAGTGTGTTGCTGATAGCTGTCATCTATAAGAACTACAAAAATTTATCGTTTTAGCGACGGCCCTATCCGTCGCCAATCCGACGGTAATTACTATTAGCGACCGATCACCGACGAATTTTGGCCAAAAAAATATGTCGGCAATCAGCTCGTCGCTAATAACGGTCCGTCGCTACGTAGTCGTCCAACGACGGAATAGCGACGGATTGTCGACGTCACAATACGAAGCATTAGCGATGCATTTTCGACGGACTGTCGTCCATTTCAACTATTAAGTACTGAACTGTGTAGACAATAGCGAGGTAAAATACCGTCGGTAACCCGTCGTAATCGCGTATCAGAGCGTATAGTTCCGTCGCTCATCCGTCGGTAGTCGTCGGTAACGAACGACTGATTAGCGATGGTGTGCTGACGGACTATCCGTCGATCAGGTTCTGGAAATGCTTGGCATTTCTAGCACCATGGCGACGGATTATTCGTCGCTATTCCGTCGATATATATCGATGGAATACGGACGGATTATCCCTCGAGCATGTTCTGGAAATTCTTGGTCCAGAACAAGGGCGACGGATAGGTCGTCGCTATTCCGTCGAACTATATACCATGCCGACGGATATTCCGCCGACCATTCGTCGCTACCTGGAAACATTTTCAAATCTCCAGTTAGCGACGGAATAGCCGTCGAAAAGTAGTCGGAAACTGGTAATCCCCGTCGCTAAACGGTCACAAGTCCGTCGCTAACTGAGAATATTTTGAAAAAAAATAACAGCACTATCCCTGTTCGCAAAAATATGCATAAACCAAACCAATATATAATGTACACCAATTATCCAACAATCACATTGACCAAATATATAATGCACACCAATTATCCAAGAATCACATAGACCAAATATGCACATACGAATTTAATGCACACCAATTATCCAAGAATCATATAGACCAAACCAAATTAATATAAAATAGACATCAATTATCCGGAAGAGTAACCAAATATCCATCGTTATAATCCGATCATAATATCCATCGTTATAATCCGATCATAGCACAAATATTCCAAAATTTTCACAAATATTCCAAAATACATAGGAAAATCGACTTTAGCCTCAACAAAGACCACAAGTCAGACGATGAATCCTCACAGCCAGGGATCATAGTTGCGTTGAGACATGTACCATTCTATCAACCACTTTGCATACGAAGGCTCAATCTGGTTGAGGTCTTCTGTAGGGACAGGAGGGTCGGTCCCGATGCTACTACTCTCTGACGGTGGCTCCTCCTTAACTTTAAGCTTGGGTGCAATCTCTTCCCTGATGGTCATCGGTTCTTCCTTGACCTCGACCTTTGGTAACACCTTCTCCTTAACAGTCATCGGCTCTTGTTTGACGACGGAGTCTTCCTCCGTGTCGACCTCCAAGGGTTTCTTGCCTCGACCCCTTCCTCGACTAGCAGCACCACCTCGACGAGTCCTAAGAGCCATCTTTCTGACAACAAAAATTTTTATATAGGGTAAAGAAATTTACTCAAGTTATAAAAGTTGTGACGTTGGTTTTTTGCGTTCATCATCACTAGAGGGAGCAGCACTAGAAAAGTTGTGACGTTGGTAGCATAAGAGAGTAAAAATCTGTATCACAAGACTAACAGAATTACTATGTAATCATGTACTCACCAATAACCGGATGTAACTAGATTCGTTGAGCCTATCGTACAGTAATTGGTGGATCCGCTGGTATAGGCCGGATGTACTTAGTATCTAGTGTATCAGATTAGTATCGGTCTATCGGTTTGGTATAGGACGTATCATATTGGTATTGACCTTAACAAATTGGTATCGTCCTATATCCGATATGTACATATATTGGCCGAATAGCTAGGATTCATATTGGCCTTATCGATTTTGTATCGGTCATATCCGATAGGTATCGGCCGTGTTGGATTAATATAGGCCCTTTCGGATTAGTATCGTGGAAGGTTTAGTAACAACAGTACTTGGATTTCTCTCTTCTCGAGCTAGAATACCATTGCAAGAGAATCACCAGATCGTGATTGGCCAGTTACAGTAACATACATGCTTCCTTTTCCATCAGGAAAAGTGAGATTGAAAAGGAAGTATGTATGTTCTGTAACTGGCCAGTTACGCTCTCGTGACTCTCTTGCAATGGTAATCTAGCTCTAGAAGAGAGAAATCCAAGTACAGTTGTTACTAAACCTTCCACGATACTAATCCGAAATGGTCTATACTAATCCAACACGGCCGATACCTATCGGATATGACCGATACCAAATCGATAAGGCCAATATGAATCCTAGCTATACGGCCGATACATATCGGATAGGACGATACCAATTCGCTAAGACCAACACCAACCGATACGGTCCACACCAAAATGATAGATCGATAGTAATCCGATACGGTCAATACTTATAAGTACCTACGGTCCAGGAGGTTGATCCGCTACTACATCCATGTATGATCAACGAAGTAACGATCCATTTCAATTTGGATGTGAAAATCTGTATCGTAAGTCAAACTAAACATAATCAGTTCTATTTCACATGCTTAATTGCCAAGTATGAGAACGAATGGCTCAGAACACAACCCAAAATTCATTCTAGCATATATTAGTGTGAATCATCTATGTTCTGTACATATGGTGTAGTATATGTTTTTATCGTATCTAGTATCTGAAGGACGTAACCGAATCAAGATGAACTCACTAATGTAATACTAAGACATCATCTACTACTATATAAGATATAGTGATAGGTTGTCGTATCATCATTGCCGAGGGATGAGGGTCGGAGGACAGTCAACTTTATCTACGGCTATATAGTTTCTGCCTCGCCAGTCGAATGGCTTAATTGCCAAGTATCGGAATGAATGGCTCAGAACACAACCCAAGATTCATTCTAGCATACATTAGTGAGTTCATCTTGATTCTGTTACGTCCTTCAGATACTAGATACGATAAGAACATAGATGATTCACACTAATGTATGCTAGAATGAATCTTGGCTTGTGTTCTGAGCCATCCGTTCTGATCAAGCATCTTCCTTCTCCTCTCCTCCACTATGGCTCTGAACCCATATGCTCCTCCCTACTTTCCTTTTTTTTATTTGACTCTCTCAGCCACATATGATATCCAGCTCAAGTATAGAGTCGGGGGAGAAGAAGTGGACAGGAAGAGGAGGAGGAAGGAGCACAGCTGGCGGCATGTCCCGGAGGAAGTACAAAGGTTTTCTTCAACAGACGTAGGAGAACTATAAGGATATATCTTTTCATAACATATCACCTTGTCAAAGACCCTTAATGTGACAACCATGTTACCGCGGTGTCGGAAGACTAATATGTCATAATTTTCTAAGCCGTGTGTTTTGACATAATCCTCCAAACTCTTTTCGGCTATGTAATAATGCAAGATTACTACATAGGAGGAAAGACTTGGAAAGATTATGTCAAAACACACGGCTTAAAAACTTATGACATGTTAATCTTTCGACACCGCGGTAACATGATATTCACATGAAGGGTCTTTGACAAGATGACATGTTGTGAAAAGATATATCCTTATAGTTCTCCTACGGCTGTTGAAGAAAACCTCTGTACTTCCTCCGGGTCATGCCGCCGGCTGTGCTGCTTCCCCCTCCTCTTCCTCCTACTTCTTCTCCCCCGACTTTACACTTGAGCTGGATATCATATGTGGCTGAGAGAGTAAAATAAAAAGAAGGGTAGTAGGGAGGAGCATATGGGTTCAGAGCCATGGTGGTGGAGAGGAGAAGGAAGATGCTTGATCAGAATGGATGGCTCAGAACACAAGCCAAGATTCATTCTAGCATACATTAGTGTGAATCATCTATGTTCTGTACATATGGTGTAGTATATGTTCTTATCGTATCTAGTATCTGAAGAACGTAACAGAATCAAGATGAACTCACTTATGTAATACTAAGACATCATCTACTACTATATAAGATATAGTGATAGGTTGTCGTATCATCATTGCCGAGGGATGAGGGTCGGAGGACAGTCAACTTTATCTACGGCTACATAGTTTCTACCTCGCCAGTCGAAGGGCTGCAGGGAGACTATGTCCTGATCACCATGTCGTACCGTAGACTAATGCAAATGGAGCTGGAAATATCCGTCGCTAACCGGTCACTAGTCCGTCGGTAATTGAGAATTTTTTGAAAAAAAATTACAGCACTTTCCCTGTTCACAAAAATATGTATAAACCAAACCAATATATAATGCACACCAATTATCCAACAATCACATAGACCAAATATGCACATACGAATTTAATGCACACCAATTATCCAAGAATCATATAGACCAAACCAAATTAATATAAAATAGATATCAATTATCCTGAAGAGTAACCTAATATCCGTCGTTATAATTCGATTTATCTTCAAGTGTGAGAACGGATGGCTCAGAACACAACCCAAGATTCATTCTAGCATACATTAGTGTGAATCATCTATGTTCTGTACATATTGTGTAGTATATGTTCTTATCGTATCTAGTATCTGAAGAATGTGACAGAATCAAGATGAACTCACATAATGTAATACTAAGACATCATCTACTACTATATAAGATATAGTGATAGGTTGTCGTATCATCATTGCCGAGGGATGAGGATCGGAGGACAGTCAACTTTATCTACGGCTACATAGTTTCTGCCTCGCCAGTCGAATGGCTGCTGGGACTTTGTCCTGATCACCATGTCGTATCGTAGATTAATACAAATGGAGCTGGAGCCAAAATACAGAAACCAAAATACAAAATCAAATCCCTGGGATGGATGGCTCAGAACACAACCCAACCGGAGAGGATGCTCTGAGAGATCCATCTGAGTAGGACGTATACTCTGAGAGATCACCTTTACAAGAATGATATCAGTAGTGGTATTGAGTACTAGAGGGGATATTATCAGAGTATACGTCCTACTCAGATGGGTCTCTCACCGTTACTATTTTTTCTGACAACATGGTGGATGTGCTCCGTCAACAGATTCTTGCTCCCAGCCAAAACTTTTCTCCGAAGCTCAAGTAGACATCCTTCGTGTAGAGCTCGAGTGAGAGGTTCCTGACAGCATGGTGGTCTCCTTTTTTAAAGTATCCATGCTCGTCCCACAACCAATATGGGATGAGCATGGATACTTTGACAAAGGAGACCACTATGCTGTCAGGAACCTCTCACTCGAGCTCTACACCAAGGATGTCCACTTGAGCTCGGGGCAAAGTTTTGGCTCGGAGCAAGAATCTGTTGAGGGAGCACATCCTCCATGCCGTCAGAAAAAATAATAACGGTGAGAGACCCATCTAAGTAGGACATATACTCTGATAATATCTCCTCCCGCACTCAATCCCACTACTGATATCATTCTTGTAAAGGTGATCTCTCAGAGTATACGTCATACTCAGATGGATCTCTCAGAGTATTCTCTCATGTTGGTTGTCGTATCATCATTTCCGAAGGATGAGGGTCGAAGGACAGTCAACTTTATCTATGGATACATAGTTTCAGCCTCGCCAGTCGAATGGCTGCAGGGACTATGTCCTGATCACCATGTCGTAGTCCAATACAATCCAAAGATTGACACAATTGTAGTTCATATATGTAGTCCAATTCAAATAGTCTAATACAAAAATAACTCAATACAAATAGTCCAATATAAATAAGTACTAATAGCTAATGAGAACCACGCTGCTCACGTAAACGCTCAGTGATACGATCACGCAACCACCTCAAAAAAGCAAGATTTTGGCGTGAGAAGAGATGTGGTCCCTTGCAAGGACTGCTTGAAGAGAACTCCCGGTCTCACTAGCTACCGGTGCTGGATGAATAGAACTCCCGGTCTCACTAGCAACCGGTGCCACTTCCTCCTTAACTGTAGGAGGAGCCACCTCAGCATCCACTGTTTTCCTCAAAGGACGTGCCGCTCCTCGGGTCATGGGTGCCATCTGGTAAGATCGATAGTCACAAATAATATAATTGTAACATAAGCAAGCTAACTAAAGGAACCATCATATAATTTGAGTACATTTTCGAAAGCCGATAAAGTATAAAAAATTCAATTTTTTGCCAAGTGTGAGAACGGATGGCTCAGAACACAACCCAAGATTCATTCAAGCATACATTAGTGTGAATCATCTATGTTCTGTACATATGGTGTAGTATATGTTCTTATCGTATCTAGTATCTGAAGAATGTAACAGAATCAAGATGAACTCACATAATGTAATACTAAGACATCATCTACTACTATATAAGATATAGTGATAGGTTGTCGTATCATCATTGCCGAGGGATGAGGGTCGGAAGATAGTCAACTTTATCTACGGCTATATAATTTCTGTCTCGCCAGTCGAATGGCTGCAGGGACTATGTCCTGATCACTATGTCGTACCGTAGATTAATGCAAATGGAGCTGGAACTGGAGCCAAAATACAGTACTACTTCACCATGTCGTACCATTTTACTCTCTCTCTCTCTCCTCCCTCCCCCCTCCGGCGCTCTCACTCTCTCTGGCGCTCTCACACTACTAATTCCTATGTATTTTAAGTGTGAGAACGGATGGCTCAGAACACAACCCAAAATTCATTCTAGCATACATTAGTGTGAATCATCTATATTCTGTATACATATCGTGTAGTATATGTTCTTATCGTATCTAGTATCTGAAGGATATAACAGAATCAAGATGAACTCACTTAATGTAATACTAAGACATCATCTACTACTATATAAGATATAGTGATAGGTTGTCGTATTATCATTGCCGAGGGATGAGGATCGGAAGATAGTCAACTTTATCTACGGCTACATAGTTTCTGCCTCGCCAGTCGAATGGCTACAGGGACTATGTCCTGATCACCATGTCGTACCGTAGATTAATACAAATGGAGCTGGAAATATCCGTTGCTAACCGGTAACTAGTCCGTCGCTAACTGAGATTGTCACATACACATATGTATATCACAGCTAGATGTATAGATATATACATCTATACAGAAGCACACAACTGATAGAACTCGTACTGTCCTTGAGACAGTAAACATATACACCATGAATCCAAACCCCAAATTCATATTTACTAATCCAAACACCACCAAACTAATGGAACACCCAATATGGATAACACATTATTTTGCCAATATATAAACTCAGATGAATTTGAGAAGCAAAGCCACCCGCCGCCCTCGACCAAAGCCCGCCGCCCCAAGCCCGCCGCCCAGTAGTTCGGTTGCATATATATATGAAGAGTGCTTATGGCTGTGCGTCGGTTACAAATAGCCCCGACGCCCCCGCCCCAAGCTAGCCGCCCAGCCTCCGACGCACCTGTCCCAAGCCAGCCGCCCGGCCCCCGACGCCGTCGCCCCAAGCCCACCGCCCAGCCCCCGACCCAAGCCAGCCGCCCAGTTCCCGACGCGCCAGCCCCAAGCCCGCCTCCCAGACCCCGACGCCCCCGCCCCAAGCCCGCCGCCCAGTAGTTCGGTTGCATATATATGAAAAGTGCTTATGGCTGTGCGTCGGTTGCAAATAGCCCCGACGCCCCCGCCCCAAGCTAGCCGCCCAGCCCCCGACGTACCTGTCCCATGCCAGCCGCCCAGCCCCCGACGCCGCCGCCCCAAGCCCACCGCCCAGCCCCCGACCCAAGCCAGCCGCCCAGCCCCCGATGCCCCAGCCCCAAGCCCGTCTTCCAGACCCCGATACCCCCGTCCCAAGCCCACCGCCTTGTCCCCGACCCAAGCCAGCCGCCCAGCCCCCGACACCCCCTCCCCAAGCCAGCCGTCAGCCCCCGACGCCGCCGCCCCAAGCCCACCGCCCAGCCCCTGACCCTAGCCAGCCACCCAGCCCCCGACGCCCCAACACCAAGCCCGTCTCCCAGACCCCGACGCCCCCGTCCCAAGCCCACCGCCCAGACCCCGACCCAAGCCAGCCGTCCAGCCCCCGACGCTCCAGCCCCAAGCCCGCCGCCCAGCCCCCGACGCCCCCTTCCCAAGCCCACCGCCTAGCCCTCGACGCAAGCCAGCAGCCCAGACCCGGACGGCCCAGCCCCAAGCGCGCCGTCCAGCCCCTATACGACACCGCAAGAGAGAGAGAGAAAGAGATCGAGAGAGAGAGAGAGGGGGTTACCTTTGGGAGAGAGAGAGGAGAAGACGTCGACGCCGACGACGACACGACGCCGATCACCGAAGCCGACACCGATGAGAGAGAGAGAGAGAGGAGAGAGAGTGAATTTGGAGGGAATATGAAAAGTTCCCCCGTCGTTTCATTTAAAGTCTGGTACGTATATATAGCGACGGACTAGCGACGTAGAAAACCCCGTCGCCCAATAGTCGCCCTGTTTGATAAGTGCCGACTGAATATCCGTCGCTATGTAGTCGAAGAAATGTACCGCCAAATTCCTACACAATTTCTACCAAATAATCGACTACGTAGCGACGACTGGGCATCCGTCGCTATAATTCCGACAGCCTAGCGACGGATATGCGACCTTTTCTCCCCCTAAAATTAAAATAAAAATGGCAAAGGCGTGTAGTCGGTAATCAGTCGGTGAGCGACCACGAAGCCGTCGCTAACACCGACAGAAAAATTCCGTCGCTAAATATCCGTCGCTAATTTAGTATATTTTGGTAGTGAAGGTGGTATGATAATCCATCTGAGTCCAGCGATCGTCCTCCAAGTGAAAACGATCACTCAGCATAGTCTGAATGGACTCAAGAGTAGCAGGTGGCTCGGGCGCAGGTTAGCCAAGAGCAGGAGGATCAGCCTGAGCATCAAACTCAGAATGCTCTGACTCAGCAGGAGACTTAACAGCTACTAGAAGCCGCCGTGCCTTAGACAGATAGGCAGGGGCAGGAAGGAACTGACACTCATCAAGAAAAATATGGAACGCATGAAAAATCATCGACAAATATGGGGCATAGACCAATGATCAAGGTCTCTTCCGTGTACTAATCATCCAGTCTATCATAGTGTATGGAAAGTTAAAAGGAACATAGATGTGGAGATGATAAAGTGTAGAGATCTCAAGGTAAGATACTTCATCGATCGATCCCGCTTTGGGCAAGATCGTAGAGAAAATGATGCGATGAAGTTCATAGAATGTAGCTTGCGGGGACGAGTGTTGGGACTACACAAGTCATCTTTGAAGCTTTTAAGTGACGATCCATCGAGAAATTGAAACTGTCGGCCATCGACAAGTTTCTCCCAAGAATTGCGTTCCGGGATCTCGAGATATTTCGCAAGCTCAAAATCATCAAAAGTAATGTCGATACCGGCGACACGATAATAGATTCGTGTATCGTCAAAGGTTAGATTACAATAGAACATTTGGATAGAATTCAAATAGACAATACATGAGGTAGTAACTAACTCATCTAAACAAAGATCATGGAACAATGAATCATAAGCAAAAATATAGTGAAATTAATTGGATGACCCGTATACACACTCCGTGAATAAAAGTCAGCAAACCATTCATTGGAAGCCTCCAATGATACAAAAATTTGTTCATTGAATGTGTTGGGGTCATTAGGTGGTGGTGGATTAAAAAGTGGATGGATTGGAGGAGCAAGAGGAGGAGGTGGATTGGAAGATGATGCACCATCACTCCTTCTCTTCTAAAGAGTCTGGAGCCATAGGGAATTTGAAAAATTGAAAGGAAATAGAGAAGAATATAAAATTATACCTCACAAAAATGAGAAAAGATGGAAGAGATCCCCCCCCCCAAAAGCTTGAGATTTTGAGTTTAGGAAGAAAAAGGGCCCTAAAAGTAGAGTTTCTAGGGTTAGGGTTTAAGAAAAATATGTTTAGAGGAAGGTGAAAGACGAACAAAGTGTGGAGAGATGGTTTGCTCTCGAGTTTAAGGAGGTTGGGAGCAGCAAGACGGGTTAAATATGGACCGTCGGATCAAAACAAGGAGTGGCTGAGAAGTAGTGAAGGTTCTGTGACCAAGGACAAAGAGTTCGGCCCGAACTCTGCCTCTATGGGCACAGAATACTGGAAAGTTTGAAGAAGGCTACTTTTTTATGGATAAAGAATAGAATTTGAAAGTTTGAATTAACTAAGTCATAAATGAAATTAAATCCTATAATAAATAAGAATTTATGAAAATGACCATTATGATGAAACTGCCATGGGGTAGCTGTAGGGGCCGGATCCCAGCTAGTGGTAGTCCGAAGACTAGTGCACCGTGTCACTTAAGCTTTTATGCCTTATTTTCAGAAGGACCCTTTTGGCTTGTACCCATAGCAAAGTCACCATAAAGATATATGTCATAATCGTTATTTATGCAGTCCAATTTATTTAATGACCATTTCATCCAAAATTCCTAATTCACAACAAAGAATGTTGAAGCGCACTTCGGCCATTGGTTTGGTAAAGAAGTCTACTAGCTGATGTTCAGTGTCTATGAATTCTAAATTAATTGGGCCTTATTGTTGATGATCACACAAAAAGTGATGTCTAATTTCTATGTGTTTAGTGCGTGAGTGACAAACTGGTTTCTTGGTCAGATTAATGGTACTAGTGTTATCGTAAAAAATAGGTATGTGCTTGAAACATAAATTGTAGTCTTCAAGGGTTTGCCGCATCCACAGAATCTATGCACAACAATGACCAGCTGCGATGTATTCATCTTCTGTTGTGGATAGTGCGACAGAGTTCTGCTTCCTGCTAAACCATGAGACTAACACCTTTCCTAGCAAATGACATGTACAACTGGTACTTTTACGGTCAACTTTGCATCCCGCAAAATTAGCATCGGAATATCCGATTAAGTCAAAGGAAGTGGTTTTGGGATACCACAAGCCTACTGTAATAGTTCCTTTAAGGTATTAAAAGGTTCGCTTAAATACAGTCATGTGTTGATTCCTTAGGATTGGCTTAGTATCTAGCACATAGGCAAACACTAAACATAATGTCTGGGTGACTCGCAGTTAAATATAATAAACTACAATCATACCTTGATACTTATGTTGATCGACCGGTTTGCCTCTTTCATCTGGTTCCAGCTTTATGGTAGTAGCCATAGGGGTGTTGATCGGTTTGATGTTATCAAGCCTAAACATCTTCAGCATGTCCTTGACATATTTTGATTGACTATTGAAGACGCCTTGCAAAAATTGTTTGATTTGCAATCCAAGGAAATAATTGAGCTTCCCCATCATGCTCATCTCGAACTCATTCTGCATACACTTGGCAAAATCCTTGCATAGACCCTCATTAGTAGATCCAAAAATAATATCATCAACATATATTTGTACTAAAAGAATTATGTCATCAAGAGATTTTATAAACAGTGTATTGTCGACTTTCCCTTTTGAAAAACCTTTATCTAGTAAAAGAGTACTCAGACGATCATACCAAGCACGAGAAGCTTGTTCGAGGACATAGAGAGCTTCCCTAAGTTTAAAAACGTGGTCGGGAAATTTATGATTTTCGAAACCAGGTGGTTGTTTGACAAAAACCTCTTCCTTGATAAAACTATTTAGTAAAGCACTTTTCACATCCATTTAGAAAAGTTTAAAGTTTTGAAAATTTACAAATACGCAATGCATTCGAATGGATTCTAGTCGGGCAACAGGAGCATACGCCTCATCATAGTCGTTGCCCTCCTCTTGATTGTATCCTTGGGCTACGAGACGAGCTTTGTTGCGAGTGACTGAACCGTCCTCGTTTACTTTGTTACAAAAAATCCATTTAGTGCCAATTATTGAGTAGCCAGTAGGTTTTAGGAACAAGTTCCCAAACTTGGCTTCTCTCAAATTGGTTGAGTTATTCTTGCATCGTGGAAATCCAAAATTTAATATTGAAAGCTTCTAAAATATTTTTTGGTTCTATTTGAGAAATCAATGCAGTGCTAGCTATAGTGTCTCTTACAGAGGATCGAGTAGTTACCCCTTTTCATATTTCACCTATTACCAAGTCCTTTGGATGAGAGGGAGTGATTTAGAACTTCTTTGGTTATTCCTTCGGAGAGCTGGTTTCAGACGTTGTATTTATAGATGTCGAAGTAGATGGTTCATCATCGTCGTCGGGAATAACAGCTATACTATTATCCTCATCAAAAGTTATATTAGTAGACTCTTCAACAATCCTAGAGCGTTTGTTGAACACTCTATATCCCTTACTCTCGGCCGCATAGCCAAGAGTTCTATTCTTCCGCTCCACAGTACCATTTTGTGGATGAGTTCCTGGACACAAAAATTCATGACTAAAACCATTTGAATCACAAAACTTTTCAAAATTAGAATTTTCGAATTTGCCACCACAATCACTTCGGATACGAGTAATCATGTAGCCTTTTTCGGTTTGGACCTTTTTAGCTGTCACACCCATATTTTATTTCAAGGGTATTTTGGTAATTTTAGATTATTTTATTTTTTATGAAATTCATGTGATGATATGTGGTTTGGTTTGCTGTCTGAGTAGTTTTGATGGGTTTGACTTAGCCAACCATGACCTAGAACCTTGATGACATATTAGAATTAGATTTATTATCATTAGAATTAATTTAGAATTTATTAGTTAATTTTTAGAGAGATTAATTTATTTTTAGCCTTATTTTAGTAGCCTTTCTAAAGCCTTTTTGACTTGGGCTTTACTAGCAACCTAAGAGACCAAGCCCATGCTTCTAACCTAACCCTAATCCCCTATACTTGGCCGGCCATAGGCAGCACTCCCCTCTCATTTGCATTGTAGTTTGTAGCCTCCAAGAAACCCTAGATCTTCCCCCTTCCAAAATTCATAACTTTTGCATCCGGAGCCTGTTTCTCCTCAAGTGAAGACCGTCGTGCTCGTTGGAAGGAGAGGATCTTGCTGGAGCAGTCTAGCAAGGTGGTGGAGGCGTTTGCTTGAGGGTACTCGACCATTGGAGCGTTCGGGGAGTCCTTTGCATTCAGATCCTTGACTCTTAATAGGTAAATCCTAACCTAGTATAGTTTTTCCTGATTTTTCTTCATAATAGTGAGCATCTAGGTACCAATAACCTGTAGGATTAATTCCATCCAATTTTGTATACATTTGGTGTCCGTATCGGACATGTGTCGGCTAATATCCGTAGGTGTTCGACGAAATATCGTAACGAATTAAATTCTATTTTCTGTCAAATCTTTTTACATATTTGGATAGCCCTATACACGAGGATCACGACCCAATAGGTTTCGACACGAATCGGACTTGTGTCCGTATCCAAACAGGACACGAACGTGCTGTACGGCAGGTCGTGCGCGTGTCCTGCTGCTCGGGGGTGATTCCTCGACGCACAGGCCACGTGGTCGCATGAAAATTGGCATGTAGGTGGGGGCCATGACTAAGATCAAGCTCCCAAAGTTTCAGAAAGTTTTGTCGAGAAACGAGGAAGAAATCCTATCGATATTTATCGCGCACACGCGCGCGCGGGGGACAGCTGCCGCTGAAACGCGGTTCGTACGGACATGACACGACACGTGGACACGAATCAGGGTATCCAACATATAGCCCTATACCTACCCTAGCCTAGGACACGAACACGCGACATGAAGTGGGACACACGAGTCCCTAGACTCGATGGCACGCGTGCACGATGCTGTGCACGGGGCTGTGCACCCACGCCCACCCGCGCACGGATACGCTCTGTATGCATGTCGAACACGACAGTTGGCCGCACGATAACTTGGCCAGTAGGTCGGGGATGTGTACACCTAGGTGTACGCAAAGTTTCACATGAGATGGATCGAAAACGAGCGAGAAATCGAGTTCGCACCGATTCGGTTCACGCGCGTATCGGGTTTCTCGATACTCGTTCGATGGACACAATACGGACAAGGTTTCTACCCGAGGAATACCCGAGCAAGTCCCACATGTCGAGACCGACCTATTTGCCAAATTTTGTGGATTAATTTTGAGTATTTTGCATTTTTAGTCATTTTGTGAAAATCGGGTTTTTATTGAATTAGAAAATTTGAGATTTATGTGATATTTTGATTTCTAAAAATTATGACAATAATTTCTGAGTTTTTGGTCCTTGGACTCTGTTTGGGACTTGTGGGAATTGACTCTCGAGGTTGATTCATAATTTCTAGCCATTTTTGGGCATATATCGTGTTTTACCTGTTATAACTATATATATATATATATATATATATATATATATATATATATATATATATATATATATATATATATATATATAAAATATATATATATATATATATATATATATATATATATATATATATATGTATATATATTAATTTCCTTTAGGCCTAATTTCAAAAATGTGTTTTTGTGAGGGTCGAGACTTTGACTTCAGACCTGGGAGCGTACTCCAGGATCGAGATCGACCTTCGTTGGTTTTATACTTGGGTATATACCTATATATGGATATATGCCTATATGTGTATATATATATATATATATATATATATATATATATATATATATATATATATATATATATATATATATTTTACTATAGATTGTAATATCTTATACATAGAATACTCTTGTAGTCTCATATTATTTTTGTTCTCAAATTAAGACTGTACCAGCAGCCCCAACATCATTGTTCACTCACAAATCATATTTCCTTTCCTAACTTATATATATGTATATATATATATATATATATATATATATATATATATATATATATATATATATATATATATATATATATATATATATATTAATTGTGATGAATGTGTAAATGTAGGTAATGCAATAATTTCTTGTGATATGACTATAGGAAGTGTTTGGACAGATTAGGATCGTCGTTAGGAGTCTAGTTTGGTCGAATTGGTCGACAAGTTGACCAAGTTGACAAAAGTCAACTTTGGGTCAAACTCGATCCAAATCGACTCAAACGAACTCCGAATGACCGGAAATTTTGTGTATGACCTAGGAATTAGTAAACGGACTAGTTGACCTTGGGTTGACTAGGTTTGACCAGAGTTGACCAGGTTTGACCAGAGTTGACCAAGGGTTGACTTTGACCTAGAAGGACCTAGAATCATGTAGAAGTGCATTGTAGGCATTCCTTATGATATGTTAGACCTTTTTGTGACTTGTGGTTATTTGAAATAGGTTTACATCACTCCAGTACCGTTACACATTCTCATCAGTAGCTCAAATTATCTGACGAGTACATTCTCTGACCGTTTCATTCTTGTTTAGACATATTTACTTGTTATAGACTAGTTTACTTGTTGCTGTCACGATATTACCACAGATTAGTACGATATGGATCTCTTCATGCGATGTTATCCCCTCGAATAAATCGGGTATATTGTACTCATGTACTTTATCATGTGCATCGTCTACTCATTGTATTCGTACTTATTCATGTATACTCATGTGATATTCATGTACACTCATGATCATGTGAACCTTCATGTATAACCCAGTATGTATGTGGACTAGCTATCCATGTGACGCACTACTTTCATGTGCAATAACATAACCTGAACAGATCCTTGTGTACGGATTGGGGCAGGGGGAGTATTTATTTGGTTATGTGATCTATACCCTTTTCATGTGCAACTCCAAACTAGATTTAAGTCATGTATAACCTAAGCCAGTTTATATAACCAGATTGTGCTCTACATCACGTAGTTAGTTCAGTTCTCTTATATATCCTGTATATTTATTTCCATATATTATGTTCTCCCTTTTACATTCTCATTTCCTTATCAGCAGTTCATGTATATTATTCTATAGCTTGTTTTATATTTCCTTTCATGTTATGAACTATGTGAGAGATATGTATTTGTTCCTGTCCTGACTGGAAATATTGAAATATTACAGATGATGATGATTGCTGCAACACCTACTATAGAGCAGGCCTAGTTGACACAGGTGACCTGGACCCTCAGCAGAATCCAGTAGTCGTTGAGGACTTGCCTTGAGTTAGATTAGTCTTATATTATCTTTTAGTTGTGAGACTTTGTGGTTGTATTGAGACTTGTTATGGTGTAGTTTTTACACCGAGATTTATATTCATATTATAACTCTCTGCTGTGATTATTTTTCTTTCACTATATCTTAGTTATTGTGATTGAGTAGTACCATTTATATATTATTCTCCACCAGGAGTATTTCCTAGATTGTGTTAGATGTTGGACCCAAGACAGCGTTCTACCGCCGACTCTGCGGCGTAGGCTGGAGGTACCCACGTCTCGTACCCTTACACTGGGTGCGGGTTGTGACACGTTTTTAGTGGTGGCCCATACAAGACCTTCCAATCACAACTAGTGTAATTTTGTAGTGGTACTCGAACTAGAGTATCATTACAGCCTGCAGTAGGACATAAGATATAAGTTAAGGTACTTAATCACATTAGGAAAACTCTTATCTAATTCTTGCTGTTAATTGTCTTCTTTTGAAAACAACTATCCTCCTTTGATGATTTTGCTTCTTTTTCAGTAATTAATTTCTTGTTTGATCTGTCTTTAGGATGGTGGAGACACGATCGCAGCGCTCTGGTCTTAGGGATACCACTGAGGGGTCTGCCACTTCTCGTCCGACTCAGCAGGACCCAGGGACCACAATACCTCTTGTTCCAGCTCAGGGTACCCGTCTGCAACTTTTGGGGTGCTCCTTCACCAGTTCCGAGGACTATCCCAGGAGTTCAGGGGATGCTACCACCACCGCCCAAGGGGACAGTTGATGTGGCTCAGTTATTCACCTTTATGCAGCAGATGATGGAGATGCAGCGATACCAGGCAGAGGATATGAGGCAGGGAATTGACAATGCCCATCAGTTAGCGATGGTGGCAATAGAGAAGGTGGCTGCCCAACCCCAAGAAGGGCAGATCCAGCCATACTAGCCGAGGACTCCAGGTATTCAGGATTTTTAGAAGATGAGGCCACGAGACTTCAAGGGTACCGAGGGTATCCTATATATCGACGATTGGATCGAGCATATAGAGGAGATCTTCCGTCTCGCAGAGATACCGGCAAGACTCCAGGTGGAACCCGCGGGCAGTCGAATGCAAGACCTTGCCCGCACTTGGTACCAGACCGACCCCAGGGTTGGTACTACAGGGCAAACTTGGGAGACTTTTAAGAAGCTTTTCAAGGAGAAGTTCTTCTCCGAAACTGTACTTGGCGCGTTGGAGACGTAGTTTGAGAACTTGGTTCAGGGGAACCAGATAGTAGAGGAGTACGCCGGAGAGTTCTGCCGCACGGGCAGATTTGTGGAGGGCCTTAGCGAGACAACGAAGGCTAGGAGGTTCAGGAAGGGCTTGGTTAAGGAAGTCAAGTCCTTAACCAAGAGCAACAGGAATGCTACATTCGAGGAGATTTTGATGGGAGCTATGGTAGTAGGGGATGATCTGGAACTGAAGACGAAGAGAGGTCGAGATTCACACGGAGCCAGTGGCAGTGGGGGCCCAGCCAAGAGGCCTCACTATTAGCAGCAACAGCATCAGCAGAAGCTATTTCAGCAGAAGCAGTTTCAGCAGGCACCGAGACAGCAGCTGACCATTAGTTGCACCTTCTGCAAGAAGCCAGGGCATGTATAGAATGAGTACAGAAAAAGGCTCGACAAGTGCCTACTTTGTGGTACAGCAGAGCACCAGTTGAGGAATTTTCCCATGGCTGCGGGACGTACAACTCAGGGGGTAGGAGCCAAGGCCCCAGTAGTGCAGCAGAAAGGACCACTGCCGACCCAGCAGCAGAAGTTCATTCAACACCAGCAGCAGGCCAGATGAGGTCAGCAGAGGTGAGCTTTCGCCATAGGAGCTGAGGAGTCCGAGCCAGTAGGAGATCTTATAGCAGGTTCTGTTCTAATCGACTCTTTTCCCGCATTCGCATTATTTGATTCGGGTGCTTCCCATAGCTTTGTGTCTGTATCATTTGCCATTAGACACCAGCTTTCTTCTGAACCATTGCCTAGGACTTGCAAGATCACGACTATGGGTGGTATTATCCTCGTCTGTGATGTTTGTAAGGATCGAAGAGTAGTTTTGGGAGGCCGAGAATTGGATATGAGTCTGCTCGTAATGCCATTACCGAACTACGATATTGTACTCGGTATGGATTGGTTGAGCAGGCAACATGCCAGTATAGATTATCGTGGTGGTAGAGTTCTTTTTAGCATGCCAGAAGAGCCAGAGTTCGAGTTCACCAGGCGAGAGTCAGAGCAGAGCAGCGGAGTTTTCTACGGAGTTTCAGCAGAGGAGCAGAGCGTGCCACATCCACTGATAGCTGAGTTTATGGATGTGTTTCCGGAGGAGCTGCCAGGGTTGTCTCCGGACGGGGATGTTGAGTTCTCTATAGACTTGATACCTGGCAGAGAGCCGATATCTCAGCACGTCTATAGAGTGAACAACAGTGAGCTTGTGGAGTTTAAGAAGCAGGTAGATGAGTTGCAGGACAAGGGCTTCATCCGATCGAGTTCTTTATCATAGGGTGCACCAGTACTCTTTGTACCGAAGAAGGATGGGTCAGTACGGATGTGTATCGACTACAGGGCACTCAACAGCCTAAAGATCAAGAACAAATACCCGCTGTAGAGGATTGATGACATATTCGATCAGTTGAGCGGAGCAAAGGTATTCTCCAAAATTGATCTGAGGTCAGGGTATCATCAGGTGAAGGTGAAGAAGGAGGATATTCCGAAGACAGCTTTCAAGACTCGGTATGGCCAGTTTGAGTTCATGGCAATGCCGTTTGGGTGAACTAACGCCCCGGCAGTGTTTATGAACTTGATGAACAAGGTGTTCCACTAGTACTTGGATAAGTTCGTGGCGGTGTTCATCTATGACATCTTGGTGTATTCGAAGACCCCAGAGGAGCATAAGGATCATTTGAGAGTGGTTGTGGAGACTCTCAGGAAGGAGCAGCTTTACGGCAAGCTCTCGAAGTGTAAGTTCTTCTTGGATCGAGTTAATTTCCTAGGTCATATTGTGACCGGGAATAGGATCTCAGTCGACCCGAAGAAGATCATAGCAGTCGAGGCGTGGACAGCACCGAGTTCAGTTGCAAAGATCAGGAGCTTTCTGGGATTGGCAGGATACTACAGGAGGTTTGTTCAGGATTTCTCCCGGATTGCAGAGCCATTGACTAGGCTGACCCAGAACGATGCAGAGTTTGTCTAGTCAGAGGAGTGTCAGGTTGCATTTGATGAGTTGAAGAAGCGACTGATGTCAGCCCCGATTTTGACATTGCCATCAGGATCAGGCGGGTTCACTATCTACAGTGATGCCTCAGGAAAGGGTTTGGGTTGTGTCTTGCAGCAGCATAGGAAGGTGATTGCCTATGCGTCCAGGCAGTTAGTCCGCATGAGAAGAACTACCTTACCCATGATTTGGAGTTGACGGCAGTTATCTTTGCTCTAAAGCTGTGGAAGCACTATCTATACGGATAGCGTGTAGAGATCTTCACAGACCACAAGAGCTTGAAGTATGTGTTTACACAAAAAGAGCTCAACATGAGGCAGCATAGATGGTTGGAGTTGATGAAGGACTTCGACTTTTCATTGCAGTACCATCCAGGGAAGGCTAATATAGTTACCGATGCCTTGAGTAGGTATCCGGTAGCTATGTGTTTGACGATGGATCGTCACTTATTAGCAGATTTGGAGAGCTTGGGGATCGAGGTGATCGTGCCAGGAGTTCAGATGCAGATGTGGGGCCTTCAGATTCAGTCAGACTTGATGGAGAAGATCAAGTCAGCTCAGTTCGACGATGTTACTCTGCGGTGTATCCGAAAGCTGGTTCGAGCAGGATTGGTGTATAAAGAGTTCGTCATTGCAGAGGATGGCACATTGAGGCACGGTTCCAGACTGTGTGTGCCTAGCGGAGGGCTTCAGGAGCAGGTCATGCAGGAGGCCCATCGCTCTCAGTACTCTATGCATCCAGGTGCCAACAAAATATATAGAGATTTGAAAGAGCATGTATGGTGGTATGGGATGAAGCAGGAAGTAGCATACTTCGTAGCCATGTGTCTAGTCTGTCAGCAGGTTAAGGCAGAGAGACAGAGACCAGGAGGACTGTTGCAGCCATTGCCCATTCCGGAGTGGAAGTGGGAGCACATCACGATGGATTTTGTTTCTGGATTGTTGCGTTCACCAGGAAGAAAAGACACGATTAGGGTCATCGTGGACAGGTTGACCAAATCGGCCCACTTTTTGCCATTTAAAGTGGGTACATCTACTAAGAAGATAACGGAGATGTACATATGGTAGATTGTCAGGATACACGGAGTTCCGGTGAGCATTATCTCGGATCGGGATAGTCGCTTTACTTCCCATTTCTGGCAGAGTCTGCAGACTAGTTTGGGCACTCAGCTCAAATTCAGTACTACATACCACCCTCAGACGGACGGACAGTCAGTGAGGACTATTCAGACTCTCGAGGATATGTTATGGACCTGTGTTCTGGATTTCGGAGGATCATGGGAGGATCACCTTCACTTGGTGGAGTTTGCATATAACAAAAGTTTTCAGGGCCAGCATTAGGATGTCACCATTCGAGGCACTGTACGGGGGTAGATATCGTACACCCTTGTCTTGGGATGATGTTGGAGAGAGAGCTTTATTGGGACCTGAGATGGTTGTTGACGTAGTCGAGAAGGTGAAGATCATCAGAGATCGACTTTACGTGGCACAGGACAGACATCGAAATTGGGCAGACAGCCACTGAAGACCTTTGCAGTTTGAGGTATAGCTTAGACTTAGGATTAGAATCTTATTTTTTATGATTTTGTTGCCCATGTGATTGTTATAGTTAAGATGAGACTAGGTTTGTGCTAGGTTGATGATCTGTTTTTTTGAAGATATCTCCGACGCGTGGTACTATTCGCTTTGGTGCAGGTGGAAAGCTTAGTCCGAGTTTCATCAGACCTTTCGTTGTCAGCGGAAGAGTCGGTGATGTGTCATATAGGCTGGACTTTCCCCCTGCATTAGAGAAAGTCCACAACGTATTTCACGTGTCGCAGCTGAGACGGTACGTGGCAGATCCCAGCCATGTATTGGATCACTCTGAGATTGAGGTAGGGCCTACTCTCAGTTATCCAGAGCAGCATGTGGAGATTCTAGACTGACGAGAGAAGGTGCTGAGGAACCAGACGATATCCTTGGTTCGCGTAGCATGGAGGCATCACTCTCCAGGTGAGTCTACCTGGGAGAGGGAGGATGAGATGCGCGAACAATACCCTTATCTTTTCCAGTCTTGAGGTATGACTTTCTATCCTCCTTATCTATTCTGTTTTGTCTTTAATTTGAGGACAAAATTATTTTAAGGGGGGTAGACTTGTCACACCCACTTTTCATTTCAAGGGTATTATGGTAATTTTAGATTATTTTATTTATTATTGAATCCATATGATAATATGTGGTTTGGTTTGCTGTCTGAGTAGTTTTGATGGGTTTGACTTAGCCAACCATGACCTAGAACCTTGATGACATATTAGAATTATATTTATTATTATTAGAATTAATTTAGAATTATTAGTTAATTTTTTAGAGTGATTAATTGATTTTTAGCGTTATTTTAGTAGCCTTTCTAAAGCCTTTTTTACTTGGGCTTTACTAGCAACCTAGGGAGCCCAAGCCCATGCTTCAAACCTAACCCTAATCCCCTATACTTGGCCGGCCATAGGAAGCACTCCCCTCTCATTTGCATTGTAGTTTGTAGCCTTCAAGAAACCCTAGATCTTCTCCCTTCCAAAATTTATAACTTTTGCATTCGAAGTCTGTTTCTCCTCCAATGAAGACCGTCTTACTCGTAGGAAGGAGGGGATCTTGCTGGAGCAGTGCTAGCAAGGTGGTGGAGGCATTTTCTTGAGAGTACTCGACCGTTGGAGCGTTTGGGGAGTCCTTTGCATTGAGATCCTTGACTCTCAATAGGTAAATCCTGACCTAGTATAGTTTTTCTTGATTTTTCTTCATGATAGTGAGCATCTAGGTACCCATGACCTGTAGGATTAATTCTGTCTAATTTTGTATTCATTTGGTGTCCGTATCGGACACGTGTCGGCTAATATGCGTAGGTGTTCGACGAAATGTCGCAACGAATTAAATTCTATTTTCTGTCGAATCTTTTTACATATTTAAATAGCCCTATACACGAGGATCATGACCCCATAGGTTTTGACACGAATCGGACTTGTGTCTGTGTCCAAACAGGACAAAAACATGCTGTACGCCTGGCCACGTGCGTGCCCTGCTGCTCGGGGGTGATTCCTCGATGCACAGGCCACGTGGTTGCATAAAAATTGGCATGTAGGGGGGGCATGACTGAGATCATGCTCCCAAAGTTTCGAGAAGTTTCTTCGAGAAACGAGGGAGAAATCCCGTCGGCATTGACCGAGCACACGCGCGCGCGCGGGACGGCCGTCGCTGAAACGCGGTTCGCGAGGACACGACACGACACGTGGACACGAATCAGGATGTCCAACGTTTAGCCCTATACCTACCCTAGCCTAGGACATGAACATGCGACACGAAGTGGGACACACGAGTTCCTAGACTCGATGGCACGTGTGCACGATACTGTGCACGGGGCTGTGCACGCACGCCCACCCGCGCACGGACATGCTCTGCGTGTGTGTCGGACACGACACTTGGCCGCACGATAACTCGACCAGGTGTACGCAAAGTTTTACGAGAGATGGATCGGGAACGAGCGAGAAATCGAGTCCGCAACGATTCGGTTCACGCGCGTATCGGGTTTCTCGATACTCGTTCGCTGGACACGATACGGACACGGTTTCAACCCGGAGAATACCCGAGCACGTCCGCCTTGTCGACACCGACCTATTTGCCAAGTTTCATGTATTAATTCTGAGTATTTTGCGTTTTGAGTCATTTAGTGAAAATCGGGTTTTCATTGAATTAGAAAATTTGAGATTTATGTGATATTTTGATTTTGAATAATTTGACGATAATTTCTGAGTTTTTGGTCCTTGGACACTATTTGGGACTTGTAGGAATCGATTCTCGGGGTTGATTCACAATTTCTAGCCATTTTTGGGCAAATATGGTGTTTACCTATTATACCTATATACATATATATACCTATATATATATATATATATATATATATATATATAAATATATATATATTTATATATATATTTATATATATATATATATATATATATATATATATATATATATATATATATATATATATATATATTAAAAAAAATATATATATATATATATTAAAAAATATATATATATATATATATATATTTTTTTTTTCATATATATATATATATATATATATATATATATATATATATATATATATATTAATATATATATATATATATATATATATTTATATATATATATATAAAAAAAAATATAAAAAAATTATATAAAAAATATAAAAAAAAAAAAAATATATATATATAATATATATATATATATATATATATATATTATTATATATATATATTATTTTATTATAATATATTATATATATATATATATTATATATATATATATATATATAAACAAAATATATATATATATATATTTATGTATATATATATAATTTCCTTTAGGCCTAATTTCGAAAATGTGTTTATGTGAGGGTCAAGTCTTCGATTTCAGACCTGGGCTTACTCCAGGATCGAGATCGACCTTCGTTGGTTTTATACTTGGGTTTATACCTATATATGGATATATGCCTATATCTGTATTATTAATTATATATATATTTTATAGATTGTAATCTTATACATAGAATACTCTTGTAGTCGCATATTATTTTTCTTCTCAGATTAAGACTCCGTACAAGCAGCCCCAACTAATTGTTCACTCACAAATCATATTCATTTCCTAACTTATATAGTAATATATTTTGTTGATATGTAATATTATATATATATATATTTTTTTATATAAATATATATATATATATATAAATTTTATCTATATAATATATATATATATATAATTATTATAATATATATATATATTAATTGTGATGAATGTGTAAATGTTGGTAATGCAATAATTTCTTGCGATCTATGAATAGGAAGTGTTTGGACAGATTAGGATCATAGTTAGGAGTCTAGTTTGGTCGAATTGGCCGCAAGTTGACCAAGTTGACGAAAGTCAACTTTGGGTCAAACTTGATCCAAATCGACTCAAACGAAATCTGAATGACCTGAACTTTTGTGTATGACCTAGAAATTAGTGAACGGACTAGTTGACCTCAGGTTTGACCAGGTTTGACCAGAGTTGACCAGTTTGACCAGAGTTGATCAAGGGTTGACTTTGACCTAGAAGGACCTAGAATCATGCAGAAGTGCATTGTAGGCATTCTTTATGATATGTTATACCTTGTTGTGACTTGGGTTGTTTGAAACAGGTTTACATCACTCAAGTACAGTTACACATTCTCATCAGCAGCTTAGATTATCAGACGAGTACATTCTCTGACCGTTTCATTCTTGTTTGGACATAATTACTTATTATAGACTAGTTTACTTGTTGCTGTCACGATATATCACGAATTAGTACTATATGGATCTCTTCATGCGATGTTATCCCCTCGGATACATCGGGTATATTATGCTCATGTACTTTATCATGTGCATCGTCTACTCATTGTATTCGTACTTATTCATGTATATTCATGTGACATTCGTGTACACTCATGATCATGTGAGCCTTCATGTATAACCCAGTGTGCTTGTGGACTAGCTATCCATGTGACGTACTACTTTCAAGTGCAATAAGATAACCTGAACAGATCCTTGTGTACTGATTGGGGCAGGGGGAGTATTTATTTGGTTATGTGATCTATACATTTTTTATGTGCAACTCCAAACTAGATTTAAGTCATGTATAACCTAAGCCAGTTTACATAACCAGATTGTGCTCTACATCACGTAGTTAGTTCAGTTCTCGTATATATCCTGTATATTTATTTCTATATATCATGTTCTCTCTTTTAAATCTCATTTCCTTATCAGCAGTTCATGTATATTATTCTATAGCTTATTTATATTTCCTTTCATGTTATGAACTGTGTGAGAGATATGTATTCGTTCCTGTCCTGACTGGACCTGTTGAAATATTACAGATGATGATTGCTGCGACACCTACTATGGAGCAGGCCTAGTTGAGACATGTGACCTGGACCATCAGCAGGATCCAGTAGTCGCTGAGGACTTGCCTTGAGTTAGATTATTCTTATATTATCTTTTAGTTATGAGACTTTGTGGTTGTATTGAGACTTGTTATGGTGTAGTTTTTACACCGGGATTTATATTCATATTATAACTCTTTACTGTGATTATCTTTCTTCTACTCTATCTTAGTTATTGTGATTGAGTAGTACCATTTATATATTATTCTCCATCCGAAGTATTTCCTAGATTGTGTTAGATATTAGACCCAGGACAGCGTTCTATCGCCGACATTGCGGCGTAGGCTGGACGTACCCACGTCTCGTGCCCTTACACTGGGTACGGGTCATGACATTAGCAAATACTTTGAAAACAAAAATTATATCACTTTTGTTTGTAAGAAAGAAAACCCAAGTAAATCTAAAAAAATCATCTACAATGACAAATGTTTTAGTTTTCCGCCAAGACTGGCTACTCTACTAGGACCAAATAAGTCCCTATAAAGTAATTACAATGGTCGGGGAGTACTTACAGTGTTTGTGGATTTAAAGGAAGATTTGGTAGCCTTATTCTTTTCACATTCGGCATATACCGTATCTTTCTTGAATGTGATATCCGACAGTCCTTTGACTAGCTTCTTGGTGGATAATCTGGATATAGTATCCATGTTTGCATGACCAAGACGCTGATGCCATAGGAGCTTTTCGTCTTTGTGAGCGTAAAGGCATCTTTCTGTACTGTTAGTATCACTAGATATATATAAAATATAAATGTTATCTTCCCTTATCCCCTCAAAAACGATGTCTCCAGTTAATCGATCATAGATAAAGCATTTTGTTTTCCCGAAGTTAATATCATAACCGTGATCATCAAGATGACTAATGCTGAGCAAATTATGCTTTAACTCGGTCACTAAACAGACATCGTTAATGACATGAGAGGGAGGATAACCAATTGTACTGTTACCTATGATGTAGCCTTTAAGGTTATTACCGAAGGAAACGTATCCTTCCTTTTTTATCGATAGTGTTACGAATAGATTTGCATTTCCAGTCATATGTCGTGAGCACCCACTATCGAGAATCCACTTGCTTCTAGTTGAAGAGGGAAGGTCCAATTACACCACGAGTAGATGGGACCTTTCATACGCAGATTCTTTTGGGTCCTGAGAGGTTAGACTTTGGTACCCATACATATATATTTCTATCAACTAATCTCCTAATCCAATATTATAGAGAAATGTGTCCATGTAGGTTACAATATGTACATCTAGCATGCATGTTTGTACTAGGACCATGTTGATAGTGATGTCTATAAGTAGGGTGATGATAGCTACGTGCAGCAGTAGAGTAAGTATGGTGACTGTGTGCGGCAGCAGGGTAACTATAATGATTATAGTGACTGTGTGCAGCAACATGATGACGATAATGATTACGTGTATGTGTCTTACGTGCTGCATGTGAATAGGTGTACATTAAAGCATGATTTTGTATAGCATGTTGATGAGTGTTCTTATAGTGACGTGCCTTTTTGTGTTGAGTTGGCACGTGTTTGTACGTGTTGTGACTATGAGACTGAACTTGCGGTTGAATAACCTGTTTGCCCAGTTTGATCTCTAATTTCTTAGAGACAGCATTTAACTCATCATATTTAGCAGTAAGTCCGTGTATTCTACCTGTAGCAATTTTGAACTTGTTTTTCTCTTCAGCAAGATCTTTTTTTAAAGTTATGATGTTAAGTGTTTGTTTCTCAATGATTGATTCGGCATCGTGTAAGCTTAATTAAAGCTTGGATACCTCTTCAGTCTTTTCCGTGGGTGTAGTGTTTCTAATATCTTCTAATAAACATGAAAGTCTATGGATCCCGGTTTTGTAGTCTTTGATCTTATCCTTTGCATGTTTATATTTATTGATTACCTTTTTGTGATCTTCAAGTAGATCACCAAAAGCATCACCAAGTTCATCAAATGAGAAATCATCAAAAGAATCTTTTACCTTTTCTGAAGTCACCATTAGACATACGTTAGCCGTGTTTTGCGGAGAGTCCTCTTCCTCATCTGAATCACTAGCCTCGCTTTCATGCCAGATGCTAGTGTTGGCATACTTTCTTGTAGTTGGCTTTTTGTACGGCTTCTCATATCTTCTTTCCTTCTTTGCTAAGGGATACTATTTCTTGACATGTCCCATCTTTTGGCATCCGAAGCAGGTGGGTTCTTCGTCATCGTCTCTTTGGTCTCTCTTCTTTTTGTTGAAGCGTAGAAACTTTTTGAATTTCGAACTAAGAGAGCTTGATCGTCACTTTTGGAGTCGTCGTCATCTGTTTCTTTCTGAGCTGGTTCTTCGGCGATGTGCTCTCAATGCAATCTCCTTCTCATTTGGAGCTATTTCTTCGTAGTCTTTTTGATCGAACTCATGCGTCATCAACTGGCCCATCAACATTTCTAGTGACATTGCCGTAAGATTATTGCCTTCGATGATCGTCGTGACTTTGGGATCGTCTCTTTGGTCTCTCTTCTTTTTGTTGAAGCGTAGAAACTTTTTGAATTTTGAACTAAGAGAGCTTGATCGTCACTTTCGGAGTCGTCGTCATCTGTTTCTTTCTGAGCTGGTTCTTCGGCGATGAGCTCTCAATGCAATCTCCTTCTCATTTGGAGCTATTTCTTCGTAGTCTTTTTGATCGAACTCATGCGTCATCAATTGGCCCATCAACGTTTCTAGTGACATTACCGTAAGATCATTGCCTTCGATGATCGTCGTGACTTTGGGGTTCCAGACCTTCGGCAATCCTCGTAGCACTTTGTACATCTTCTAATTGTTGGAATAATCTTTTCCAAGAGAGGATAGCGGGTTGACGATGAAGAGGAATCTGGTGAACATTTGAGTGATCATCTCATTAGGCTTCATCTTGAAAGCCTCGAACTCCTGTGCCAGACGACTGACTTTTAATTCTTTGACATGAGTGGTCCCATCATGAGTCACCTCCAAAAGCTTCCATACTTCATGCGAGGTGGTGCATGTGGAGACCCTGTTGAATTCAGTCCTATCTATGGCACAGAAAAGGGCACTAATAGCCTAGCATCTAGACTTGCCTGTTTCTTCTCCTGATCAGTATACTTGTCATGGGATTTCTCGACGAGACTTCCCTCGACAGTTATTCTGGGAGGTTTCTTGTAGCCATCAGTGACTACAGTCCACAGGTCAAAGTCTAGTGACTTAAGATAAAAACTCATTCTAGTCTTCCAATATGTGTGGTTGGTCCCATCAAATAGGGGTGGCCTATTTCTGGATTAACCCTCATCATAGTTGGTATAGATGGGTTGTGTGGTTGCCATAGATCAACTCTATGATGTAAATCCTGTATCAAAAGAATAGGGCTCTGATTCCAACTGAAGTACGTATAGGCAACTCTAGAGGGGGTGAATAGAGTACTTATGATAATAATGATCAATTAAAAAAATCAACTCTATTCAATCCCAACTATTAAATAATTAATCAGAGTATAATTGCGGAAATTAAATAAAGTTCAGAAAGCATATGCAGACACAACAATTTTTAACCTGGTTTTCCTCGTGGAGGACTAGTCCAGGCCTGAGAACTCTAGCTTAGGATTGAAATCCAATATTTGTGAAATAGTTTTACAAACACGTGCCTTTACACAGAAGAGCATGCCAACTACTTGGAAGATCGTTGAGGCGAGACTTGGAATTTTTCCAGTGACTTCTTCAAGACTCTTGCACAAAACTTCTAATTGACTCACACCGAGCACCATATAGGCTTGGGAAGTTTTATGGTTAGTAGATGAGATGAGTATGGCTCTCTAGGATGTATAGGCTATAAGAGTAGAAGAGAAGAGAAGATTGGATTATTTGAATTGGAAGAAAAGGGTGCCTATATATACTAATTCTAGGGGGCAGAGTTCGACCAGAACTCTGTCCAAAAATTCAAAAATTTTGGCCGTTGGACAACTTGCAATGAGAAATCCCTAAAAATTAGCTCCTGAAAATTAGGCGATACAGTTCTGCCCGAAATGTGTGTGGGGGCAGAGTTCGGCCTGAACTCTTTCTCCTTGGAGACAGAATGCTCATAGGCTGTTGGGCTTTGGCAGTTTAGCTTTTTGTTTGTGGAACTTTATGGTTATCTAGTCTATGGTTAAGGTACTCAGTGCGACTCAACGTACAATAGCCTAGACTCAAAAAAATTGTAAAATTACAGAATTTCGATTACAAGATCCAGCAGTATTCGTCAAGTAATCGTCGATGATAATTTTTTGACTTGATATGTGTTAGTCGTCTGATTTGTAGCTTTGATGACAATTTATGTGTCGAGTTTGATCATGTCAAATATTAATTTGTTAATTATCAAGATTAGGTTGACTGCGATCCAGTTTGGGTCAACACTTTGATTCGACAACTTTTATCCTTAAGTAGTACCGCTCAACTTTATTTGTCATATCGAATATAATCCACCAGCAGGATTTACATGACAATCCTTATGAGCTCCTTTAGGGGACATCATCAATCCGATGTATCGGGACATGTATTCTATTTATAAACAACAATCCATCGTACATACAATATTATTACCCAATTCATAGAGGTTGTTGACCCATAAAAAGTCTCACTCTTTCATGAGTCAAAGTAATGCACACTGCATATACATGTTTGTTATTATATTCGGATTAAGAGCACAAGCATCCATAATAACTGAGGTGTTTGTTCTTTTATATAGTCAGTACAAAGAGAACAACCTCAAGTGGTCATGTTCAATACACACAAAGTGTACTAGTGTAAACCTACAGTCAAGATAGACTAATACCAGATTACACTACAACCTTTCCAATGGATTGTCCAAGTCCATCTAGGTTGTGAACTATTTATATATTCCATAGAGAATTGATAATATGATCTTCTGTGTGAAACCACACAACATATTGTCTATAATATAGAATATCAGATATTTGTATTAACACTTGCAACAAATACAATATGCAAGCATTTGCCTATATGATTCTTATTCAAAATTTAAGGAAATAAGGTTGCTACAAAAGTGATGCTTTTAGTATATAACCCTAACAATCTCCCACTTTTACTCAAAGCATTGCTTTTCAGTATACTGTTAAGAATCTCCCACTTATACTTAAAGCTATGCTGCTACACGTCTGACTCCCATTCCCTCAACATGACTATCAAAAGCCTTAGATGGTAAGCTCTTTGTAAAGGAATTAGCTAGGTTGTCGGCTGATGCTATCTTGATCACAACAACTTTTCCTTTTTTTATGAAATTTCGTATCAGGTGGTACTTGCGCTCAATGTGTTTACCTGTCTTATGGGCTCGTGGTTCCTTCGAGTTTGCAACTGCACTACTATTATCACAATAAAGTGTAATAGACTTAGGCAAACTAGGTAGCACATCCAAGTCCAACAGAAATTTTCTAAACCAAACCGCTTCTTTGGTTGCCTCAGAGGCTGCCACATACTCGGCTTCCATTATGGAATCATTAATAAATTTTTGCATGATACTATTTAGAACTTTTCAGGTACTTCAAAATATGCTTTACGGCAGTCCAGTGCTCTTGTCCTGGGTTAGACTGATATCTGCTGACCATGCCTACGGCAAAGCAGATGTCTGGTCTCGTACATAGCATTACATACATTAAGCTTCCTACTGCTGAAGCATAAGAAACTGCCTTCATGTTCTCTATCTCTTTAGGTGTCCTCGGACACTGCTCCTTTGATAGAGCAATTCCATGTCTAAAAGGTAAGAAACCTTTCTTAGAATTTTGCATACTAAAACGAGTTAGTACAGTATCGATATAGGAAGCTTGGGATAAGCCCAACATCATTTTCTTGCGATCTCGTAGAACTTTGATCCCAAGGATGTGACATACTTCTCCCAAGTCCTTCATATCAAACTGTTTGGATAACCATACCCTTACATCAGATAACACCTTCACATTATTTCCAATGAGCAAGATATCATCCACATAAAGTACTAGGAACACCACCACGTTTTTGTCACATTTTATGTATACACATGATTCATCCTGATATTGATCAAATCCATATGATTTTATCACCTGATCAAAATATATGTTCCAAGATCTGGAAGCTTGCTTAAGTCCATAAATGGACTTCTTGAGCTTAAAAACAAGATGCTCCTGGCCCTTTTTAATGGACCCGTCTGGTTGCTTCATATAGATGTCTTCCTCAAGACTTCCATTAAGGAAAGCTGTCTTGACATCCATTTGCCAAATCTCATAATCGAGATGAGCTGCAATAGATAAAAGAATACTGACAGACTTAAACATGGCTACAGGAGAAAAGGTTTTCTCATAATTGATACACTCTTTTTGAGTAAAACCTTTTGCTACAAGCCGAGCTTTAAAGGTTTCAACCTTACCATCTGATCCTCTTTTTCTCTAATAGACCCACTTGCATCCAATGGCTTTTACACCAACAGGTGGTTCTACAAGCTCCCAGACCTGATTAGAATCCATTGATTCTATTTCAGATATCATTGCTTTTTGCCAAGACTCTGCATCTTTATCTTGGAGTGCTTCATTGTAGGTACAGGGATCATAATCTTGTTCCTCAGGGACAAAGTCTGACGACTCTCCCAAGAATATATCTCTATCAGGCTGTATCACAACCCTCCCACTACAACGAGGCACTATCGGTTGTAGTATAACATTTGTGACACGTTGTGCAGTTATTTGTGGTTCATCCTCTTGTACTGTTGGTACTGAAGTACTTGGTGTCTCACGTCTCAGTTCTTCTAGAACAACTCTACTTGTAGGTTTATGGTTCATCACATAGTCTTCCTCTAAGAATCGGGCATTGGTGCTAACAATGACCTTCTGATTGGAATCCATAGATTCTATTTCAGATATCATTACTTTTGTTCAGACTCTAGATCTTTATCTTGGACTGCTTCGTTGTAGATGCAGGGATCAAAATCTTGTTCCTCAGGGATAAAGTATGACGACACTCCCAAGAACATATATCTATTAGGTTGTATCACAACCCTCCTACTACGACGAGGTACTATCAGTTGTGGTATAATATTTGTGACACGTTGTGCAATTAATTGTGGTTCATCCTCTTGGTGACTCACCTCTCAGTTCTTCTAGAACACCTCTACTTGTGGGTTTATGGTTCATCACATAGTATTGTTTGCCATTGATTGTAAAAGTACAGAACAGTTTTATGGGAGGACTGAACTTAAACTCATAATACAAACTCGCTTGTACAAAGAAAGCCTAGGGACGAAAACCTAGGTATAGCAATCTAAGTACAATTATTTATTTTAGATTCTGGGAGGTGACGATAGAGGCTCGGGAAGACGACGGCAGCCCTGCCTTACTCCTTGGACGATCGGTATGCAGCCTTGGCTCCTATGAAGAGATGGTTGGCGTTGATGAAGAAATGCTATTCTTGCTCTCCTCGTGTTGCTCTTCTGACTTCTCTCTTTCTTTGTGTATTTTCTCTCTGATTATTAGGGGGAAGCCCTCTTTGTCGATCTCCTTCTGATCGTGTATATGTTACAAGGGAATGACACCTTCCTATTTATAATAGTGGGGGCATCATTAGGGTTTGGATGATTACCCATTCTCAAAGTGGCGGCGGCCTGACGTATAATCAATCGGGACCATTAATTTTGGACGTAAAGGATCTGGGCCATAAATGGGAATAGTATTGAATCCTGTAAATGATTAATGCTGATTGCTTTAAATCTTCATGATTTGTTGTGTCAAGCTTGGATTTCTTACCACGTGTCCCATTGGCTTGATCATGAATGATATGACCTGATCTCATTAATTATGAGGATAACGTTAAATATGGTCATTAGGATTTGGTAAATCTCTGATTGATCTGCATCCCATAATCATCCTTGCTACCAGCTATCAAGTCGTGGGGGCCATTGAATCTCTGCCACGTGTCTTAATGGTGGACCCTGTCAGAACCGCATGAGACAGCGTCTCAGTTAGCCGCATAGGTATAGTACTTGCGAGCCGTATGGGATAGTTTCTCGGTGAGCCGTATAGGTATAATACTTGCGAGCCGCATGGGATGGCTTTTTGGTGAGCCGCAGGAAGGTGATTCTCACCAGCCGCATGAAGCTGTTCTTCACTGGAGCCGTATGGGAGTAGCCACGTGTTAATCTCGGATCGTGTCAGAGATTTTCTCCTATTCCCAAAGAGTCTGTCATTATGACATGACCATTATGACACTTCATGTCAAAGCCGTCAGCTGTCAAATCATGGCAGAGCATTGAATAGGGCCATTACTCGATGGCCAGCTATGTGAAGGGGTCCCATGGGACACGTGGTGTTGATCGAGCCGCATATCTCTGTTGGTCGTATGTGAGCCGCATGTACTTCTGGACCGCATGCGGCTAAGGGGCTCTTTGAACCGCATAGGACTGTCCCAATGTAAGTCGCATGGACTCTCCTGCCCTGAGCCGCATGAGACTAAGAGTCTCTCTGAACCGCATGGGACTGCTCCTGTATGAGCCGCATGGGGTTCTCCTATTCCGAGCCGCATAGATCATCATTCTGATATTTTCCATGCTTCTACAAGACCCCCTTCAAAGTTTTTAATTTGCAAAATTGAAATACTTTGAATAAGAAGCATGGCCTTTGCTGACCGCATAGATGATTCAGCCGCATGGATTTATCTGGCCGCATGAGCTGTTAGGCCGTATAGACTTTTTGTCACGTGTCCCAACCACGTGTGCAAATCTTCTGCATTAAATGCCCTTAATTTGCCGCCTCTTGGAGGAGGATCCTAAGGGTCAGTTTTGTTTTGACCGAAGCATTTTTTCTTTATTCTTTTAGGCGGCACGTGGATCGAGGCATTTGTTTGATTTTTTAAGCCTCCTTCGCCTATAAATAGGAGTAATTTTATTCTTTGAGGGTTTCTTTACCTTCTCTCTTTTGCTCGAACTCCTTGTTGCCGACTTCCTCTTCGTTTTGTTCCCATCAACGATCGACAATGACTCCCAAGTAGACTACCGCTGCTACGGGCAAGAAGGCCACGTCATCTTCTCCGGCAGCGAAGGGCAAGAAGGACGCGCCTTCATCGACTGCGGCGGCAAACATGGCGGCTCCTCCGACGGCTGACGTGCCTATTTTTCACCCCGACGTTCACCCGCCTATTGCTGGTAGGACCATCAACATGAGCTGTCATGGCTACGCCGCATATCTTATGCGCGAGCCTATATTTCCAAGTATGCTGCGTATCCGACTCGTGTTCGGGCCGCATGGGATATGACCCAGGCCTGAGCCGCATGAAAGTTGTTGTTTGCAGCCGCATAACTACTTCATCATCAGGGCCGCATAAGCTTATCTGGACTTAGACCGCATGAGCTCTTTCAAACTGAGCCACATAAGCTTATTTCGAACTGAACCGTATAAGATCATTTGAACTAGACCGTATAAGCTCATCCGTACTGGACCGCATAAGCCGAACCATATAAGCTTATTCGAATTTGGACCGTATCCGTATATACTCCTTTCGAACCGAACCGCATAAGCTCATCCGCGCTGAGCCGTATAAGCCCATTTCGAGCCGAACCGCATAAGCTTATTCAAACTGAACCGCATGTGCTCTTTCATACTGAGCCGCATGAGGCTATGCTTAAGCCGCATAAGCATCAAGTAATTTGCGTTTCGGCTATCTTTTTGACATGTCCCTTTTGTCTTTCTTCAGTGAATCCGCCAGTAAATCCTGCGGGGGAACTTCTGGTTGGCTCGAACCAGTTCACCTTGGGCGTGCGTCGGGATGACTTAGTCCGTCAAGTATCCGAGCAGCTCCTTGTTAATGAACCTTTAGAGCGACTAAATGCTATCAGGGTTCAATCTTTCCAATTCCTTAGTGACATGATGAGTTTCGGGAAGCCTAATGGGGAGCATCTGAGACCGGTCTTCCTCTTTGGGGATGCGTTGATCATAGAAAACTTCTGAGTGCTGGATGTTTTCGAGAGTTAGGATTTTGCCCTGGACGGGATGTCGATTCACATCCCCATTATGAAGCATCATTTCCCTTTTGCATGGTTCAACATGATTGTTTTGGACAGGCAGATGCCAGACCCCCTCACTCCAACCAGATCGGGAATATTTGTTGGTAACATCCGCTACAACAAAACCACTGGGTCAGTACGCGCGGTCAAGGATCCGGCCAGCCGATCCGTGATGGGGTTAGTTCCGGGTACCTTTATCAATACACCCGGTCCTAACTTCTCATTCTCCCAGGCTGATACTTTCCTGAGCCAGCTTGCTCGCAAAGGGTCCTATCCTGTTGGCAGATTGGTACTGCCGAGCTGGTTATACCCCATTCCCCCGTGGGCTAACCTGACCTCGTGGATTCTATGGAACTACGGGGAATTTTTGCGAGAAGTCAATCTTTATGATGCTGTCCGGGGTACCAGCCACGAGTTTCCCGTTAATAAGCCATTGTTCATGGTCCTTCTGGAGATGTACAATCATCAGACAGGGACTTTCTTCACCCCTGTAGGGAATTGGGGCTCGCTCTTCACGAGATGTATGCTGTCTCCAAGCTCGCCTGGGGAGACGAGCCCTTCGAAGCATACACTCCGACGAATGAGGAGTTCCAAGATTTAGACCGACGATTCCCAGGTTTCGTCGCTGTGTATCAAGAACTATTGTGTCATCATAGCACCTGTCACCGAACGGCTATCCAAAAAAATGACAGCTCGGAAGGGGATGCTCCCCATACCAAATCTTGGGTCTCATACCTTTTCAAATTCAGCGCTGCTGGCCGAGTTACTTCCCGGGATCGTCAAACTCCTAGGGAAGTAGAGGACTTGGTGTCGACTGCTAGGAGGTCAAAGTCCAAAGGTGACAAATTTGGGAGCCAGATTGACTCCTTCAGCTATTTTTATTATAGTACCCGGCTATCAGAGAAGGCCCTCTTGGCGGGGTTTTTAATGGTGTGGCTGCACAATTGTATGGTCTCAGGAGGGGCAGGTTCTATCGAGAGGATCAGTCGCCACTTCATTCTTCCTGCCGTGAAGTTGGCCTTTGGGGTCAGGCTGGCTCTTCTTCCTGCTATGGTGTGCAGTATTCAGCATGGTCTCCGTGCTTTCTCGTCCAAGGTCATTGCTCGTGACGTGGCAATGGACTTTGAACGTATAGAACTGCCTTATCATTACTTGTTGGGATGGCTGTTGTTGCATTATCAGTCTTTGATGAGGCCTGGGACGGGGGATGGCGTTACAGATGATGACGCTTTTCTTTTCAGGTATCACCATCAGCCTTGGGAATGTAGTACCATACCGGCGTGTCGGAGGATGTTGGCGAGGGTGGACGGATATAATTTCTTCGTGTCCGTTCCCCGTTTCACCGACCAAGAAGTGAGGAGTGTTCATGTTGATGGTGTTGGACCTCCTCATTTCTTACCTGAAAAGATGTATTTCTCGCAGCGTAACATTCGCCAGGCGCATTTAGTTTACCGCAATCGCAACACTGTGAACTTAGAGCCCTACTTGCCCAGTAGGTTTGCCCATCAATTTGGGTATAGTCAGCTATTCCTCGGGTGTCCCAGTTCTTACCTGGGATTTGAAGGTAGCATTCTTGATGGTATTAGGGAATGGAGCTACTATGACACCTGTCATACTCGAACTAGCTTCTCGGTTCCTGCCGCAAACGTGATAGGGGAAATCTTGCAAATGGCGGCCTTATATCATGTTACGGCAAATACTCCTCCGGTCGATTTTAACCCGAGGACTAGCTTCATCGTGGGCACTCGCCTGGCGGAGAAAGCTATGGTGTCGAGGGCAAAGAAGAAAGGGGCGAATAGAGTTCCTACGCCCGATTCCGAGTCCTTCGACACAATTGAGGAAGACAACGAGCGGGACGACGAGGACTCTCTCTCTTCTGGTTACGAGGCAACGGCGGGTCAGCCTCCCGTCATGGTAAATGAGATGATGACGGATCAACCGTCGGTTGTATTAGATGAGGCGGTAGACCAATTGCCATCTGTACCGGAGGTAGTGCGGGTAGAACTACCGCCTGTCGTGCCTGGTCCCTCACGTAAGTGAGGCAGGCGTGAGTCTACTGGCGGAGGAGTAGCCTTTTCTGTGAAGAGAGCGGCGGTCGGACCCCGTAGGCTACTTATTACGGAGAGGGGTGAGGATGCAGACGATGTTCCGGAGGTAAGACCAAGTCGGAGCCATCACTTTGGTGTAGTTTTCTTTTCTCTTGGAGATATGACTTAATCACTTTTCTTTGTAGGCGTCTGATGAACCGGCCTCTCCTGAACCGTCTACTGCCCCTGGAGTTGATCCGGCCCTTGCTGCTTTGATTAGCGACATGTGTGCTGCGGTCCTTTTTGCGGGGGCTCTCTCAGCGGCGGCTGGAAGCTCCCAGGTTTCTGAGGCTTCGGCCCGGGGTGATGAAGGTTTCCTCGGGCCCGTCTCCGAGATCGCTGAACTTTAGCAAGGCGATGCCGATCTCGTTGCATCCATTCCCGAGGGTGCAGGGGCGGAGGATCCTATTATACCTGACTCGGAGACTGTTGGTGAAGAGGCTGCGGTGGCTGTAGGCGAACCTCAGCCTCCATACTCCTCCACTGGTAAGATAAGCCAAATATTCACTAGTGAGGGGGCTTATTTGCTCTATCAACATATCCTCCAAGTCAAATCGATTCATGGTTGCCTTGGTCCTACAGGTCCTGACCCTTTACTTTCCACCGTAGATGTTCTTGGGGAAGGCTCGGCCTGTCGTGATCTGGGAGAAAGGAGCGTTCCCTCTCCTTCGCCGTCTCATGTCGAGGGGCCTCCCGCCAACCCCGGGCAGATGGGAATGGAGCTGGCGATGGTTTCCACCTCATCCTCTGCTGATCATACGGCTCCGGAGATTGACCTCTCGACCCTGCCGAGCATTCAAGTTCTGCGGGCCGCTGAAGAAGAGTTGGCCGCTGTTCATGCGTCCTTCCGTACGGAGTTTGTTTCTCTTGTGCCAGGAGCGGCAGATTCTGTTGCGTCTTCTTCAGCGTTGTCGGCCACACTCCCGTTGACATCGGCTTCCTCGGAGGCTCTAGACAAGGTGACGCAGGATGTGGTCGACAGCTTTTATCGCCATTTAAAGAGGGGCGTAGATGCTGCGGTAGAACGGGGGACCCCTTTTACTCTGTCTCTGCGGTGCGCTCGTGGTCAGGTTGCAACTTTGAAGTCTCTTCCTGGCGGGGTGGGGTTGGCTGCACTCCTGGAGCCTAAATTGGCAGAGGCTGATTAGCTTGTGACCCAATTGCTGGCGATACGGCAGGCGGGCTTGCCTGCTATGATTGAGCGGAAGCGGGGCTTCCTCATTGCTGCTCGGGATAGGATCAAGCTCGCTCGAGATACTGCCGGGCCCGTTGTACAGGGAGACCTTGACAAGTTCTCCGCTTCGTATGACAGGCTGGGTCGTCGGAGTCAGGCTTATCGTGCTAGGAAAGAGTCTGTTTCTCATGGAATTGCTGACACGAAGGAGCGGATTCTCGCACTCCAGAAGGAGTTGGCCTTCTTAGAGTCAGAGCTGAAGGCTGCTCAGACGGAACATGAGTCAATCGTTCGGGAGGCCGAGAAGGTTTCTCGATCTTCTGTTAACCTGGAGCGGGCCTTTAAGAGATTCGAGGATAACTGGCAAGCCCATGCGCGACTGGAGGACGAGGTGGTGCTGACCCAAGAGGCAGAGCGTCGAGCTACCCAGAGGTTTGAGCGGTCGATTGCCTTGTTGACGGACCGTCTCAGGGCGTTATGTGCCCCGGAGCAGTGATCAGCTTTCTGTTTTCTTTTGCTTCTCTTTTTTTTCTTTTCTTTTTTTAAGGGATGTTATCCCAAATGATGTAGCACTTTAAATTTTGAATAAATGAGCATGTTTTAACTCATCTTCTCTTTCTTGTACTTGTGGCGTTTGTGGAATTAGACTTACTGGGGGATTATTTGTGGACCTGTTACCCTAGGCGTACCCTGGTTTTAGGTACGGATAACAAGTTTGGTCAGGATATCCGGAACAGCCATGGAAAAGTGGTCATGGGTGCTCTCGGTATTGGAAAAAAGAATACCGTAGAGCAGCTGGGCTCCCGGGGCATAGTGAGATGGTGGATTTATGCTAAGAAGCATAGCAAGGGATATTTGTGGACCTGTTACCCTAGGCGTACCTTGGTTTTAGGTACGGATAACAAGTTTGGTCAGGATATCTGGAACAGCCATGGCAAAGTGGTCATGGGTGCTCTCGGTATTGGGAAAAAGAATGCCGTAGAGCAGCTGGGCTCCCGGGGCATGGTGAGATGGTGGATTTATGCTAAGAAGCTTAGCAAGGGATATTTGTGGACCTATTATCCTTGGCGTACCCTGGTTCAGGATACGAATAATGGGATGAAAGGAAACCAACATATTTGCTCAGAGGTTATGAGAACATGGCAAACATGAGGGTTTTACCGTAGAATGTTCCTGCTCAGAGGTAATGAGAACATGGCAGGGAAGACTTCACGGAATATATTCGTGGTCAATAGCGGACATTTGTGGTCAACGGAGGACATTTGTGGTCAACAGAGGACATTTGTGGTCAACAGAGGACATTTGTGGACCTATTATCCTTGTCGTACTCCGATTGTGGGTACAGATAATAGGTTGAAAGGGGACCGACATACTTGCTCAGAGGTAATGTGGACATGACAAGCATGAAGGTTTCTTCGACGGAGCCTTCCCACTCAGAGGTAATGAGGACATGGCAGGGGTGGGCTCAATGAAGAAGGGGTACATAGAACGACTCAGAGGTAGGAGAACATGGAAGTTCTATGCGAGGGGGCAGTTTGTTTTTGGTGGAAGTGAAAACGACTCAGAGGTAATGAGGACATGGCCGTTTCGGAAATTTGTGGATCGATTACCCTTTTTGTGCACTGGGAGCACGGGTAGTGGATCAGGAGGGAGGATCTCTTCCAGGAAGAAAGTTCAGAGGTATAATCATACGTGACTTACTATCTGAAAGAGTGACCGGAATGTGAGTTCAGAGGCACCAGCGGGTACATGACTCGATAATTTAGAATATTGAGAAAGTGTGAGTGCAACAGCACCAGCGGGTACATGACTCGATAATCTGAAATGTTGTAGATGTGAGTTCAGCGGTACCAGCGGGTACATGACTCGATACTTTGAAATGTTGTGGATGCGAGTTCAGCGGTACCAGCGGGTACATGACTCGAAGATCTTGGAGAGAATGTCGTTTAGACATAATATTTCTTCATGAACTTGTCGTTGACGGGCAATATGAGCAAGTCTCCATTTTGTTTTGCGAGGTGGTAAGCACCGTTGGAGAATACTGTCTCAATGATAAATGGGCCTTCCCACTTTGGCTAGAATTTGCCGACGGTCTTGTGAGTCATGACCATCGGCCTCCAGACTGCCAGGACGAGATCGTCCACCTGGAATTTCTGATTTTTACCTTCTTGTTGAAGGCTCCAGAGATGCGTGCTTGGTATAGCTCAATTCGTTGCTGAGCCAAGAGGTGCTTTTCATCTAGTGCCTCCAATTCCTGTAGCCGACGATGGTGGTTTTCGTCTGTCGTCAATTGATGCGTGAGGGCGACGCATAGTGATGGGATCTGAGTCTCCAATGGGAGGACTGCTTCACTCCCGTACACCAGGAAGAATGGTGTATTCCCGGTGGCTGTTTGAACTATGGTGCGATAAGCCCATAAGCATTCACCGAGCTTCTCGTTCCAGTCGCGTTTATTGGAGGAGACAAATTTCTTGAGGAGTTTGATGATTGTTTTGTTGAATGCCTCTGTCAACCCGTTTGCTGCCGGGTTGTATGGTGTCGAAACGACATTCTGAAAACGGTGCTTATCGCAGAACCGATAGAAAGCGTGGCTTGTAAACTGCGGACCATTATCATAGATGATCCTTCGGGGCAGTCCAAAGCGGTAGATAACATGATGCTTAAGAAAACTGATCACGTTTGAAGTCTTGACTTCTGCGAGTGGGACAGCTTCCGCCCACTTGGAGAAGTAATCAGTGATCGCAAGTATGAAGCGATGTCCTCGAGAGGAATGTGGGGTGATTGGACAAATGATGTCCATTCCCTATGCTTTGAATGGCCAGGACGCTACTGTCGGATGTAGAAACTCGGACGATTGGTGAGTGAAGTCCGCGTGGACTTGACAGGCTTTGCATTTTTTAGCGTAATCTATCGCATCTGCCACCATTGTGGGCTAATAGTAGCCCATTCGGCGAAGACGGTCTTGCAGTTTTGGGCCGGGCTAGTGGGCCCCGCAGACACCGTCATGAGCTTCTCGTACGGCTTCTTTGGCTTCTGAGTTTGACAGACACCGAAGCAGTAATCCGTCGTAGGAGCGACGATACAGCATTTTTGTTTCTGTATCGTAGAAGAATCTGAGAGAACGCCGTCTGATGGAAGTGGCTTCCTTTGGGTTCTTGGGCAGGATGTCGTAGATGACAAAGTCGATGAATGGTTATCTCCAATCTGGGGCATCATCGATCGTGTGGGCAGAATAACTCGCCACGAATTGTACATTATTCTTGGGACAGACCAGTTCATGGCCTATCACATCCACTGATTGGCGATTATAGTTCGGAACTGCTAGGGAAGCGGCAAGACCAGCTAGGGCATCGGCTTCAATATTTCGGAGTCTGGGGACATGCTCGATGAAGAACCCCTCGAATGACGAGATGACATAGATCGCTATTTGGTGATAGGGGATCATGTCTTCGTGGCGGACTTCGTATGAGCCCCGGATCTGATTGACGATTAACTGAGAATCGCCGTATGCTTCAAGATATTCTACCCCCAGCTCTCTAGCAAGTTGGAGGCCAATGACCAAAGCGTTGTACTCGGCCACATTGTTAGAGCAGGGCTCTGTGAGCGAGTAAGCACGGTTAATCACCAATCCGGAAGGGGAGATCAGCACTACCCCGACTCCGACGACTATATTGCCTTTAGGTCCGGTCCTTGAAGCACCGTCGAAGAACATTCGCCATATATTATCGTGAGAGATTGCATGCGAGTCGGCGACCTTTGGGATCTCTTCATATATTCTGGAGGACTCCGAGCCTGGGTGGGCTGCTAAGAAGTCTGCCAGGGCTTGACCTTTGACTGCCTTTTGGGAGACGAAGATCATATGATAAGGGGACAGCAATATTGCCCATGTAGCGAGGCGAGAGCTGAGTGCCCCTGGTTTAGTCATGAGGACCCTGAGAGGGTTGACTCGTGAGATCACATGTATCGTTTGTCCGGTGACATAGTGCCGTATTTTCGGAATGGCGTACACCAGGGCGAGGCATTCCTTCTCCACAGCGGTGTATTGGTGCTCTGGTCCAATCATCATTCAGCTGAGGTAATATATGGCCTGTTCATGGCCTACGTCGTTGTTCTGTGCCAGCAGAGCCCCGAGGGAGTGTTCTATTGCTCGTACATAGAGCAGGAATGGTTTTCCAGGAACCGGGGCCACCAAAACTGGAGGATTTGACAAATATTCTTTGATGCTGTCGAAAGCACGCTGACATTCCTCGTCCCATACGAATGAGACTCCTTTCTTCATGAGGTACGTGGACGGTCGGCCTCGCCGGAAGAGGTTGGAAATGAACCTCCTGATGTAGGCTAGCCTCCCTTGGAGGCCTCTGAGTTCGCGGAGATTTCTCGGGGGACCCATCTCCATGATTACTTTTGTCTTCTCAGGGTCTACATGGATACCCTTTGCAGTGATTATGAAGCCTAAGAACTTCCCGCTGGATACGCCCAGAAAGGACTTTGTAGGGTTCATTTTCAAATTGTGCGCTCGCATTAGGTCGAATACCGTCCTTAGATCCTGCAGATGGTCTCCTTTGCAGCGGCTCTTAATGGCTATATCGTCAACGTAGCACTCCACTGTCTTACGTAAGTGGTCTCTGAAGATGATGCTCATGGCTCTTTGATAGGTGGCGCCGGCATTCTTCAAACCGAAAGGCATGACTGTATAGCAGTACATGCCAATTGGCGTTCGGAATGATGTATGCTTTTCGTCATCAGAAGACATTTTGATTTGGTTGTACCCCGAGAAGCCATCCATGAATGACATACGTTCGAAGCCGCAGGTATTGTCGATCATGATGTCTGTGATAGGAAGGGGGAATTCATCTTTGGGGCACGCCTCGTTCAGATTGCGAAAGACGATGCAGATTCGAATCTTCCCATTCTTCTTGAGGACGGGTACTATGTTGGCGACCCAGTCTGGATGTTGCTCCTCACGAATAAAGCCGTTGGCTATCAGTTTGTTGACTTCGGCTTCGATTGCATCCATGATGCCTGGGCGGAAGCGTCGTTGTTATTGTTTGACTGGCTTTGCATCTGGCCGAATGTTGAGTTTGTGAAGAGCAATGTCGGGATTTAACCCTGGCATGTCTTCATAGCTCCAGGCAAACACATCAATGTATTCTCTGACAAGTTCTAGCAGCGACTCTCGTTCTTCGTCTGCAAGGCTTTTACTGATAAAGATTGGTTTTGGAGAAGATTCGCTGCCGAGGTCAACTTGTATAACCTCATCTTCAGTAGGAGGTTCTCTCAGTTTGAACCGCTTTTCCCATTGTGCGTCCAATTGCTGGGCCCACGGCTCTAGCTCGAGGATTTCGGGGATGTCTTCGTCTTGTTCGTAAGCGTCGGCGAATGCCATATTGACTGTCATGACTTGTCTGAACACATCTCCGATGCTGGTATCCGAGTCTGAAGTTGGTGACCCGATTGAATGTGACTGCCAGTCGCATTCTTCATCTGAACTCTCAGGGGTTGTAGTAGGCGTTACATATCCCAACCCGTATCGAGTTTTGCTATAGTAGTCTCGTGGTTTGCCCACCGGGACTGTTGGCTTTAAAGGTAATCGTCGCCCAGTGCCGTAGTTCAAACCTAGCGTCGTCTTCAGATCATACTCCTGTTTCTGTATGAGATATTTGGATTAGGGACTATAGAGATATAGCGGCAGTCTCCCGGCATCTGACCCGAGGTTGGCTTCCTCTATGGTGAGGGGATGCGGGTTGTTCGTCCGGCCGAAGATGATCGGATTATCCCCTCCCTCGATTATTTGGTAAGCGTCTTCTACTGGAGTAAGCTGGATCACGGTGTACACATTTGTCACTTGTTTGTGTAGGTTAGTGCCTATACCGTGTTCCATAGCATACATTGTACATAGCTTATTGAGCTGGTGTAGTTCAAAGATAACCCTTTATTGATGAAGTAATGTATCTTTTCTAGGGGGATTACATCATCTGCGGAGGGAACATCAGTGTGGGCGGCCACGTACTTGGCTAACTCTGGTTCCTCTTCGGCTACCCCCTGTGTGAATGAAGACTGAAAGGATGTCCTGGAAAGCTTGATTGTCAGTGATTCAGTTGATGGAATAGAGCATGGCGTTGTTGGCAGACTAGCGACCCCCAGTTTGGCACTTGATGTGGGGCGAGGAGTGGCTGGTTCGCTAGAAGTGTCAGACCTTGCATCGGGGTGACGACCCTTCTTGGGAAGGCGTATCGTCAGTGGCCTATCGGAGGGATTGAGCTTCTCCGTTTGGGGTTGACCGACTCTCGACAATCTGACTGTCAGTGGCCCCGTTGTAGGTCTCGGCACTTGGCCGAACCTTGGCAGCCGGATTATCATATGCTCTTCCTGCGCCGAGAGGCTGATCGCGTCCTTCCGCAGAGTGGCAGTAAAGGGTGCGGACTTACCCGGTTTGCGAGCTTGGAGGTGAATCGTCAGAGGTCCTTCTGATCCCGTGGCCGTTCCAGTACCAGCTTGTTCATTTCCTTCATCAAGGTGCCTTTTCGACTTTTCGTATAGGCAAGAATCCGAGTAGTAAGATTCAACCCCTTTGAAGGGATCGATGTCAGCGAATTCCGTCTTTACAAAGCCGTGTTTGTCGACATATTTGAAGCACTGGTGTAGCGTGGAAGGTACGATCATGTAATCGTGTATCCATGGGTGCCCCAAGAGGATGTTGTAAGAAGTGTCTGTATCTATGACGTAGCAGGTGACTTCGGATTGGAGGTCGCCAATTTGATACTTCAGACGAATCTTCTCAATAGGGTAGCTCCTGCCCGAATTGAAACCGCTGATGGCGGTGCTTGTAGGCGTCAGGCGATGCATTGGGATGTGGAGATGATGTAGCAGACCCTTCGGGATGATACTTATGGAAGAGCCAGGATCTATGTGCATCCGATCCATCTTTACGTCGCCGATGTATCCCGTGTAGTATAGCGGGCGATCGTGTAGGTTGGTTTTGATGAGCATGTCCTGCGGAGTGAAGACGATGTTGGGCATTGCTCCCGTGCAGGCACTGTCTTGGAGATCCACGGGTGAGTCCTCCCCGGTAAGGTTGGATTGAGCCAGATAGACATCGGCATTTTGGAGTGCTTCGTTTAATGCAATACGAACGTCCTTGGAGAGCCTTAGGAGTTCGTACAGTGACAACTTGGCTGGTGTGTTAGCCAATTGTGCTAAGATGTCAAAGTTGTAGGGCCTCTCTAGCCCTTGGGCTGCCTCTTTTCGGAGGGATTTGTCGAAGCGAGTCTCCCTCGGCCTAGGCTTGTCGGTCGTCGAAGGCTGAGCCGGTCCCGAAGCATCAGTTGTAGTGGGTTGATGATTTTCGGTTGGATTGTCAACCACAGGTTGGGATTGCGCTCCGGACCGTGTGACGACGGCTGTAGCTTCCTCGTTGTCTGCCGAGATTGTGTGGCAGGTCCTGACTTTTCCACTTTTTTTTGTTGGTAGAAGAGGGTGTGGGCTCGAGTCACTTCTGTCACCAAGTCTGGATGGATCCACATGACCTCCCCTCGTGATGTGGTGAGGGGCACTAGACCGGCAGCCTGATCTCGGAAAGGTGGAAGATTGGTAATCTCCATTGTCGCTAGAGGGACGGGGACCACCCCGTCTTGAGTCTCCGTCGGTAGGAAGTTGTCGAATTGTACGGACACCATATTGGCCGCCACGGTTACCTCTTCGAAATCGATGGCCAGAGCGTTCGAATCGATGAGGTTCTGGATGTACCGTTTCAGCTGGTAGCAATCGTGTGTAGCATGATGAACATAGCGATGATAATGGCAGTACTTTGGATTCTCCATCTCTGCCGGCCGTAGTTCCCGTCTTGGTGGAGGAAGCTGAATTCTGTCCCCTTGTATGAGCATGTCCAAGATGGGCTTGACGTGACTGTCTTCGAAGGAGTAAGTGATTTACGGCTATTGTTTGTCTGCGGGCTTCGGCTCATGTTTTTGTGCTGTATCGGCCACCATAGCCTGCTTTCCTTTGCTGTCCCGATTGTTGGAGGGGCTACCCCCGTTATCGTTGTTGGGACGCTTGCCCTTGTTTTCTCCTTCCGAGATATGCAATCCCAGTTGGCGAGCCTTCTTCAGTCGTTCTTCGGCGCTTGTGGCACTGATGATGAACGTCTTTCAATCTTTGAATTGACTTTCGTCCATCCAGAGACTGATCGTTGGAAGCAGTCTCTTTTGGCAAATTTCAATCAAAGATGAATCTGGATTTTCGGAGGGCAGCTTCATGGCGGTTTGGCGGAACCGCTCAATATAGTTCCTTGTCAACTCCTTCTCCCCTTGGACGACGTCCATGAGGGTGGACATGGTGATGTCCTGCCCTACTTCGTAGAATCTCTCCAAGGACAGGCGCTTGAAGCTGGCGAAGGAGTGGATGCAGTTGTCCGGCAGATTGCGATACCAGTCGAAGGCGACTCCATCCAATGCCCCAATGAATAATCGCGTGAGGATAGCATCATCATGGGGCAGATGGTCAATGGTGACCTCGAAGTAAGTGATGTACCGACTTGCTGAGGTCTTGCCATCGTATGGGTTGATATTGAACGGCTTATATTTTGGTGGGAATGGCACATCCGTCCATTCGGCAGGGTATGGTTGCCGCATTTTGAGGTCTTGAGCATTTTCTCAGGCATAGAACATGGCTCGAAGCTCCTGGACCTCTCTTCTTACTTCTCGGGCCTCATCTGTTGCGATAGGGGCTGTTATTTTGGGAGGATTATTGCCCGGGTTTGGTGCTGCTGAGTTCGAGTCCGCATTGACAGCGGGACCCGTGCTCGTTTGGCCAGGCGTTCCTTCTTACAGAGTTGGAAGAGCGGCTTTGATTTCATCTACAGACTTGACCAAGGCCTGCAGTATAGCCTCCAAAGTGTCGATGCGTTGGCAATCACTGGAACCACCTTGGTTGCTGTCCGTCATGAATACCGTCCTTACATGAGGAGTGATGGAAGGAACGGTGGAGGATGTACCCTTCTAGTCGTACCCATGTACCGAGAAGTCATCGGGGTAGGTGGAAATGTTCTCTTCGGGCTCGGACTCGGAGGGAACGGTATCCCCAGCCTCGGAGCTTGCTTCGTCTTGAGAGCCATGGATGTCCTCGGGGACATCAGCGTCTGTTATACCTGATGGGAGAGTTGTTTCCCTGGGCTCGGCTCCTTAAAACATCGGATTGTTATGTATGTTCGGAGGAGTGCTACCCCCAGTTCCCACGACCTCCAGCGATGTGGATGATGAATTTCCCATTGCAGCAGATTTTGTCTTTGAACGAGTGTATTAGAATATTCCGGTGGAGGACAGCCGTTTAGACGACGGTTTCTTAGCTGTAGTGGTTGACATCTTGGGGCTGGGGATGCTTGTCTTCTTTCCTCTCCCCTCGGTGGGGATTTTCTGAGTGGAATTGCAGGAGACAACAGAAGGTGCCTCGTCCTCTGAGCTCGGATGCTGTAGTCTTTGGAAGACGGACGGTCGGTCTTCCATTGCTGTCGCGTTGTTGCAACAGCAGTTGACGATGATTTGGGTGCAGTGATGTCCAAGCGAGGACTTTTTGCACGCCGAGGCTCCTTATCTTTCCTTGCGCTTGTGGAGGATCGCTTCACGCGGGTCAGAGGAACCACTTTGTCCTTTTGCCGCCGGGGGCTGGACTCCAGCGGTTCTATACAACTTCCCATCAGAGGCCCGTATGATAATCAATGGGACGCCCCGATAGTTAGAGGTTGGGACAGCTGACTGGGCTTGGTGAGCCCACGCTGCCCTAGACTTCCTCTTTTTAGCACTTGCGGGTGCGTAATAGGAGGAGTCCAAGTTGAATACCACAGAGTCTGGCTTATCATCCAGAGAACCATCAGGGTCAGGACCGCATGAGAGACGGTCGAAGACTGATCAAGAGAAGCGTGGAACGGACGCTATGCGGCTAGAATTGGGTACCGTGCAGGCTGTCTGCATGCGGTTGTCTTCTGCCATTGGATGAGTTGTTTTTATGCGGCTAGGAGTCACGACCGTGCAGGCTGGCCGCATACGGTTGGCAATTGTGGCCGTGTGGGTTTTCTACAAGCGATTGACTTTCTTAGCCGCATGAGTTTCATCCATGTGGTTGGCAACTGTAGCCACATAAGCTATGCGGCTGACAGATGTGGCCGCATGAATTTTCTTTATACGGCCGACGGATGTAGCCGGATGAGCTTTCTTCCTGCGGTTAATACCCTTATGCGGCTCGGATCGCATAGAGTTTCTCTTTGCCCCTGCAAGTCCAGCATCATAGTATTTTCTTCTGCCGGACTTGGGGACAGCAGATCGTCTATGATCTGAAGTGGGGCCGCGGGAGAGTCTTCTCTGCCGTTTTGAGCAACAGAGGGTATTTCTGCAAGAGCTTCAGTAGGAACGAAGGATCGGGGCCTCCACTCCTTGCGGGCCTTCTTTGTGCGGGCTTGTTTCTGGACCGGGCCAGCGCTCTTGTCGGAGAGCATTTCTTCGAACACCTGTTGGTCGAACCGGGCGACCATCTTCTGTTGCGTGGAGCCAAGCTTGGCTGCATCCGATTGCGTCACCAACTCCTCAGCCGTGGAGAAGTTTGTCCCCAGCAGAGTCGCCATCGTGTTTGCCATTGATTGTAAAAGTACAGAACAGTTTTATGGGAGGACTGAACTTAGACTCACAATATAAACTCGCTTGTACAAAGAAAGCCTAGGGACAAAAACCTAGGTACAGCAATCTAAGTACAATTGTTTATTTTAGATTCTGGGGGGTGACGATAGAGGCTCGGGAAGGCGACGGCAGCCCTGCCTTACTCCTTGGACGATCAGTATGCAGCCTTGGCTCCTGTGAAGAGATGGTTGGCGTTGATGAAGAAATGCTCTTCTTGCTCTCCTCGTGTTGCTCTTCTGACTTCTCTCTTTTTTTGTGTATTTTCTCTCTGATTATTAGGAGGAAGATCTCTTTGTCTATCTCCTTCTGATCGTGTATATGTTACAAGGGAATGGCACCTTGCTATTTATAATAGTGGGGGCATCATTAGGGTTTGGATGATTACCCATTCTCAAAGTGGCGGCGGCCTGACGTATAATTAATCGGGACCATTAATTTTGGGCGTGAAGGATCTGGGCCATAAATGGGGATAGTATTGAATCCTGTGAATGATTAATGCTGATTGCTTTAAATCTTCATGATTGGTTGTGTCAAGCTTGGATTTCTCACCACGTGTCCCATTAGCTTGATCATGAATGATATGACCTGATCTCATTAATTATGAGGATAACGTTAAATATGGTCATTGGGATCTGGTAGATCTCTGATTGATCTGCATCCCATAATCATCCTTGCTACCAGCTGTCAAGTCGTGGGGGCCATTGAATCTCTGCCACGTGTCTTAATGGTGGACCCTGTCAGAACCGCATGATATCCATGAACCGCATGAGACAGCGCCTCAATGAGCCGCATAGGTATAGTACTTGCGAGCCGCATGGGATAGTTTTTCGGTGAGCCGTATAGGTATAATCCTTGCGAGCCGCATGGGATGGCTTCTTGGTGAGCCGCAGGAAGGTGATTCTCACCAGCCGCATAAAGCTGTTCTTCACTGGAGTCGCATGTGAGTTGCCACGTGTCAATCTCGGATCGTGTCCGAGATTTTCTCCTATTCCCAAAGAGTCTGTCATTATGACAGGACCATTATGACACTTCATGTCAGAGCCGTCAGCTGTCAAATCATGGCAGAGCATTGAATAGGGCCATTACTCGATGGCCAGCTGTGTGAAGGGGTCCCATGGGGACACGTGGTGTTGATCGAGCCGCATATCTCTGTTGGTCGTATGTGAGCCGCATGTACTTCTGAACCGCATGCGGCTAGGAGGCTCTTTGAACCGCATAGGACTGTCCCTGTGTAAGCCGCATGGACTCTCCTGCCCCGAGCCGCATGAGACTACGAGTCTCTCTGAACCGTATGGGACTGCTCATGTATGAGCCGCATGGGGTTCTCCTGTTCCGAGCCGCATAGATCATCATTTTGATATTTTCCATGCTTCTACAAGTATTCCTCTAAGAATCGGGTATTGGTGCTAACAATGACCTTCTGATCCTTAGGACTATAAAATAAACCTCCTTTCGTTCCTCTTGGATAGCCTACAAACAAGCGTACTTCTGTACGAGAGTCCAACTTATCTGATTTCCCATTCAGCACATGTGCTTGACTATCCCAAATTTGAACATATTTTAGACTAGGCTTACGTCCAATCCACAACACTATGGGAGTAAGAGGTACTGACTTAGAAGGAACAAAGTTCAAAATATAAGTTGCAGTCTCTAAGGCATATTCCAAAAATGAATCTGGTAAATTCGAATACTTATCATTGATCTAACCATCTCCATAACAGTTCTATTCCTTCTTTCAGCTACACCATTCTGCTGGGGCGTTCCAGGTGTAGTCAATTTGGATGTAATCCTAGCCTCTGGTAAATAATCCGTAAACTCTCCAAAGAGGTACTCGCCACCACGATCTAATCGTAATGACTTGATACATTTTCCATGACGTTTCTCCGTTTAACCCTTGTACTCTTTGAATTTCACAAAGCACTCAGACTTACGGTGCATCTAATAAATATATCCATACCTTGAATAATCGTCAATAAATGTGACAAAATAGTTAAAGCCACCTCTAGCTTGGATTGTCATGGGTCCACACAAATCAGAACGAACCAATTCCAACACATCTTTGGCCCTATATCCGTTGGTCGTAAAAGGCCTTTTGGTTATTTTACCTTCCAAGCAGGATTCACAGACTGATAGTACCTCCACTTTCAATGAACTTAAAGGTCCATCATCAACCAGTCTTTGAATCCTTCTTAGGTTAATATGCCCCAATCGTATGTGCAAAGATTTGTTTGGTTCATACAAGAAGGTTTATTTCTCTTATTTAAGTTAGATGACATATTATTCATTTCCATAAGTTGCGTTGTGGGTGAAACAGGTTTAATGACATACAGATTATCAACTAATGCACAAGAACAGACAAAATGTTTATTCTTTCTAATAACAATATTGTCATTAAAATAAACTAAATATCCATCCTTAACTAACATAGAAACATAAATTAAATTCCTTCTAAGTGAAGGTGCATAAAGATAATCTCTCAATGTCAGTGACTTATTTCTACCAAAAGATAAACTAACAACTCCTAATGTGATGATCGCTAATTTTGTAACGTCACCCATAAACAAGCATATCTCTCCATCACTAAGCCGCCTGGTTTCCTGGAACCCTTGCAATGTATTGCAGACATACTTGTGGCTCATGTATCTACACACCAGGTGCCGATAGATAACACCGCTAAACATGTTTCAACTACTAGTAAATGAGATATACCTTCTTTGTTCCCTTATTTGAGAAGTAGACAGTCAGTCTTCCAATGTCCTGACCCTTTGTACTTGAAACATTTGTCTTTCAGTTTTTTTACAGCGCCTTGAGGTCCCATGCCCTTCTTTGCTGAGTTTGCCTGTTTATGAATGTTATTCTTCTTCTTACCGCCTTTTGGCATAGAAGTAGAAGCCTTTTCAGAAACAAAAATATGACCACTCTGCCTAAAAAGAGATTCAGCATCCTGTAGCTCTTTTGCAAGTTCTACCATAGTATATAACATTTTGTTCATGTTGTAATTAAGGCAGAATTTGTTAAAACTTTTAGGCAGTCCCGAGAATGATATTTGTCACGCCCCAGAACCAGAATACTGGCAAGTAGGGACGGACCATGCCAGCTACGTATACCAAAGTACTCTAGTACTCCGAAACAACGTATAAGCTGTATAGATGGGGGTCACTGCTATAAACCAACAGTCAATCCTAGGTCACATAATCCTAGATATCTTAGTCTCAGACAAGAATTAAGGTACAAGAATATGATCATCATGCATATAAGACAGTAAAGCGTCCCAAACTATAATATATAGATGATCATGAAGCTAGTAATACAAAATGAAGAACTAGCAAGACTAAGTAATACATGATCAGCTCTAGCTGTAGTCTAGAAATATAACATCATATCTAAGCTCGTAGGCTAAATGTCAAGTCCAAAACACGAGCTAAACACGTGTTCGGTGGCTAAACGCCTCAAAAGAATATGTACCAAAAAGAGTGGGTAAGAGAAAGAACACCCACTCAAGTCCCCTGGTGCTCTGGGTGGTCACCATCGAGAGGAAGGTCCGGAAGATCTTCGGCTCCTCAACTAGATCTGGTTAATATAAAACCAGTGGGGTCAGAACTCCAATAGCAAGTACCACAAAGGAAGCCAAACTATGAACTAAAACCAGCATACAATTTATAACATCTCTAAGATAAAGCAGTAAACGAGACTAGAATAGTAAATTGGTACCACAGTGTTTATGAAAGGAAACTGGAACATGCAAGTAGGATAGCAAGTAAATATATAGAATAAACTGGACATGTGCCATATGGAGAAGCCGAGCAAGTAGTAGGACGAATAGCATGTCAGGAAAGACAGGAAGCTAAGTACTACAATAAGATAAACTGGAGCAAGACTAGACTAGACAAGAATGGACTCCATCTATCAATCACGGCCAAGCAATGAGTACGGCTTGATACTTTAGCTAACTAGGGTTGCCACAATCCTAATTACTAACACATGCAAGTTTGAGAAATCCAAGTCCAGTTACCCGCCTGTTACTACCTGAATGATCCAAGCAAAAGAAAAGAAGCATAACAGACACATTACAGAAAGATACATGTGTCCTAAAGAGGTGCCCCACTCGACGGTGTGCTGGAAGAGTGCTCATCATGACAGATAGCTCCAAATCCCAAGTATATACATATATTATTAGGGTTATATACTAAAACATCACTTTTGTAGTAACCTTATTTCTTTAAATTTTGAATGAGAATCATATGGGCAAATGTTTGCATATTGTATTTGTTGTATGTGTTAATGCAAATGTCTGATATTCTATATTGTAGATAATATGGTGTGTTGTGACACACAGAAGATCATATTATCAGTTTTCTATGGAGTATATAAATAGTTCACAACCTAGATGGACTTGGACAATCTATTGGAAAGGTTGTAGTATAATCTGGTATTAGTCTATCTTGACTATAGGTTTACACTAGTACACTTTGTGTGTATTGAACAGGACCACTTGAGGTTGTTCTCTTTGTACTGACTACATAAGAGAGCAAACACCTCTGTTATTATTGATGCTTGTGCTCTTAATCCGGATATAATAACGGACATGTATATGCACTGTGCATTACTTTGACTCATAAAAGAGTGAGATTTATTATGGATCAACAACCTCTATGAATTGGGTAATAACATTGTATGTATGATGGGCTGTTGATTATAAATGGAATCCATGTCCCGATATATCGGGTTGATGATGTCCTCTTAAGGAGCTCATAAGGATTGTCATGTAAACCTTGCAGGTGGATTATATCCGACATGACAAATAAAGTTGAGCGGTACTACTTAAGGATAAAAGATGTCGAATCAATATAGTTGTCAGTAACTTAATTTGATCGACGGACATACGATATCTTAACATGGATAGCCAAATGAGCATATAATAAAAGGAGCCCACAAACATAATTTGGGATTAGGAAGGTTGTGCAACAATAGCTCATTAGTGGACGGAGCTATTGTTAATGGACTTGGATTGTGTGTTCGGGCAGAACACGGGATATCAAGATCCGTTAGGAGGCCTAACCCTAATTTCTCCTCATGGTCCCTGCCGTAGCCTATATATATCCTCTATTCTCTGGCCGCCATATTACCGATCAGAAATATGAAACTTTCTCTAAAGTCGTGATTCACGTAAGGATAGAAAGAGAGGGCTGCCAAGGAGAAAAAAATGTTGGGAGATCGTCGTCCACACGACATCCAACTCGAGAAAGGAATACGTGTAGAAGATCTTGGGGTCGTCCGCTCGAGATTGCCAGGAATTACTTGTCTCCTTTCCGCCGCAGGTATAATTCGTGAACCCTAGTTTCCGCCTATGAAGGGTTAGAACACGTATTAGATCTGTTTAACTTTCTATCGATCAATACGCAGACCAAAGGAAGGGTCTTGGGAATCCCCAGTTCCATCAATTGGTATCAGAGCCACTTTGGATCTACGTATTGATTGATACGTCCATGTTGTCCAATAAAACCTGTGCTGTGTAATAGTCGGTAGATGTAGATCTGTTCTAACTCGGTTTTGCAGGCATCTTAGATCCAACTATTATGGTCCAATACATATTTTTAATTGTGTTGTTTAAACTACGGACATGTCGTGGATGTTGTTGTTGCTGTAGATGTAATTGAAATCACGAGGGTTGATCGTGCTTATTATTTTAATTTTGCAATCTAGATTATGTGTGAACTCCTTCGAGAGGCATAGGATTAATGTAATTTTAATTATTTTTGATCAATCGTGATGGCGGTGGTGGCTGTTTCTGACGTCGGACGAGGTGCTGGTTTTAAGCAGTCCAGAGGCAGACAGATGATTTTCGAACCACGAATAGATCTGCGCAGTGCCATATTTTGGATTCAGATAGTTGAGGACGGAGCAGCAATGATGACCATAATAGTTGGATATTTTCTCTTATTTTTGTCATTTTGCTTTTTCTGATTATGCATGTTTATTATTGTGTGGTTGTTTTTTTTTAAAAACCAAGCCTACATTAATAATGGACAACATGGACATAATATAAGCTAGTAGAAAAACCCTCATTGTTAAATAAATAAGTGGAAAGAGGATATTTATTTAGTTTAAATCTTATGGTCTCCATTACTGGTTTGTAGGTGATGTAATTATACTTGCGTGTTGGCTATAATGCTTTCCTCCATATCGGATGAGTATAATTATGGATCACCGGTACAAACTTCCTTAGGGATAATTGTAGAAAGTTACCTAGTATGTGTTCACTTCTCCATCTAAAGGAACTCATTACAAGGTAATGGACTTAGTATTAAGTAATGGTATACACTTAGATACAAATAATGGTATCCTCTCCATCGGAGTCACTGCTATTATTTGTATGACCAGAGCAAGACCAGCATATTAATTTTATTTGTCATAAAGTTATGTTGACATGATAGTAAAATTAATAAGAAAAACCTACTTGAACAAAGTTGAATTTGTATACCTCCACACTATCGTGGCACGCTAAATTCATGGTGTTCAAGGTGTTGGTGAATTTCTTATTATTGTTTTGAGGGAATCAATATTTAATTAATTTAAAAAGTTTTTTTGCCCTACATAATTTTATTTACGTGATTCTGAGGATTTCAAAAATGGGTTCTTTCAGTCCACTTATGGTAATTCTTAAAGAAAACAAACTTACTGGACCTAATTATATTGACTGGAAACGTAATTTGGATATTGTTCTGACTGCTGAGGAGCACAAATATGTACTTATTGAGGAATAACCACCTAAGCTTGATGCTAACTCTGATGAAGAGGTCATAGAGGCTTATAAGAAGTGGAGAAAGACAGATAAGATGGCGCGGTGTTACATTCTGGCATCTATGTCAAATGTACTGTAACATCAGCATCAGGCCATGGCTACTGCATATGACATGATGTATAACCTTAAGGAACTCTTCGGACATCAGAGTAGAGCAGCTAGGCAGTTTTCGATGAAATGTTTGATGAATACAAAAATGGCTGAGGGTACACCAGTAAGGGATCATGTTCTCAAGATGATGGGTCATCTGAATGAGATGGAGATCCTCGGAGCTAAAATCCATGGAGAATCCCAGGTCGATATCATTCTCGGGACTTTGCCTAAAAGTTTTCACAATTTCTGCCTTAATTACAACATGAACAAAAGGTTGTATAGTTTGGCAGAACTTACAAAAGAGCTACAGGATGCTGAATCTCTCTTTAGGCAGAGTGGTCATGTTTTTGTTTCTGAAAAGGCTTCTACTTCTAAGCCAAAAGGCGGTAAGAAGAAGAATAACATTCAGAAACAGGCAAACTCAGTAAAGAAGGGCATGGGACCTCAAGGCGCAGTGAAAAAGCCGAAAGACAAATGTTTCAAGTACAAAGGGTCAGGACATTGGAAGACTGATTGTCCACTTATCGAACGAGGGAACAAAGAAGGTATATCTCATTTACTAGTAGTTGAAACATGTTTAGCGGTGTTATCTACCGGCACCTAGTGTGTAGATACAGGAGCCACTAATCATGTCTACAATACATTGCAGGGGTTCCAGGAAACCAGACGGCTCAGTGATGGAGAGATATGCTTGTTCATGGGTGATGCTACAAAAGTATCGGTCGTTGCATTAGGAGATGTTACTTTATCTTTTGGTAGAAATAAGTCTTTGACATTGAGAGATTGTCTTTATGTACCTTCACTTAGAAGGAATTTTGTTTCTGTTTCTATGTTAGTTAAGGATGGATATTCAGTTTGTTTTAATGATAATATTGTTATTAGAAAGAATAAACATTTTATCTGTTCAGGTACATTGGTTGATAATTTGTATGTTATTAATCCTATTTCGCCAACAATGTAACTTATGGAAATGAATAATATGTCATCTAACTTAAATAAGAGAAAATAACCTTTTTGTATGAACCAAACATATCTTTGGCACTTGCGATTGGGGCATATTAACCTAAGAAGGATTCAAAGACTGGTTGAAGATGGACCTTTGAGTTCATTGGAAGTGGAGGCACTACCAATCTGTGAATCCTGCTTGGAAGGTAAAATAACCAAAAGGCCTTTTACGGCAAAGGGGTATAGGGCCAAAGATGTGTTGGAATTGGTTCATTCTGATTTGTGTGGACCCATGACTATCCAAGCTAGAGGTGGCTTTGAATATTTTGTCACATTTATTGACGATTATTCAAGGTATGGATACATTTATTTGATGCACCGTAAATCTGAGTGCTTTGAGAAATTCAAAGAGTACAAGGCTGAAACGGAGAAACGTCATAAAAAATGTATCAAGTCATTACGATCAGATCGTGGTGGCGAGTACCTCTTTGGAGAGTTTAGGGATTATTTATTAGAGGCTGTGATTGCATCCCAATTGACTGCACCTGGAACGATCTAGCAGAATGGTATAGCCGAAAGAAGGAATAGAACTCTTATGGAGATGGTTAGATCAATGATGAGTTATTCGGATTTGCCAAATTCGTTTTGGGGATATACCTTAGAGACTGCAGCCTATATTTTGAACTTGGTTCCTTCTAAGTCAGTACCTCTTACTCCCACAGAGCTGTGGATTGGGCGTAAGCCTAGTCTAAAACATATTCGCATTTGGGGTAGTCCAGCACATGTACTGAATGGGAAAGCAGATAAGTTGGAATCTCGTACAGAAGTACGCTTGTTTGTAGGCTATCCAAGAGGAACGAAAGGAGGTTTATTTTATAGTCCTAAGGATCAGAAGGTCATTGTTAGCACCAATGCCCGATTCTTAGAGGAAGACTATGTGATGAACCATAAACCTACAAGTAGAGTTGTTCTAGAAGAACTGAGACATGAGACACCAAGTACTTCAGTACCAACAGTACAAGAGGATGAACCACAAATAACTGCACAACGTGTCACAAATGTTATACCACAACCGATAGTGCCTCGTTGTAGTGGGAGGGTTGTGATACAGCCTGATAGAGATATATTCTTGGGAGAGTCGTCAGACTTTGTCCCTGAGGAACAAGATTATGATCCCTGTACCTACAATGAAGCACTCAAAGATAAAGATACAGAGTCTTGGCAAAAAGCAATGATATCTGAAATAGAATCAATGGATTCTAATCAGGTCTGGGAGCTTGTAGAACCACCTGTTGGTGTAAAAGCCATTGGATGCAAGTGGGTCTATTAGAGAAAAAGAGGATCAGACGGTAAGGTTGAAACCTTTAAAGCTCGGCTTGTAGCAAAAGGTTTTACTCAAAAAGAGTGTATCAATTATGAGAAAACCTTTTCTCCTGTAGCCATGCTTAAGTCTGTCAGTATTCTTTTATCTATTGCAGCTCATCTCGATTATGAGATTTGGCAAATGGATGTCAAGACAGCTTTCCTTAATGGAAGTCTTGAGGAAGACATCTATATGAAGCAACCAGACGGGTCCATTGAAAAGGGCCAGGAGCATCTTGTTTTTAAGCTCAAGAAGTCCATTTATGGACTTAAGCAAGCTTCCAGATCTTGGAACATATATTTTGATCAGGTGATAAAATCATATGGATTTGATCAATGTCAGGATGAATCATGTGTATACATAAAATGTGACAAAAACGTGGTGGTGTTCCTAGTACTATATGTGGATGACATCTTGCTCATTGGAAATAATGTGAAGGTGTTATCTGATGTAAGGGTATGGTTATCCAAACAGTTTGATATGAAGGAATTGGGAGAAGTATGTCACATCCTTGGGATCAAAGTTCTACGAGATCGCAAGAAAATGATGTTGGGCTTATCCCAAGCTTCCTATATCGATACTATACTAACTCATTTTAGTATGCAAAATTCTAAGAAAGGTTTCTTACCTTTTAGACATGGAATTGCTCTATCAAAGGAGCAGTGTCCGAGGACACCTAAAGAGATAGAGAACATGAAGGCAGTTTCTTATGCTTCAGCAGTAGGAAGCTTAATGTATGCAATGCTATGTACGAGACCAGACATCTGCTTTGCCGTAGGCATGGTCAGCAGATATCAGTCTAACCCAGGACAAGAGTACTGGACTGCCGTAAAGCATATTTTGAAGTACCTGAAAAGTTCTAAAGAGTATATGCTAGTTTACCAGGCAGATAGTTTAGTTCCCTTGGGGTATACAGACTCAGATTTTCAGTCAGATAGAAATTCCAGGAAATTTACCTCAGGTTATGTGTTTACTTTGGGAGGTGGAGCCATTGTATGGAGGAGTATCAAGCAAAAATGTATTGCTGATTCCACCATGGAAGCCGAGTATGTGGCAGCCTCTGAGGCAGCCAAAGAAGCGGTTTGGCTCAGAAACTTTCTGTTGGACTTGGATGTGGTACCTAGTTTGCCTAAGTCTATTACACTTTATTGTGATAATAGTGGTGCAGTTGCAAACTCGATGGAACCACGAGCCCATAAGACTGGAAAACACATTGAGCGCAAGTACCACCTGATACGAGATTTTGTAAAAAAAGAAAAAGTTACTGTAATCAAGATAGCATCAGCCGACAACCTAGCTGATCCCTTTACAAAGAGCTTACCAGCTAAGGCTTTTGATAGTCATGTTGAGGGAATGGGAGTCAGATGTGTAGCAGCATGGCTTTAAGTATAAGTGGGAGATTTGTAACAGTATACTGAAAAGCAATACTTTGAGTATAACTGGGAGATTGTTAGGGTTATATACTAAAAGCATCACTTTTGTAGTAACCTTATTTCTTTAAATTTTGAATGAGAATCATATGGGCCAATGTTTGCATATTGTATTTGTTGCAAGTGTTAATGCAAATGTCTGATATTCTATATTATAGATAATATGGTATGTGGTGTCACACATAAGATCATATTATCAGTTTCCTATGGAGTATATAAATAGTTCACAACCTAGATGGACTTGGACAATCTATTGGAAAGGTTGTAGTGTAATCTGGTATTAGTCTATCATGACTATAGGTTTACACTAGTACACTTTGTGTGTATTGAACAGGACCACTTGAGGTTGTTCTTTTTGTACTGACTACATAAGAGAACAAACACCTCTGTTATTATGGATGCTTGTGCTCTTAATCCAAATATAATAACGGACATGTATATGCAGTGTGCATTACTTTGACTCATAAAATAGTGAGATTCATTATGGATCAACAACCTCTATGAATTGGGTAATAACATTGTATGTATGATGGGCTATTGATTATAAATGGAATCCATGTCCCGATACATCGGGTTGATGATGTCCTCTTAAGGAGCTCATAAGGATTGTCATGTAAACCCTGCAGGTGGATTATATCCGACATGACAAATAAAGTTGAGCGGTACTACTTAACGATAAAAGATGTCGAATCAATATAGTTGTCAGTAACTTAATTTGATCGACGGACATACGATATCTTAACATGGGGGGCCAAACGAGCATATAATAAAAGGAGCCCACAAACATAATTTGGGATTAGGGAGGTAGTGCAACAATAGCTCATTAGTGGACCGAGCTATTGTTAATGGGCTTGGATTGTGTGTTCGGGCTGAACACGGGATATCCAGATCCGTTAGGAGGCCTAACCCTAATTTCTCCTCATGGTCCCTGCCGTAGCCTATATATATCCTTTATTCTCTGGCCGCCATATTACCGATTAGAAATCTAAAACTTTTTCTAAATTCGTGATTCACGTAAGGAGAGAAAGAGAGGGCTGCCAAAGAGAAGAAAAGGTTGGGAGATCGTCGCCCACACGACGTCCAACTCGAGAAAGGAATACGTGCAGAAGATCTTGGGGTCGTCCGCTCGAGATTGCTAGGAATTACTTGTCTCCTTTCCGCCGCAGGTATAATTCGTGAACCCTAGTTTTCGCCTATGATGGGTTAGAACAAGTATTAGATCTGTTTAACTTTCTATCAATCAATACGCAGACCAAAGAAAGGGTCCTGGGAATCCCCAGTTCCATCATATATATACAGGGCCAAGATCAAAGGGGCAACAGGTAACCGGGAAAGTCTCCAATGATCTAGGTAATCAAGCTAGTTGTTTAGTCCTTAAAATTTTCTTGTTGGATTTTAGGTGTGGCATTGTGCAGAATCCATCCTAGACATGAGACATGCAAGACTGGACAAGACAAGTAAGACTGTGCACTACAACAAGCCACAACAAGACATGACAATATCAAGACAAGAGTGTGCTACGATGAGCCACTATCAAGGAGCTAGACATGTACTAGAATCAAGAGTGCGCCATGACAGGCAACTATCATGCAAGCTAGGAAAAGACATGTTCAAGAGTGCACCACGATGGGTCACTATCAAGTAAATATTGGATATGGCATAGACTGCAAGGTAAAATAAATCTGGAAGGACATGGCAATACATAGTGAGTATAGAGAACATATGAATATAAGCTAGTGTCAAGTGTATATAGGGTGTACAATCATTCTCTAAGTATACAAGGTCATCTAATCATGTTAAGAATTCATTACAATCAAAGAAAATATCAAAAACGGACAAAAACGGCAGAAACGGGCAAAAAACAGACAAAAACAGCCTAACCGGATTATCCGGCGGATTACTGCAGATTTCTGGCAGATTTTTCAAAGTGTCACAGCAAGTTTTGTGGTGCAAGTTCAGATTTTCCTACGGATTTCTGCGGATTTCCGACGGCTTTTTCGAACCGTCACAGAAAGTTGATTTTCAAAAACTCAAAACTTGTTTCGGCCATAAAAATTTCGTTCTAAATCGAAATTCGGATTTTCAAAAGTCAAAATCGTATGAAATTTAATTCCCTACAACATGGGAGTATTAGTTTTCACAAATTCAAAGATTTGATAGATCAATACGTTAAAATACTCCGGAAATAGGTTCTCGGGATGCCGAAACGGGTTCCAATTTCCACCAAACTCAAAATCTTTGTATACAAGCTATGTGAGGGACTCATATATGAATATGTGACCAAGATCCATGATGGTAACACCAGTATCACTCTTGATGCCGAGTTTTCTACTAAGTCAATATTGGGTTTTAACAGAAAATCAAATCTTGCTTAAACGAATTTTTGGAAACATGCACATATACGAGAATCATCAGGAAAATATATTTCACAAAATGAGTTTAAGAAAATTTTAAGCATTTAATACCAAGGAAAACAAAAATGATAATAGATTACTATTATTCAAGAATTTGGCAAGATGTACTTGCCTAGGTTAAGCTCCAAGCCTAATCTTCTACTCCACCACCAAGAGGGACACGAAACCACACTCTAGACCTCAAGGCCAAGCTCTTGGCATGCTCCAAGGAAAGAGAAGGGAAGAAGAAATGAAGAGAGAGTGAAGAGAATGAAAAGATAGAGGAGAGAGAAAGTGAAATGGTATATATATAAGGGGGAAATTAATCTTAGCCGTTGGATCATGATCCATGTGAAAGTCTAGGTCAATCATGGCCATTCAAAGAAAACCAATTATCTATTGGATAATAGAGTGCATCTACACTATTCACGAAAATATCTAAATAATATTCACGAAAATATCTAAACACTATTCATAAAAATATCCGAAATACTATTCATAAAAATATCAGAAACCGAAAATATCTAAAGTGTAGAAAACATGTCCGGGCGGTATGCCGTCGGTATACTCCGGTATACCGATCAAGGAGAAAACCTATAGTTTTGAAAAAAAAATTAAAGTGTTCCGGAAACCAAGAAAATAAGAAATACGCTGCAAAATACGTATCCGTATATAAATACCGATACTGTAAGACGAGTCTCACAACTCTCCCCTCCTTAGAAAAATTTCGTCCTCGAAATTTCCTAAAGGTAATCAAAAGCAAGCAAGAAATCCAAGAAAACATGCTATCAGGATCAAGATGGGAAACTCATAAAGCATGAAATCCAACTAGAGTAATGTACAAGAAATGTAAAAGCAATTTAAACATACGTAAACAACAACATCATGTATTCCTACAATCACACAAATAGGTAGAACATAGATATACGAAATAAGTATACCTCACGAGTCAAACAGATACGGATAACGAGCTCGGATATCATCTTCGCGCTCCCAAGTCGACTCGCCCGGTGAGTGATGATCCCAGAAAACACGAACTAATCGGATAGTCCGGTTCTTGAGAATCTTCTCCCTCTGGTCCAAAATGGATATGGGCCTCTCCTCATACGATAGGTCGGTACCAACGACCAGCTCGGAATGATCTATGATATAGCTCGGATCCGGAACATACTGACGTCGCTGAGATACATAAAACACGTCATGTACCTCACACAACGACGGTGGAAGAGCAAGGCGATAAGATACATCCCCTACTCGTTCGAGAACATCGAACGGCCCAATAAATCTTGGGCTAAGCTTTCCCCATACGCCAAACCTGATGACACCACGGGTAGGCAAAATCCAAATAAATACTTGGTCGCCGATAGAGAACTCAATATGGCGTCGATACTAATCTGTCCAATGACGCTGTCGATCCTGAGCTACTCTGAGATGCTCTCTGACAAGCCTGACTACTCCAACTGACTGAGCAATCATCTCTGAAACAATCATCTGCCTCTCTCCAATGTCATCCCAAGCTAGGGGTGACCTACATCTCCTACCATACAATGCCTCGAAAGGAGCCATCTGAATGCTCGCCTGGAAGCTATTGTTGTAAGAGAAATCCACCAAATGTAAGTGATCCTCCAAAGAACCACTAAAGTCAAGAATGCATGATCGAAGCATATCCTCCAAGGTCTGAATCGTACGCTCCGACTGACCATCTGTCTGAGAATGGTATGCTGAACTGAAACTCAAACTGGTACCCAGACTCTGCTGAAGACTCTGCCAGAAATGAGAAGTTAATTTGGAATCCCGATCTGAGACTATGCTAACTGGCACCCCATGTAATCTGACAATCTGCCTCATGTACAAGTCGGCCAACTGCTCTGTAGACTGACCAACTCTGAAAGGTAGGAAGTGGACAGCCTTCGTGAGTCGATCCACTATAACCCAAATGGTATCTCTACGAGTCGGGGTTCTAGGAAGACCAGTCACGAAGTCTATAGTAATATGATCCCACTTCTACTCCGGAATCGGTAAAGGCTGAAGAAGTCCGGCCGGCCTCTGGTGCTCAGCCTTGACCTACTGGCAAACTAAGCATCGAGAGACAAACCGAGCTATCTTCCTCTTCATACCATTCCAACAGAAATGCTGACAAATATCTCGGTACATCTTCGTCCCTCCTGGCTGAACAGAATAATGAGAACTGTGGGCCTCCGACATAATCTCCTGTCGAATATCTCTACTCGGCACACAAAGACGTCTCCTAAATCGGAGCGTCCCATCCTCATGGATGCACAACTCTGCTCTGCGCCCTGCTACACACTCTGCACTGAGCTGCTGAAGCCTGACATCCCTTGACTGAGCTTTTCTGATCCTATCCACAATGGTAGACTGAACCTGCAAGCCTGCTATCATAGCTGCCTCACCAGGTAGCAATACCTCAACGCCCATCTTCTGAAGATCCTCCAGAAGGTGACACCTGCTCCGTCAAGAAATAGACTCCGGGTCTCCTGCTCAAAGCGTCTGCAACGACGTTTGCATTCCCGGGATTACACTCAAGATCAACATCATAATCCTTCAGTAACTCAAGCCACCTCCTCTGTCGCATGTTCAGATCCCTCTGGGTGAACACATACCTCAAGCTCTTATGGTCAGTGAAAATCTCCACTCGATCACCATACAGATAATGCCTCCAGAGCTTAAGGGCAAACACAACTGCGGCCAACTCAAGATCGTGCGTCGGATAGATCTTCTCTTGGTCCTAAAGCTGTCGAGACGCATAAGCTATCACTCGACCGTGCTGCATAAGAACACAACCAAGTCCCCGGCCTGACGCATCACAATACACCGTGAACCCACCTGGTCCGACGGGTAATGTCAAAATAGGAGCTGAAATCAAACTCTGCTCGAGTTTCTCAAAAGAAACCTGACAAGCATCTGACCACTCAAAGCACATATACCGTCTGTACTAGCCTACTAATCCCCGAAAGCTGCGTACATCTGAAGCTGTACGAGGTACTGGCCAACCCTCGATAGCCTCAACCTTCTTGGGGTCCACCTCAACACCACCTCCGGCAATAATGTGACCTAAGAAAGAGACTCGATCGAGCCAGAAATGGTACTTGCTGAACTTCGCATAAAGCTGATGGTCCCAAAGAACCTGAAGAACCATACAAAGATGCTGCTCGTGCTCTGCCTCAGTCCGACTATAAACCAAGATATCATCAATAAACAATATCACAAACTGGTCTAAGTAGGGCATGAAGATGCGATTCATGAGATCCATGAAGATCGCTGGCGCATTGATCGCTCCAAAAGGCATAACAAGGAACTCCTAATAGCCATATCGAGATCTAAACGCCGTCTTGGGTATATCCTGCTCTCTGACTCTGTTCTGATGGTACCCAGACCGCAAATCGATCTTCAAAAACACAGCCGCTCCACTAAGCTGGTCGAACAAGTCATCTATTCTGGGCAAGGGATACTTGTTCTTCACGGTCACCGCGTTAAGCTGACGATAGTCAATGACCATACGCGACGAACCATCCTTCTTCATCACAAGAAGGGCTGGAGCTCCCCAAGGCGATCCACTAGGACGAATGAATCCCTTGGTCCTAAGCTCCTCAATAGACTGATATAACACCAACAACTCTGAAGGAGACATCCTGTAGACTCTCGCTGACACTGGCTCTACTTTCGGAACCAAATCAATATAATACTCAATCTTTCGAACTGGAGGCAAATCCAAAAGCTCTTCGGAAAACACATCAGAAAACTCACAAACTACTCTGGACAACAGAACCTCCTCGGCTACTGCCATCCACATGACCGCAGGTGAAGACTCCACCTCACCTCTAGAGAATGAGAACTCCTCCTCATTCGGAATACGAAAGATAACCTTGCCAGAATGGCAATCTATCGAAGCGTGTCGAGCACTCAACCAATCCATACCTAGGACGATATCATAATCGCCCATAGAAAACTCTATCGACCTAGCGGGAAACTCTCTCCCACATACTATGACTCTACACGAGGCATAGACTCGGTCTACTCCTACTAGACCGTTACCAGTAAGTATATTCAACCTTACAGGTAAAGATTCTGGCTCCAAACCAATATGTGTCACAAATCGTGCAGATATAAACGAATGTGAAGCACCAGAATCAAATAAAGCTGAAGCTAAATGAGTGAATAAGAATGGTACCTGCGACCGCCTCCCCTGCTGCTAGTGCCTCCTCCATAGAAAGCGTGAAAGCCTGACCCTGAACTCTGGTCGTTGGACCCCTCTGCCTCTAAGCCTAAGCTTGAGCCTGAGCATACTGCTAAGGCCTCTGCTGGTGGAACTGCTGAGACTACGTCGGTAATGGCCTCTGGGCCTGCTGTTGCTGAACCGGCGCTGGTGCTCTAAACTACTGAACTGTTGGTTGGAAGGATGTTGATCTAGCCGAACTCCTCCTGGGACAAGCCCTATCTTATGGTCCGGTGCTCCACAAGATAGGCACAAGCCCTGTGCCCTACGACACTCTGATAAGACATGCCCTCCTTTCCCGCAATGGAAACAAGCAACTGTGGAAGACTGCCTCTGCTGCTGAGGACGCGGCTGAGACGACTGCTGAAAGGAAGCCTCCGAAACCGGTCCCCTCGGAGATCCAATCGTCAAGGCTCGGACTGCTGGAGCTGATGCTGACGATTGGGAAGAAGATCCCCTCTGAATGTGAGGCTTCTTCTGGCCTCCGACTCTATCAACGATCCTCTGCGAGGTGTACTCATGCCTCCTCGCCGCCCTCATCACTGTATCAAAAGTCTGGAACTCATAATGCTCAATTGAAAGTATGATCTCCAGGTGAAGCCCCTGCTGGAACCTCCTCGCCCGGTCCAACTCGGTCGCCACTAAAGAAGGGGCAAACCGACTGAGCCTGCTGAACTCTGCCGCATAGCCGTCGACGGTCCTGCTCATCTGCCGCAAGCCAATGAACCTCTGCAGCATATCATAACGTGACACCGCATCAAAATAGTAAGTCTGAAACCTCTCGCTAAAATTGGCCCAGGCTACTGGTGCCCTATGAGACACCTCATGAGCCGCCCACCAGTCGCAGGCCAACTCCAAGAGCTGTAACCTGACAACTGCCACACGCTCCCTAGCTGAAATCCCTGCCACCTCCAGAATGGCCACAGTATCCTTAAGCCACGCATCAGACGCAATAGTATCCTCTGTACCATAGAAGTACGGGGGATGAAGATGCCTGAAACTGCTCACAGAATTGCAGACCTGAGCACCACCTCTGTCCAAAGCCGTCTGGAAAGAATGGGTGAGAACATCACTCTGACGCTGCTGCGATGCCATGAAATCTCTCAGAACATCTACCAACGCTCGAACAACACCCTCTAGCTGCTCTGGCTGAACTGGTACTGTTGGCTGAACAGGAGAAACTAGCGACTCTGCCCTTCGGTCTACTCTAGACTCTGCTTCCGAATGCTGTAGATGCTCCTCCTGAACTGGCGAAACCAAGGGACGCTGATCTGCCATCGGCAAAGCCCGAACAGGCCGATCAGAAGGACCAGGAACGGTGTCCTGAAAGTTTAAGGACACAAGGATCATGTCGAGGGAACAAAAAAGATCAACGATCAAAGCAGATATCATGTCAAAGATCAGAGGTAAAGAGTAATATTGAGGATATCAATAGAGAAGAATTTATGACTGAGATAACTACCAGCAACCCCCACATATCTGATAAATCAGACCTGCGTGGGCCACCACTAAAACCTATGTCACGCCCCAGAACCAGAATACTGGAAAGTAGGGACGGACCAGGCCAGCTACGTATACCAAAGTACTCCAGTACTCCAAAACAACGTATAAGCTGTACAGATGGGGGTCACTGCTACAAACCAACAGTCAATCCTAGGTCACATAATCCTAGATATCTCAGTCTCAGACAAGAAGTAAGGTACAAGAATATAATCATCATTCATATAAGACAGTAAAGCGTCCCAAACTATAATATATAGATGATCATGAAGCTAGTAATACAAAATGAAGAACTAGCAAGACTAAGTAATACATGATCAGATGTAGCTTTAGTCTAGAAATATAACATCATGTCTAAGCCTGTAGGCTAAATGTCAAGTCCAAAACACGAGCTAAACACGTGCTCGGTGGCTAAACGCCTCAAAAGAATATGTACAGAAAAGAGTGGGTAAGATAAAGAACACCTACTCAAGTCGCCTGGTGCTCCGGTGGTCACCATCGAGAGGAAGGTCCAAAAGATTCTCGGGCACCTCAACTAGATCTGGTCAATGCAAAACCAGTGGGGTCAGAACCCCAATAGCAAGTACCACAAAGGAAGCCAAACTATGAACTAAAACCAGCATGCAATTTATAACATCTCTAAGATAAAGCAGTAAACGAGACTAGAATAGTAAATTGGTACCACAGTGTTTACGGAAGGAAACTGGAACATGCAAGTAGGATAGCAAGTGAATACATAGAATAAACTAGACATGTGAGCATATGGAGAAGCCGAACAAGTAGTAGGAAGAATAGCATGTAAAGAAAGACAGGAAGCTAAGTACTACAATAAGATAAACTGGAGAAAGGCTAGACTAGACAAGAATAGACTCCATCCATCAATCACGGTCAAGCAATGAGTACGGCTTGATACTTTAGCTAACTAGAGTTGCCATAATCCTAATTACTAACACATGCAAGTTTGAGAAATCCAAGTCCAGTTACCCGCCTGCTACTACCTGAATGATCCAAGCAAAAGAAAAGAAGTATAGCAGACACATTGCAGTAAGATATATGTGTCCTAAAGAGGTGCCCGACTCGACAGTGTGCGGAAAGACTGCTCATCATGACAGATAGCTCCAAATCCCAAGTATATATATATATATATATATATATATATATAAATAGGGCCAAGATCAAAGGGGCAACAGGTAACTGGGAAAGTCTCCAATGATCTAGGTAATCAAGCTAGTTGTTTAGTCCTTAACATTTTCTTGTTGGATTCTAGGTGTGGCATTCCGTAGAATCCATCCTAGACATGAGACATGCAAGACTGGACAAGAAAAGTAAGACTGTGTACTACAACAAGCCACAACAAGACCTGACAATATCAAGACAAGAGTGCGCTACGACGGGCCACTATCAAGGAGCTAGACATGTACTAGAAGCAAGAGTGCGCCATGACATGCCACTATCATGCAAGCAAGGAAAAGACATGTTCAAGAGTGCACCACGACGGGTCACTATCAAGTAAATATTGGATATGGCATAGACAACAAGGTACAATAAATCTAGAAGGACATGGCAATACATAGTGAGTATAGATAACATATGAACATAAGCTAGTGTCAAGTGTATATTAGGTGTACAATCATTCTCTAAGTATACAAGGTCATCTAATCAAGTTAAGAATTCATTACAATCAAAAAAAATATCAAAAACGGACAAAAATGGGCAGAAACGGGCAAAAACAGACAAAAATAGCCTAACCGGATTATCCGGCGGATTACTACGAATTTCCGGCAGACTTTTCGAAGTGTCACAGCAAGTTTTGTGGTGCAAGTTCGGATTTTCCGACGAATTTCCGTGGATTTTCGACGGATTTTCCGAACCGTCACAGAAAGTTGATTTTCGAAAACTCAAAACTTGTTTCGGCCATAAAAAAACTTCATTTTAAATCGAAATTCAGGTTTTCAAAAGTTAAAATTGCATGAAATTTAATTACCTACAACATGGGAGTATTAGTTTTCACAATTTCAAAGATTTGATAGATCAATACCTCAAAATACTCCGAAAATAGGTTCTCGGGATGCCGAAACGGGTTCAGATTTCCACCAAACTCAAAATCTATGTATACAAGCTATGTGAGGGCCTCATATATGAATATGTCACCAAGATCCATGATGGTAACACCAGTATCACTCTTGATGCCGAGTTTTCTACTAAGTCAATATTGGGTTTTAACAGAAAATCAAATCTTGCTTAAATGAATTTTTGGAAACATGCACATATACGAGAATCATCAGGAAAATATATTTCATAAAATGAGTTTAGGAAAATTTTAAGAATTTAATACCAAGGAAAACAAAAATGACAATAGATTACTATTGTTCAAGAATTTGGCAAGATGTACTTGCCTAGGTTAAGCTCCAAGCATAATCTTCTACTCCACCACCAAGAGGGGCACGAAACCACACTCTAGACCTCAAGGCCAAGCTCTTGGCAAGCTCCAAGGAAAGAGAAGGGAAGAAGAAGTGAAGTGAGAGTGAAGAGAATGAAAAGAGAGAGGAGAGAGAAAGTGAAATGGTATATATATAAGGGGAGAATTAATCTTAGCCGTTGGATCATGATCCATGTGAAAGTCTAGGTCAATCATGGCCATTGAAACAAAATCAATTATCCATTGGATAATAGAGTGCATCTACACTATTCACAAAAATATCTAAACACTATTCACGAAAATATCTAAATACTCTTCACGAAAATATCCGAAACACTATTCATAAAAATATCAGAAACCGAAAATATCTAAAGTGTAGAAAACATGTCCGGGCGGTATGCCGTCGTTATACTCCGGTATACTGGCGGTATGCGGATCAAGGAGAATACCTATAGTTTTGGAAAAAATTTAAAGTGTTCCAGAAACCAAGAAAATACGAAATACGCTGCAAAATACGTATCCGTATATAAATACCGATACTGTGAGACGAGTCTCACAATATTGACCTAGGATTCACCATCGATTTCTGCTCCAAGGATCTCTATTTCATTCAGATAACGCATCATCTGGAGAACATGATCCCTTACTGGTGTACCCTCAGCTATTTTTGTATTCATCAAACACTTCATATAAAATTGCCTAGCTGCTCTACTCTGTTGTCCGAAGCGTTCCTTATGGTTATACATCATGTCATAAGTCGTGGCCATGGCGTGATGCTGATGTTGCAGTTCATTTGACATAGATGGCAGAATGTAACACCGCGCCATCTCATCTGCCTTTTTTCACTTCTTACAAGCCTTTTTGACCTCTTCATCAAGTTAGCATCAGGCTTAGGTGGGCATTCCTCAACAAGTACATATTTGTACTACTCAGCAGTCAAGACAATGTCCAGATTAGGTTTCCAGTCAATATAATTAGGTCCAGTAAGTTTGTTTTCTTTAAGAATCACCATAAGTTGACTGAAAGAACCTATTTTTGAAATCCTGAGAATCACATAAATGAAAATTATGGAGGGCAGAAACCTTTTGAATTAATTAAATATTGATTCTCTCAAAACAATAATAAAAAATTTACCAACACCTTGAACATCATGAATTTAGCATGCCACGATAGTGTGGACGCATATAAATTCAACTTTGTTCAAGTAGGTACTACCTATTAATTTTACTATAATGTCAACATAACTTTACGACAAATAAAATTAATTTGTTGGTCTTGCTATTGTCATACAAATAATAGCAGTAGCTCCGATCGGGAGGATACCATTATTTGTAACTAATTGTGTATACCAATATTTAATACTAAGTCCATTATCTTCTAATGAGTTCCTTCAGGTGGAGAAGTGAACACATACTAGGTAACTTTCTACAATTATTCCTAAGGAAGTTTGTACTGGTGATCCATAATTATACTCATCTGATATGGAGGAAGGTACTAAAGCCAACGCGCAAGTATAATTATATCACGTACAAACCAGTAATGGAGACCATAGGATTTATAGTAAATAAATACCCTCTCCCACTTAGTTATTTAACAATGAGGGTTTTTCTACTAGTTGATATTATGTCCATGTTGTCCATTATTAATGTAGGCTTAGTTTTTAAAAAATATCCACACAATAATAAACATGCATAATCAGAAAAAGTAAAATGACAACAAATAAGAGAAAAATATCTAATTAATATAGTCATCGTTCCTGCTCCGTCCTCAAATATCCGAATCCAAAATCTGGCGCTGTGCAGATCTATTCGGGGCTCGATCCCTTCAACGAAAACCATCTGTCTGCCTTTGGACTGCTTAAAACCAGCATATCGTCCGGCCTCTGGACTGCTTAAAACCATCATATCCGTCCTCAACTATCCAATTTTTTTAGGTTTTGGTTGTCGATTCCTTCATCGAAAACCATCTGCCTGCCTCTGGACTGCTTAAAACCAGCATCTCGTCTGGCGTCAGAAACAGCCACCACCGCCATCACGATTGATAAAAAATAATAAAGATTACATTAATCCTATACCTCCCAAAGGAGTTCACACATAATCTAGATTAAAAAATAAAATTATAAGCATGATCAACCCTCGTGATATTAATTACATCCACAGCAACAACAACATTCGCGACATGTCCGTGGTTTAAAACAATCACAAAACAAAACATGTATTGGACCATAATAGTTGGATCTAAGATGCCTACAAAATCGAGTTAGAACAGATCTACATGTACTGACTATTACACAACGCAAGTTTTATTGTACAACAAAGACATATCAATTAATATGCAGATCCAAAGTGGCTCTGATACCATTGATGGAACTGAGAATTCCCAGGACCCATACATTGGTGTGCATATTGATCGGTAGAAAGTTAAACAGATTTAATACATGTTCTAACCCTTTATAGACGGAAACTAGGGTTCATGAATTATACCTACGGCGGGAAGAAGACAAGTAGTTCATGGCAATCTCGAGTGGACGACCCCAAGATCTTCTGCACGTATTCCTTTCTCGAGTTGGACGTCGTGTGGGCAACGATCTCCCAACCTTTTTTTTCTCCTTGGTAGCCCTCTCTTTCTCTCCTTACGTGAATCACGAATTTAGAGAAAGCTTTAAATTTTTGATCAGTAATTTGGCAGCCAGAGAATAGAGGATATATATAGGCTACGCCAAGGACCATGAGGAGAAATTAGGGTCAGGCCTCCTAACGGATCTGGATATCCCGTGTTCAGTCCGAACCTACAATCAAGGCCCATTAAGAATACCTCGGTCCACTAATCAGCTATTTTTGTACTACCTCCCTAATTCCAAGTTATGTTTGTGGGCTGATTTTATTATATGCTCGTTTGGCTCCCCATGTTAAGATATCGAATGTCCGTCGATCAAATTAAGTTACTGGCAACTATATTGATTCGACATCTTTTATCCTTAAGTAGTACCACTCAACTTTATTTGTCAGGTCGGATATAATCCACCTGTAGGGTTTACATGACAATCCTTATGAGCTCCTTAAGGGGACATCATCTACCCGATGTATCGGTACATGGATTCCATTTATAATCAACAGCCCATCATACATACAATGTTATTACCCAATTCATAGAGGTTGTTAACCCATAATGAATCTCACTCTTTCACGAGTCAAAGTAATGCACACTGCATATACATGTCTGTTATTATATCCGGATTAAGGGCACCAGCATCAATAATAAAAAAGGTGTTTGTTCTTTTATTTAGTCGGTACAAAAAGAACAACCTCAAGTGGTCATGTTCAATATACACAAAATATACTAGTGTAAATCTATAGTCAAGATAGAATAATACCAAATTACACTACAACCTTTCCAATGGATTGTCCTAGTCCATTTAGGTTGTGAACTATTTATATATTCCATAGGGAACTGATTATATGATCTTCTGTGTGACACCACACATCATATTATCTATAATATAGAATATCAGACATTTTCATTAACACTTGCAACAAATACAATATGCAAACATTTTCCCATATGATTCTCATTCAAAATTTAAGGAAATAAGGTTACTACAAAAGTGATACTTTTAGTATATAACCCTAACAACTTTTAGTATATAACCCTAACACCTACAATAAACATTGATCTTTGAGAAATGAGCACGTGCCACATGTCATTGACTTAGTTCTGCTCACGAACGGGTGCTAACTATCTATGATCTCAGCAACAAACAAATTTCAACAACTGCCACGTGTCAACTCCTCTACAGCCCAATAGTACAGTTTCAAACAGATTCAGTTCAAGCTTCATGGAGCAGTGCCCCTACGTCCAATAAAGCCATGCACGTAGCATTCCTAGGTGCAAAATCTCCATACGTATCACATATGCATGCATGAATAGATCATTCTATTGCCTATAAATAAAATGATCATTCTTTCATTCAACCTCTTCAGCTTCATCTTCACAGATCTACGTCACCGAACTCTACAACCTCTTCAATAGCTTCTTCCTGGATTTCATCCAGACGTTTAGAGAGCCCGAGATCATCGTTAGATCGTCAACGGAGTAAAGAATCAACTCTCATCTCCAAGGTTCGCAAAAAACAAAAGTGTACTCTAAGGATTCCATCGAGATCCTACGTTGTATTATGTTCTATTTGATATTATATAAAAGTTTATTCAAAAAAATTTTAATGGCAAACAAGCTGGCGACTCTGTTGGGGACCTCCTTCTTCTCCAGTGAGAAGGTTGTGTCGCATTCTTACGATAGTAAGCTCGGCTTCTCCCAGAAGACACTGGTGGTGTGCTTAGATTCGTAAGTGTACGAGGAGTTTATCTCTGAAGGCCGTGCGAGTCCTACAAAGCGGCTGCCAAAGGTGATGTGCCGAGCACCAAAACTGAAGGAGCTACACCGAGAAAACCATCTCTTCCTGTTGACGTCCTCAACAAACAAGACATTGCTACTAGAGCAGCACATCTGTCATGGAAGCGGAGTGCTGACTACAACTCCCAACCTACTTCTTTCCAGTCGAAAAAGATGTACCGACGGTATATGGGCACAATCACTCCGCCACGCATGAGCTCGCGTGTGCAGGAAAAGCACTATCTTTGACAGATTCACTCGCTATAAAGGCAAGAAAAAGTCAGAATCTGAGTACTTTGGACCTTCACGGGCTAGTACAAAGAAGTCAAAGACCGCACGGGCAAAGTGCCTTCAACATTTTATGCCAGCAGCGAACCAGAAATGCACGCTGAAAGTCATGCGCGCAACTGATGGTAAGTACAGAAGCATAAAAATACACAGACATATCAAAAGCACAGGTATTGTTCTCGCTATACAAAGCTTCATGAAAGCGTAGGTAAACAAAAGTGCCGACAAAAGATCATAAACCACAGTTCATAAAAGCTCTTTTACTAAAAAATGCCTACAAAGAACTATTACAGATTCAACATGATTAGAGCTTTCCCTACAAGGATTTGTTATAGATTCATCATGAAAAGGACTAAGGCATCTAAAGATCTACAAGTAGGTTAATCTTCATAGGAGCCATACAAAGTGGTTAATCTTCACAGACGGGCAACCACCAGACTTGCAGTGGTGTCAGAGCGAGCCACTTCCTGAAGCAGCTATTGGCACAAACGAGAACTCAGTTCACAGCACAGGTCGTGTGCCCGCCATTGTGCAGGACAGAGCACAACCTGTGGCTCTTCGAATTGGCAACCAATCTAAATCCAAAAGCTTGGATCTCGAAGACCTCCAAGATGTTGTTCAGGTTCGAACTACTTATGCCAAACGCTCAAGTGCATCTCGAAACTCAGCAACAGTTATTCTACAAAGGCACAACTTCTTTGAACGAAGCGATCCACAACCATCAGCCGACTTGGGCAAGACCATTGTCCGTTCGAAGCTAAGTCAGGATCAGGTATAGTGTTTGGAATGCTAAGCGAGGAAGATGACTCTTCAGAAAAAATCTCCTTTATATAGGCTGAGTGTTGTCAAACCAACATGCCACGTGGCTGTCGGTCAACGACGTCCAAATTAATCGGATGAACCTAGAACACAACACAATAGACCTCATTTAATTGGTTCATTTTACTGAGTTCTACATCGCAGACTCCTTGAATTTTATAAATGACGACGACAATTAAAGAAGAGCACGAACGACTCGTCCATCAAGAAGAGCAGTCATTAATCGCTCTTAAAGACTTTAACAGAAACTAGCTCCTTCAATTCGGAAGCACCGCCACCCCACTGCGCTCTCGTTTCAATTTAGAAGCGTAGCCTCTTCGCTGTGCCTTCGCTTCGACTTAGATGCACAGCTAGCTCACTTCCTCACACAGTGCCCTCGCTTTAACTTAGACGCACAGTGGCACTTTCGTCTTCAAGCACAGTCAACTCGTCGCCCTAAAGCACAGTGACTCCGCTGCCTGAAGCACAATCTACTTGTCGTCCTAAAGCACAGTGACTCCGTCGCCTGAAACACAGTCAACACGTCGCCCAGAAGTGCAGTGGCATCAAAGCTCCGTCAGAAGCGCATCTCGTATAGCAGCGCAGCACTAGAAAGTGACATGGTTCCACGTGGCCAGATGGGTGTATATATCTTTTCAGGATACCACCCTATCAGTTTGTTTAAACCACTGCTCTTAAGATAAGACAGAATTTGTTTCTGTTGATAAGAGCAATAACTTGTCGGCTTGTTTAAACCACAGAAAAGGACGGAGTTTGTTCTTATGGACGAGAGCCATATCCTACTGGTTTGTTTAAACCAATGGCCCTCTAAGATGAGACAAAATCTAACTTCAGGGATAGGACAGAATCTGTTCAGATTTATCCGATCAAAAAATAAGCACACACTATGTGTCATTTATTCAGTTATGTTGATAACTCCCCAAAAGATCTCGATAAAAGAGAATCCTCGTGCCTGCCACGTGTTAGCTCAGAGTAGCCCTCATCGTGCCGCCTCAAGATTCTTTCATATCTCCATGTACAACATATCTGTAACACCCCAGTCCCAAAATATGTAGGACTAGGAACGTAGACATGCCAGCTGTATTCATACGAAGTACATAAGCCTCGTATGGATACATAAGCTGTAAAATGCAGTAGAACCACGACTAACTAATCTCATCCACAAAATATAAGGATAAAAGATATCATATAATCAACTATAAATTGTCATTGGTACATGTAGTTGGACGGAGACAAATCTACTACCAATTATGAAAAGAACTACATAACAAAAGAAATATTTTGGCGAGCGAAGTGAAGACGATCAAAGTGCAATCATCCTCGAAGAAGTGGAGATGATCATGGCCACGGCTAGAATACCTGTAAAAGACAAAAGCACGCACCTGGCGAGATAACCAGGTCCTTAGAGGGACGTAACAAGACACATAATATCATGCCATATAAACTGAATAAATATTGCTCAAATAAATAAGTCAATTGAATTATAACATGGTCTAATACACACCTATTGAACTAGCTTACCATCCCTCCAACCAAACAAGGACAGGAGATGGTAAACTAATTCACGGTGACATATCTTTCCATGCAATAAATCCAATATGGTATCCGGACCCCTACAAGGTTCAATACCTTCTCATCGAAGTAGCAAGTCACTCCTACAACCAAACAAGGACAAGATGTGACGAACTAATCCGCGACAAGTTATTTTTCCAAGCCACGGTCAGATACAAGTACCCAAACCAAAAGTACTCGTACCTAACGGATAAAGGTGCCTAACCGTTCTAAGTGAAATGTAGTTAAGAACAATCCTTCCTACTCATGGGCCCTGGCTAAAATGGGATCGGCATAGTGCCCCCTTGGGGCACAGGGGCCCAATCAATAAGAGCATAATGTTCCGCAGAATGTCATTGGCCGTTAGTAATCATGAGTCATCAACCCCGTATCTCCAGCGGAGCTTCCGGATCACAAGAGAAAGTGCATCGAAGCCCATACGCTAAGGAATTGTCCTCCTCGTCCAATGCCTACTATGTTGTATCCACAACATAAAACCTCTATAACCGCTAAGTCAATCTTGCATATAATTCTATTAGTGGTTAATCCGATCGTACGGCTTGTACGTACTGGTGGCCAGCCAATCACGTACGTCCGTGTTCTACATGCGACACACAACTTCATGGTACGGCGTGTCAAGGCCAACGAATGCAACACACAAGGTGGTCCCTTAAATATAGGTTTAATGAGTAAAAAAAATAATACATAGTAGGAAATATAACTGAACAGTAAGTTCTAACAGGTTATGCCATGTATCACAGTTTATTTTGCATAAAGAAAATAATGAATAATGCATGAAATATGAGCTAAAATAAATAAACAGCAAATGGCAAGGTATCTTGCCTTGTAGGACGCCTGGTGTGCTGCGATAATCAAGGTGGCACAAACTGCGATTTTAGTATAACAACTATGCAAGGTGACCTCTGATGGTGGCACGGACAGTTCCATTGGGTCCAGAAGGATCAAATTAGTTAGGGTGGACATAAGGTAGTATAAAATTGGTGAAAGAATAGGAAAGATAGGCTGGGTCATGGATGGAAGGAAAAATCAAAAAAAATTTGAGGGAATAATACATATAGTACTTTCGATAAGTATTTATAATATTTGAAAAATATTCTTGCTAGTTAAAAATAGTTTAAGATAATACTTGAAAATATAAGAATCAATGTATGACAGAAACCTATTTCGTGTCAAAATATAATTTGTAGGTCCACGTCTACAGGTAAGACATCGTAAAATAATATTAATATATATATTTTTATTACAAAATGATTTAAGGTCATATTTTAAAATAAAGTCATTTCTAGCCAAAATTATATGTTTGTAAAAATATGATTTTTAGGTAACATTATATATCATTAATCCAAAATATTTATATCTAGATAGTTATTTTAGGAGCAACATATAATCATTGTCAAATTTAAATTAGATCAAAATCTATATTATAAATAGATGCAAATAATATAGTAATATTCCAAATGCCTTTAAATCCTATCTTTTGAAAATAGATGTAGGCCAAAGCCCGAAATAATTATTTTGTTGGAAAAATAACTTTTAGGAATATGCATATTTATACTTACATATAATAATCTTTGAACAATAATAACTAATAATAACTAAATTAATCATAATTCTTAGTCAATAATAAAATATATATAGAATAATACTAATAATAATAAAAATAATAATACATAATATTAACAATCAAAATAACTATTACAGCTCACTATATAAAATAATACTAATACAAATAAAAATAGTTATTACAGCTCACTCTCTTAGCTGTACTAAAAAAACTCAAAAAGGAAGGGAGAGTGGAGAGAGAGAGAGAAGGAGAGGCGGTGGAAGCAAGGATCTCGTCGGCTGGGGTCGGCAAGGTGGGGCGAAGTGCGGCGGAGCCAGAGGTGCAGAAAGGAGGTTCGGGGGCTGGGCTCGGCGCGCAGAGGCTTAGGCGGTCGAGGCAGCAGTCGATAGGAAGGCTTTGAGAGTGGAGGCACGCCGACGAGGAGGCACTGGGAGGTGGCGCTCGTGCGGCGGCCGGAGAAGGAGCGCGTGGGTCGATCGGCGGAGGATGAGGGAGATACGAGGACGAGAGAGGGAGAGTCGGAGGTGGGTTCGATCGGTCGGGCGCGCTAGGCCGACGAGGCCAGGCGGTGGCGGACGGTTTGCGTTACTATTTTCGGGGAGAGGAGGCGCGGAGAGACGGTTCGTCGGCGGCTACCAGCGCCGCCGATGGGCGCGTACGCATGGGCGGTGCTCACGACGGCAAGGTCAGCAGTTCGCTCCGGGGTTGGTCATAGCAGCGAAGGCACGGTGGAAGCGCGGACGAGGAAGCAAAGGGGACGGACATTGCACGGTGGCGAGCGGCAAGTCCGGCTGGCGGCAGAGAGGGGGAACCGGGGAGGCGGTGGCTGGTCTGAAGGAAGATGAGCGCGACGGAGCTGTCACCGTGAGGGGACGAGGTCGCGACGCTGGCCCCGGTCAGGTTAGGGTTTTATTTTGTAAATTTGATGTCGGTGGTGGCCGTGAGGGTCGACTGCGTGGAGGCTGGGGGTCTCGGTCAGGAAGATGATGATGTCGATGGTGGTGTGATGACGATTAGGCTGGGATGGCGACGATCGATTATGTTGGTCGGCCGGGGGTGTGGCCGGATGGGTGTGGGTATGGTGGCGGTGGTGCTTGGTAGCTGCCCCTGGGAGGGTTGGCCGGCGGGATCTGACTGGGGTGGTGGTTATGTTTGGGTAGACAGGGTGGAGGCCATGGAGGGTGGCCGGGGATGGTGGCGACGAGGCATGGGTGATAGGGTCTGCGGTGGTGACGAAGGTGATAGAGGTGACTATGGCGGTGTCGCTTGCAGCGGAGGCGAACAGGATCGGAGTCCGGCAGGTGCGGCCGAGACAACGAGGCAGAAATGTGGCATAGCTTAAAGTTTTTAGGTGTCGTGTCGGGATGGTCGACGTGTGAGGAAAATGTGTCCTGCGAGACACAGAATATGGGTCGAGGCCGTGTCCGGTGTGTGGACACGAGGAAGAATTTGTGGATGTACAAAAGAAAAAATAGTGGAAGGGAAACGGATGGTCACGGACACGATGCACTTATTTTTGGTTGTGGAAGAAAATTTATGGATGAGTACCTCTCCTTATATAGGAGGTAGAAATTCCCAGTTGGATAAGGATTAAGATTTATTTAAACCCAATTTAGATAATTTAATTATTAAATTTAAATCAATACAATCAATCTAAATCCAAATTAAATTCCAATTTAAATCTAGGTAATCTAAACTTGAATTAAATATAAATTCTATCTTTAAATTTAAACTATTTAAATCAAATCCATAAAAATCCAATCAAAGATTTAAATTGCCACAAAAATTTCAAAATATATTTTCTGAAAATACATATAATAATAATTTCAAAAATTACATTATTATTTAAGATAAACTAATAAAATATTTATGAAATATATGTATGCACGAAGAATTTTTATTTATTACTAATAACTGTGATAAATGAAAGACTTTTTATAAATAACATAAATAAAATAATAACTTGGAAACTTTGGTACGATAGTTAAAAAACTATTATATATATTATTTTAAACTATAAAAATAGAAAAATATTTTTCTAAAAATATATGTACGCTCGCACACTCGTCGAGCAATTACGAAATATGAAATTTCGCGCGCGACGTATAATGCAACTACGCGACGTAAAAAATAAAAAAAATCAGCACCAAATTTATAAAAAATAGTAGGAATTTAGGGGTTTTACAATATCCGTACAATCCTTATGCACATCGCATATATGCTTACTTATATAAATAGAAGGAGTTTTCTTCAATAAAGAGGCTTCAAAATATTCAACTTTGGCATCCTCTTGATAGGTAACCCTAGAGTTTCAATCACCAGTACCAGAAAGCCAAAGCAAGTTTAACTCGTCGTTAGATCGTCAACGGATTAAAGGAGCCGCTGTAGTGCTCGATCTCCACTGTCACACTTTCCTAAAAAAATTGTACTTAGATCTCATGTTAAGGAATCGATTGTACTCTTTTTATGTTTAAAATATAAAAAGCTTGTATAACCTTTTGTCATGGCAAACAATATGTTGACTCTGCTGGGGACTTCCTTCTCCACTAACGAGAAGGTAGTGGCACAATCTGACAACAACTTGCTGAGATCTTCCCAGAATACGTTGGTCGTACGTTTCGACCAATAAGCTTTGAACATCTCCTTTCTGATGAGAAGTCAAGTCCTTCGAAGCGGTTCGTAAAACCAAAGAAGACTCAACGCACCTGGATGTCGAAGGCGGCTGCGAAGAGCAGCACCACGGAGGGAACTGCGATCCAGAACCCACTGATCGACGAAGCCAAAAGAAGATTTTGGCTACTGCTACCATGCCACCTCGCTCGATTCCCACTCCGGAAAAGAGCAGCAAATAGTGCGGCTCCCCTGTGGCGGGCCTAACAAGGGCACAACGCCGAAGGAAACATGCAGTTGCTCAACCGCTTACGGAAGAAGCGATGCCGGTGAGAAGATCTATCATTCACAGAATTACCTAGCCATCGGGTAAGGCTACATTGGACTTTGAACGTTACGCACCTCCTAAGGGTAACCTAAAGAGATCCAAGGAAACACATGCCCTACGCGGCCAATGTGCTATGCCAACCACTCTGCTGGATTCAGAATACTACGCACCCTCTCGGGATAGTAGAAAGAAATACAAGGCAGCACTTACCTTGTGTAACCAACGTGCTATGCCAATAGCAGACCAAAGGCCCGCGTTGACAGTCACGGCGCAGCTATTGGAAAGCTATAAAAAACCGTTCAAGTGCTTCGATGTCTCGACCTGTAGAACCCGCTATCGTTCGAGCACTCATGTGCACAACTCGAGCCAGGGGGTACACTCTACTGAGAAAGACTCACGCCAACAGTGTTCCTGTAAGCATGGAAGAAGCCTACCTCATCAACAACATTCTGATCAGGACCTAAGTGTGTCCCGTGCGCAGGAACTAAGAAGAGAAAAGTTATTTTCGTATCCTCACTCCTACGCGTAGCTTCCCTGTGCGTGCATTAAGGGTGCAGGAATGAAGACCCCAATATTTTTCTACAAGCGTAAAGCAGAAGAGGAGCCTGCGGCGCAAGGTATGCCTAAACTAAGGCATACTTGTACCCAGATCACCAACAACTGTTGCTGTCGCCAGGTAGCCACATCGCCACCGAGGAGACAGTCCGTGTTCCAAAGACTGCGACCAATGGCGGCTGTAAATCAGATACTTCACAGGGAGTCGTCGAGCGAGAAAGAAGAGGAACTCTATGTTGCTCCATGCAATGCGGCACAGAGTTCTCCATCTCTCAAGCAGTTGTCCAAAAATCCTTCCATCTTGGCCAACAAGCCAAAGAAGCTGTCACGACCCGTACCCAGTGTAGGGGCACGAGACCATGGATACGTCCATCCTACACCGCAGTACCGGTGGTAGAACGCTGTCCTAGGTCTCAATCACAAACTAAACACAATATATTATAATCTCTAAACGGAGGATAATCTCAGAAGGATACAACTCAATCACAAAATAGCTAAGATGGATATCAGCACGAAACAAAATAGATAGAAGAATCTCAAGGTTTAATACAGAACCAGAATTTTTTAGGAGTTTAACTGTTAACAATCACCACAACAGAGTATAACTCAAATATATAGCAAAACTAAAAGACACAACCCAACAGTCCTAGCAGTCTACTCCCATGCACAACTGTCACCTCTAGGCTAGCTGTAATCCTCCAAGTTCTTTGTAAAATTTTCAATGTTATCCAGTCAGGATAGGAATGAGCACATATCTCTGAATGCAGTTCCAAAACATGGTAAAAAATATAGAGCTAACAGTAGAATAGAATACATGACGTACTATAAAGAAGTACAGAAATACAGAAGATATGGATAAGTAAACTGAGTAAATAAAATATAATATGAATCTATGAACGATAATAAATATAAGTATTTCATAGCACAAGATGATTATGTGATTGGTTTGGTTTGCACATGGTTATTTTATGGTAACTCCATTATACGTGAAGGTATAATAGATATGCACATTTTTACACTAGAGGGATGTAATCACATAACAACTTCTACTCTCCCCTACACCAATCAATACACAAGGATCTGGTCAAGTTTCGTTACGCATGATTGTTAGTTATACATGAAGAACATATAAGTACATGAGAGCACCTGTGTGTACATGAAGAAATACGAGTACAAGGAGTACATGATGCACATGATGAAGTAGATGAACATAAAATACTTGATGCACCGATGAGGAAATAATATCGCATGAAAAGATCCATATAGTACCAATCTGTGTCACCAACGTGTCAGTATCAAGTAAAGTACTCAAAAGCAGGCAATATAGATGCTATCATGAATAAAACTAACAGAGAATGTACTCATCTGATACTCTGAGCAACTCATACGAATAGATGTCTGAACTGGATTCACAGAGTTGTAGTTAATGAGAAACATGTTACAATGAGTTCAATATTAAATAATTGATTTAAACAATAAAGTCTACATACTTCTAGGCCTCTCTAGGTCAAAAGTCAACTATTGGCCAATACTAGCTAGTTGGTCAACCTTGGTAAACTTGGACAAACATTGGTCAATATCTATAGTTTTGGTTTAATAGACCAATATAGTCTATCCTAGTACTAGACTAAGGTAGCATTAGGACCTCATTCTAATCCTAGGTTCAACAACCTATATATAACATTTCCCATAGTATACTAACCCAAACCTTTTATCACTTACCATTATCTCAATCCCCATAGTATATGCATATACACATGTGAGTATGTGAAATTGACATTGACACACACACACACACACACACACACACACACACACACATATATATATATATATATAAATAATTCTTCCAAATGTACATGGGAGTAACTCCCTCTATCAAATATCTAGCCAACTATCCATCCAGCTATCTATATGACCATTCCTTTGTACAACTCTTACACATCTCTGCTATATACTCCCTCCTAACTCCTTAAAAATTATGAGATGCTTCATGGCCCCACTTCACCTCTCACACACACACAATATCCTCACACATTTGTTATTATCACAAGAAGAGTCAAGTACAAGTTCAAAGGAGACTGATCAAAAGGTATGACTGAATATATATAAAGAAATAGACCAGTTAGGTTATCCTACATAACTAACATATGCTAATTCCTCCTCAAACTAATCACTTCATTGCCTGACACTAGAGTGGTATCAAGACTGAATATTAAAACAAATATGTTGAATAGTATAGACTGATACAAATCAAATGGAAATAACAAACATTATGTGACTGAACACTAAATGGCGTAGACTGAATAACAAAGCAATGAGGACTGAACAACAATGGAGTGGACTCTAAAATGTGGCTGACTTCAAGTTCAAGACTGAACTAAAGGTGTGCAGGACTGAACAGATAGTGAAGAATGTGTAGCTATAATGAATTGATTCCAAGCATGTGTTCAGAGGGGCTAATACAATAAGGTGGTGTACTGAACAATATGATACTAGTCCCATCTAATAGCAGTCCACTCATAACACGCACATAAACACAGTCCACACATGGCACAACCCCCAAACCAAATTACTTTAATCAAACCACTCCAAAATCACACCAAACTCATATATACCCTAGCATATCATAAATAGACATATTGTAACTTGAATCAAGGCTTATACAAGGTGTACAAACCATTCACAAGGGCAAATATATCCAAGGATCTAAAACTTAACTAATGGAAGAGGTGGGATACCCAATAACAAGCAGGAAACAACAAGTGTATGTAGTGGACTGGACAATCAAATAGTCAAGGTAAACCCGAGCTCAAATCTATTCTCCCATCCCTCTTCTCTGAAAGGGTGATTAAAACCAACTATAGGCTGTACAAACAAAAGAGGGATTGATCCTATACAGGTGATTGTACTGAAATGTATAGGTGACTGAACCTATACAAGCAGTGGACAAAGGTTAGGCTCAATTGAACCAGTCCAGGGACAAATGGTAATACTGGACATGTTTGGAGGAGCAGAACATGCAATATTTAGGTTTCTGACTGAACCGAAGAGAGGGCAGTAGGCAAATGAAGGTACATGCAACATTAATATAAAGTGGATGAATGCAAGGGCCAAAAGAAGTGCGTAGGTCGATCCATATGTACAGTAAATATGTGTGGTGCGGGATATGAAGAACAGGTAATGGTTCATCAAGTGAATGCTAATGAGTGCAGTGGTATAGTTAGTATTCGAACATGATTTGGGTAACTAAGCTAAGTGTATCCAACTAATCATTAAGGAGTGTTAAGTGAAATGAGGGTCTGATACTAACAATGTAGTAAAAAAATGAATGAATGAAACTCCACTTCTCCATATGTGGACTGAACCAATCATCAAACTGTAGGCACTAAGTGTCACCCCAATTTCTGAATGTTGGCAAGACTATATGTGCAGTGAAATGATGAGCAAAGGGAGATAACATAAATACAGGGAATATAAGGGCAGGACAATGAGTGATTGATGATAGACAGATACTTGGCTTGTATGTAGTGACTAATGGCTATCATGGATGAACATGCACGGATACTAATTTTCTGAACCTAAAGTAGATAGATTACGTGAGAAATAGGACTGTACAGAGGCTCTGGACATAGCAAAAGGTAATTGGGTTTCCTAATGCATACGAGGACAATTACAAGGAATAATTATTCCTCTATAGGCACACTCCACTCTTGGATACCTGGCTGATACTCAACTCTTGATACTCTAACCCCTCATCCTAGTTAACATTCAAGCCAAACTCCTAACACTCATATTGATACTCTCCTACAGCATATGCATGTACATCTTGAGTCATGTATTCAACCCCACATATAGAATATATAAAACACTCACATAGAATTAGGATAGATCAAATGATCTGAAATCTGAAGTTAAGGGATTGAACAAGAGGTAATGAGGAACTAATTAAATACAGTGAGGTGGGCAGGACATGCCAACTGATCTGAACCATGCAAGTGCAGTACAGTGACTAACACAGTGAGCTAAGTGCAGTATTAAAAGGGGATGTGCAGTAAAATGTTTCAGTATTGCATAACAGTAAATGATATAAAATGAGTGTACAGTATGTGCCAAGGGTGTGTGGAAATGCTGTACAGATGTGTTCCAATGCAGGGTGTAGATAATGCAATAGTGAAAGCAGTGTAGATGCAATGCAAGAGTGAAATAAAGAGTGCAGTGGATCTCGACTGCACAGGAAAAAACTTGGAGGACATGCCAAGGCTGGAATAGACGATGGATCATAGCCCCAAGCCTATGATCTAATGCCTGCCATCTGGCCTAACCAAAATAGTGATTAGATGATGAAACAACCCAATAAATGTCGAGATCTAAACCCTTGGTAGCAGGGGATGCACAGTGTAGTGCATACTGTGTGTCCGACCTCCCTGTAGTTGATTTTATACATCAAATAAACTCAAAATCTCATGAAATTTCACACATACAACCCATAGAACATTAGCAACAATATTGTACAATTATATTAGAAATTAAAGCACAAAAAGTCCTAAGAGACATTTTATCGAATACTTCGGATACGTATCCGATACTCTTACGATACGTACCTCAAATGGATTCGAAATCGAACCAAACCATACCTAATGATGGGGGGTGCCTAAATGAATGCATCTATGGAAAGAAAACAAAATTTAGAAGGGGTTTAGATGTTCTTACCAATTAGGAGTTGTAATCCCAATGAAAACTTCCTAGATCTAAATTCCTACCAAGCTCCAATAGTCAAATTGCTCAAAATCCTTCCTAGCTAGCCAATAGAAGCTTCTTTCTTGAAGAGGAAGATATTGCAATTGGTTTGGGTGAATTGGGAGTTAATTTGGATGTTTGGGAGCAACTTGGGGAAGAACACCAACTCTGGGTTAGGTTTCTCAATGAAACGAGAAAGAAGAGGGCTAATGATGACTTATATAGGGTGAGGGGGGTGTTGTGGCTAGCCACCATGGTTGGGCTAGGGTTTGGTTAAGTTACAATAGCCTAAAGGCCTTTTTAACTTGTAATAACAAGCCTCTTTGCTAAAGGCCCAAACTAACATATAATTTCTAGTCCTTAATTAGATTCTAAGTGATTTCTAGCTAGATTATAGTCTAATTATTAATCAAAGTCCATTAGTTGAGTCTCAAGGATCATGATTAGCCTCTAGTCAAAGTTGTTATAAGGTTTCACTAACTAATGACATTAACACAATGTACTAATTAAAATAATATTAAAATAGTATTAAAATAATCAAAAATTTACCAATTCATATCACTAACATTATTTAGACAATTAAAATAATAACCAAAATAATATGTTTTATAAAAGTTCAAAAATATCTTTATTTTAGAAAAGTGGTAGTTACAATCATTCCCCCTTAGAAAAATTTTGTCCTTGAAATTTAGGTTGGTCGTACTCCTCTTAAGGTCACGCACCCAACAATCATGGTCTAATAAAACTTATCTAATCACACAATATTGAAAGAACAACATATAGAGTCATGACATGCAATATCAATTGAAGGTCTCATCTAGCTACACTAGTCATATTTTATTACCAGGCAGTCTTAAGGTATCAAAACACAGAAACAATGGTAGGATGCAACAAATCATCTCAAAAGACATGCTAAGGTCTAGGTCAAAACTTACCTCCAACTAGGTCTGGTGGCTGGAACTCCCTCTTGGAGGTGGGGCCTTAATTGAGATAAGTGCAATAGGATAGTCTAACATCATGTGGGTAGCTTATCCATAATATAGGCACAACCCTCTCCTCTTCTTACAATCGTCCTCCACATGCCCAAGCCTCCTACAGTATGCACAGGTAGGCACTCGCTTAACTGGCCTCTATCGGACAGGAATCTGAACTGGAAAGGATGGTCTAGGCTGATGGTCTGGGTACTCCTGGGCTCTGGGTAGATACTACTCCTCGTCCTCTTGGACTAGGATCTCCTCAAGAATGCACTAGGTCCCACAACGGTTGAGTCCTCTGATTCTGCTTCCTAAGGATCTCGGTCTGAACTCTATGTGCCTCTAATACATCCTGGAGGAGTCCAAACATATGAGCTCCATTAGGGGTCAAACCTCCCAAGAATATGGTGTGGGGTACCACTCCAGGAGGCAGAGGAGAAGGCGGAGGAAGACTCTCAGTCTCAGATGAAATGATAGCTCTTTCCTGAATGGCAGAAGATAGAGGAAAACTCTCGGGTGAGGTTGGTACCACCTCCTCAACGACAGTAGGTGCCAGTAATGTGAGCCCCCTAAATTTTAGGGTTTATTTTTAAAATTTTCTAAATGAATTATTTTTAATAAATATTTTGGTTTAATTATTTTGATCATTAAATGTTTTTTTTTGTGACTTTAATTTCTGGAGCGCTAGAGATGTCAATCTCTGCAAACTTTCTTCATGGGTTTGTAGTCGACAAGATTATCATCATTTTGATATATCATGTCCCACTCAAACTTGTTCTCTTGTATTCTTTTTGCATCATATAACTTTCGGATCAATTTAAGCCATTTGACCATTCTCACTTTTATTTATGATTATCCTATGCACATTGCCATGACTTTCAATTTTGGAGCACAAGACTAGTTGTTTTATCAAAACAAACTTCACATGCAAGATGTCGTCAAGACACCCTACACCCGTGACCTTTATGTCCCACTCAGACTCACCATCTTGTGCTTTATTTGCATCGTACGACTTTCTTGACACAAGACCCAATCTACATTTATCTCACGAAGTCACATTTATTTTTTACTAGAATTGGGGACACTATTTTGACCCAAACCTGTCGACCCAAACTGTGAACACGACCCAAATTAAGCCTACTACCCACATGATACTTATATCCCATTTAATTGAGCCACCGCATGCTACTTATTTACCTATGATCATAAATGACTAAATTAAGCCATTTATTATACTAAACCCTATTTTGACCCGACCCGACTCATTTGAACCAAACCCAAGCTTCATGTTACCCCCTCATGAATACCCACACAATTATTTTCTCTATAAAACATAAAACACATAGTTAACCCACTCAAAAATATTCAATGGACAACCCTCTTGATCAAATTCCTAAAGAATGACCTAATCTAGCCTACACTTAATCTTGGCCCTTGATTTTGCCTCTATCAATCACCACTACACATCTCCTCGTGACAACATACACACCCCCTTGGTCTAGCCGGCCCTAGTTCCTAAATCACTCTCTACTTTTGTCGAGATATTTCCCTCTTTCACTCTCTCTTTTCCTAAAACTAAACACATAGTCAACTATTTCTCAGCCCTCACTCACTCAATATCTCTCCCCTATCATTACAACAGCAGTAGCAACTTCCTTCTTCTTTTCATCATCATTCCCCTCTACTGTCGACAACTCCTCTTTCCCCCTTAAAACTGTAAAACTCTATCACCTCCATTCCATTTTTACTCCATTGTCATCACCTCCATCTCCATCACCATTATCATTTTTCTTTTTCCTCTCCTCCACCTTTACCCGACCAAGCTCGACTAGCCAGTCGTGGCCAGCACATGGCGAGGCATGGCTAGGCATGGCTAGGCATGGCTATGCCATGCTATGATGCATGTGCAAGCATGTATGAGGCGCATAGCAGCTGCATGAGTGCAGCAACAGTAGCTGCAAGCAGCAGCAGGCGCTACAACAATGTAGTACGGCCACGACCACCACCCTGGCCGTCGACGATGACCCATGACCACCCCCATTAACATGGCAACCTTGGGTTCACCCTTCTAGGCCATCTTCGACCTCTCTGACGCATGCGAAGGGCGATTCGTGCATTTCGTACAAGATCCCATCGATGCGCACGAGAAATCGTAGTAAGAAATCGTTCCTTGGGACAGGAATTTGCACACATTTTTTGGACAATTCGACCATTAGATTGATGAATTCTTTCTTTCGTCATAATCTCGGTATATACCCCTTCACCCTTGTCAAGTTTAAACCGTTAGTTCGATCGTTTGATAGATCAAAATTTGCCGCCAAGTTGACCATTTAAATTGTGTCATTTTTGGACAGTTTTGTCGAGCCAACTTCGTCGACTCGTATCTCCGCCGACACAACTTTGTTTGATGCAGCACCACTTCCTGTGCATAGCTAATGTAACCATCTTCTTTCCCTTCAAGTTTTATTTTATTGTGAGCTCGTTTGATTGTTTAAATTTGACACCAAAGTTGGACGTCCGAATTCTTAATTTCTAACTTATAAAATTCTAATTTTGTACTCGGGACTCCGAATTCAAATTCCGATACCACCAGTAGACTCGTGGCATCGTTATGGGATAAATTCATATAATGTTTGCAAGATTTGGACGATGTGGGCCTTGACACGTATTTCGGTGCAAAGTAGGCCCTATAGTCCGAGTCAACGGACCATTTTGAGATCGGCTCATCGAAATCCAATTCTGTATATACCGTTGAGTTTGTATCATCATTCTGGTCTCGTTGACATATACTTTGCTAGATTTAGTGGACTTTGGCTTCGACACATATTTTTGTGCAAACTGGAATTCTAATGTACCGGTCAACGAACCATTTTGAGATCAACTGATCGAAAACCAATTTCGGATATACCGGTGGGTTTGTATCGTCATTTTGGATTCGTGGACATATAATTCGTTAGGTTTAGTAGACTTCTATCTTGGCACATTTTTGGGTGCAAAGTGTGTTCAACACAGATATTATTTTGATCCAAAATTTCCTCTTTGCTCTTGTGTCCAAATTGGACTTATGGGTAGGCTATCTTAGCAAATTTGACTATTCTGGACACGTTGGTGACTTTTGTTTCATCATCCGACAATATCTGTAGATATTTCCTTTATGTATCACTATTAATAATTCTTATTATTTTTATATTTCAAAATTAGTGCAAAAAAAACTGAGATCAGTTGTTTCTAGTGATGTCACATCGCTAAAATTAATAAGATGCCCATGTGGATCGCTATAATAAGATTGGTTACCTCACGGTTGATCGTCTTATCCTGATTTGCGTGTCGTAGGTTTCGACATAAGAATAACGAGGTACAACTTGATATTTTAATAATCTATAACTTGCAAATTCATATTATTAGCTTAAATATATAAATAGTTTTGTAAACTCTAAATCATTTTGGGTTTCTAGTATTACCTAATAATATTTTTGTAAATAAAATTATGGTTTACAAATATTATAAATGATTTATATATAGATATATATTTATAGTTATTATTTCCCTTAAATCGTAAGTCACGACTATTACAATCGTTTCCTGTTTCCTCATCTCTATTATCATGCGAAATCGTGATCCTAGACTATTATATATCAAACTAGGCTATTTCAACTTTTCTGACTCAGTGGAACCGCCTGTGCCATCATTTAGGAACATCTTGTGGAGCTTAGCATCATATCTATTTCGTGTCTTCATGTTTGTGTCGTGCACGTCGACTACCAACTAAAATGAGGCGAGTACATTCTCTGCTAGTTTTTATTGTCTTGATATCTACTATATCTGATTCAGTTGTCGTATTTTACTTGATTTCCGACATGATGGTACACGTACAAGTATACGTCGGATCCTGTCATGAGATGTCATTCCTGGGTTACCATGGTATATTGGTACATTGTTCAATCTGGTTTTCCATACTTGTATAGACATCGATTCCTAAGGGGATTTTCTACCCTCTTCGAGAATCCCGTGTCATGACGTGATATATCTGGATCCATATACTACTCGGGAATAGAGAGTTACTAGTAGTTATTTGATCAATACCCCTCTTGTATCCTCTTGTTCACTTGGTCATAGCTCCACCCTCACTGCACGTAGGGTGTTGCCTGACCTGATACTATTTGTTCATATCTTTCTATTATGGCCGACCTGATCCTTTTTTTGTATATTTCCTATTCATAGCCGGTCAAATGGAACAACCTGATCCTGAGCCGATCACATAACGCTCTAAAATCTCAAGGTGCTGTTTATGTGTACATTATACATCAGATATTTCTTTACTGCTTTACATTCCAGTATTTCATACCCTTACATGATATCCAGTTTTATATATACTGTTTATTTTCATTCTTGATATTTCATCTTATATTCCATTATAATTGTCTCTTATAGTATTTGCCAATTATTTTGGAATTGTTGTTATTTTATGTACTCGTTTCCATCTTGACAGGATACGTTGACAAATTTTAGGAATTATTATGCCGCACATTATTCTACTATAGGATGATGCTAGCTGAGGCGGATCTCGATATTCTTTTACCGTGAGTTGTCTTTCGGGAGTTATAGGTCTGATAGTTTGATTTAGTTTTATTATAGTTTTGTTTCCGATACATTCTTGTCTCATATGATCATTTTGTAAATTCTAGTTGTTCTGGTGGTAATGTTATCTCTTTGTTCTACGTAACAAAAGGTTGAACAAACTTTTTGCTTTATTGAACGTATAAGGTATCGGTGTACAAAGAAGAAAGTCTTAAACAAGATATTCTAAGTACAGGGAGAAGAGATTTCTGGAAAAGTGTGATGATGGAAATCGAGCACTACAGCGGCTCTTTTACTCCGTTGACGATCTGACGACGAATCAACCATGTTATGGCTCTCTTGTTCCTTTGATGGGACTCTGGGGTCACCAATCAAGAGGCTGTCGGGATGAGAAGATCCCTTGAAGATGGTTGGTTGGTTGGTTCTTTGGTTGATAGGTGGATGAGGGTGGTCGATTCTTCGTGGATGGGTATCGCTGCTCCTTTGAAGATTGTCGATTGTCAATGTTCCCTCTTTCTTTTTCTCCTTCTTTTCTAGAAGAAGAACTCTTTCTATTTATAGAGAACCGAGCACATATGCGATGTGTATTAGGGTTCCTGAGATATGAAAGAATCTACCGTCATTGCATGGTACGAGCTTCTGCGACGCTGACACATAGCGGACATCGAGATTCCCCTCAAACGAAATCTCTGGTGGTTATAAACATAACCGAATGAGGTAACATGGGCGCATATCGATGTGCTTTTTCGGATACAGTAGAGTAAATCTTAGGATTTCATCCTAGATTTGGAGTCTAATTTATCCTCTTCTAAGATTTAAATCAACCTGATATAATATCAATCATGATTTAATCACAACCTTCTCTGTAATAGGCAGTTTAAACAAACCAATTAGGGTAGACCCATGCTTCCTGCGCCTCTTGAGGACTAAGTGTTGCTGTGCTTCTGGGAGAAAGAGTAGACCGTGCTTCTGGAGACGACGGAACCTCTATACTTTCAGGCTACGAGTGGACTTGGCTTCGAATGACGACGAAACTTATGTGCATGTAGAGCAACTTATAAAGTTGTGTTTCGGGCTACCAGAGTTACTGTGCTGTAGACGACAAGTAGGCTTTTGCTTCAGGTTGACGAGGTTACTGTGCTTTTAGAGCGACATATTGACTAGCATTGGTTGCGATGGGAGTTCCAATATCTCTTGTAGAGAAGTGACTTAAGCTTTTGATCCAGAGCAGATGACTATGTCATAGGAATGAAGATTGTGTCAGCATATCACCGTCATGAGCCTCATACGGATGCAGGTAAGTAACTGTACCTCTGAACAGAGACGGCGTTGGCTGCTAATGGAAGGGTATGACATCCTTGCGCATCTTATGACTGGTGCAGGCAGATAGATGCACCTCTGGAGTGAAGATGTTGTCTTCTGGAATAAAAGAAAGGGAGGGGGGCCTACCACCATCTTGTTTCTGAGGTTGGCATAGGGAGGTAGCTGCACCTCTGTCTTGAAGGCTCTGGCTTCTTCAAAGCGCCGAGTTATCGATATGCTTCTGAGAGGTTGTGCCCACAAGAATATCAAACTGGCTTCGATGGAGGTCAATCCTCCAGTATGTGTATCGAGAAGAAGGAAGGCTGCGCTTCGATGAAGTCTGCATCCCTTGTAGATCCTTCTATGCTTCTGTCGAATCTGTACTAGATCCTTTGTAGAAGAACAGAATTAGTCCCTTATGTATGGTCATGATGTGTCTTTACAAGACTTTGGTAGACATGATAATGAAGGAACGTCTCTCCATTTCTTCTATTTTGTCTTTTTAGCCCCGAGCCTTAGTCTGTTGCATTGTCTGTGCCTTGGCGAAGGGATGTCTTCAACTGAGATTTTTCATGCTTCTACAAGACCCCCTTTAAAGTGTACCAAACTTGAGTCAAGCTCGGGATACTTTGAACAGACGCATGAACATGCGTTGGGACTGTACGAGCTGGGTGATGGCTGGTGTAATGCCTAGCTCTTTGCATTAATTGTCTTAAGTCATCATTTTAGAGTATGGGCTCCTCATGGCTTCTTGATATTGGAGCCTTTTGCATCTTTTCAGGGATCGTGAATCTCTTTAGCATAGGAGGTTCAGAGTCATGTTCCTTTGGTCATTCGTAGTACTGCTATCTGTCATGGAGTGGAGCTTTCGTTTAACTTATAAGCTTCCTTCTGACTGATGTCTGGCTCGTGCTTGGACCACACGAACAGCCTATATAAAAGACTATCCTCCTTCAAGAGAAGACTCAGCTCCTTCAGTAATGACCTTGCTTGCTCGGTATTTTGCTCCTGACGACCTTGAGGTTTGCTCAAGGCGGCCATCGGTGGCAAATCATTTTATCCAAAGAAGTTGTAGTAGAACTACCACTGGATCTCGAGACGTCCCACATTCTGGATGTCATGGGCGTCAATGGCGTCTCAGATCTCTACTTTCTAGGTTAGGATTGCTTGCCATTCTGACCGAAGAATAACAAGGCCTGCTGCTGTGGTTGCTTTCTTCGGCCAGCTGGGAGGTAGGGGAGTCCTGTGCTGGTCCTCATCCCCGGCTCGGGCCAGTAACAACTTCGGGTAGTGGCTTCCTTTTGACCAGGAAGTGATTGGCTCTGTCACCGCCTCGCCCGCATTAATGAGAGCGTGTACAGCAATTTTAGCTTTTTTGCTTCTTTGTATGTAACTACGAAGAGTCTGTAGTAGATCTTTGTAGCCGCATATTTTTATATGTAGAAGCTTTCTTGTTTCCTTTGCTTTTGTCTCTAGAATAAAGAGGGAATCTTCATAATGGTTTTGCCTGACCAGAGGTAATATAGACGTGGTAGGCTTGGTCTTTCTCGGGGTATAGAACCACAATCCAGAGGTAATATAGACGTGAACTATTTTCTAGACCGCCGGGATAATCATAGAACTGATGCGAGAAGAACGACTACTCAGAGGTAATGTGGACATGGAAGTCACATCTTCCAGGCGTAGAGGAGCAATCCAGAGGTAATGTGGACGTGAAGTGCTTCATCTACTTGAGAGAACATATAGGAGGGAGAGCGAGAGATCCCCTTACTAGAACTCATGGGCACCCTTTTCAGGGGATGTACATGCCTATGCTGGTTATGTTTTCAGATATAATACTTTTTTAGGAACATGCCATTGATGGGCATCATTAGCAAGTCCCAATTAGGCTTAGCTAGCCGATAAGCACCGTTGGAGTATACCGTTTCTATGACGAACGGTCCTTCCCACTTGGGCTCGAACTTCACAGCCGTCTTGTGGGTCATCAGCATCGATCTCCGTACTGCCAAGACGAGGTCGCCTACCTCCTAAAATATTTCACGGACCATTTTGTTGAAGGCCCCAGAGATAAGAGCTTGGTAAAGCTCAATCTTTTGTTGCACGAAGAAGCACTTTTCATCCAACGCTTCTAGCTCCTATAACCGCCTGCATTGATTGTCTTTGATGGTTAACTGATTAGTGATCATGGTAGCAGACGACATCTTCTTAAAGACTTGACCCATGCTGGTATCGGAGTCCCAAGTTAAGGAGTCAGAAGAGTGTGAGCGCCTCATGACTTCTTCCTCTGAATCTTCTGAGGTGGTCGTAGGTGTAACATACCCCAGCCCTCGACGAGTACGTATGTAGGTGTTTTTAGCTTTTTCCTTAGGAGTGTGAATCCGTATGGGAAGACGCCGGCCTTTGCCATAATTGAGCCCCTTATTGCTATACAGGTTGTAGCCCATCTTATGGATAAGGTTTTTGGCCTGTACCGTGTAGCGGTAGAATTTTATTTTGCTGCTATCGAGGTCTGGGTCTTCCGGAGTTATTCGCTATGGATGCTCCAGTCGACCAAATATTATGGGTTCCTTTTCTTTTTTTCTAGCTAGAACTACGAAGTAGGCGCCTCGGGCAGGGACAAATTGGCTCACATAGTTGGCAGTTGTTACTTGTGTCTGTAGTTTACAAAGAGATTTATCCAGGAAATATTTGATTTCCAGCACGCGCCAGAGTAGTTCGATGACAACTTTTTGTTGTTAAAGTAGGATATCTTCTCCCAAGGGATTACGTCATCGAAAGAGCGTGCCTCTGTACTGATGCAGACATAATCTTCTAGCTCTTCGTCAGTGAGGGCTAGAGCTGTCACCGGAGGAGAAGGAGGACGCCCCCCTTTCAGCTTGACCATCAAGGGAATAGTGGTCGGATGCTCCTGCGCCTTCATGGCCGGGCTTGGGGGCCTCTTGGGTAACTTCATTTGCATAGGCTCATGACCATCTTCCATCGTCACTGGAGGCGAAGGTGGAGCTTTGCCCCGAAGCTTAACAACAAGAGGCACTGACGTCTTGGGAGGCCTCCCTTTCAGCGAACCTTTAAAGGTTCTTCGGCCACTGCTACACTTTCTGAAGCTGTCTCTGCCTCGCCGTCAGCATCATTGCTATCATCATCCCAGGGGACTGACTTGTACAGATCAACATCTGTACGGTAGGCTACAAGTCCTCGGAATGGGTCGATATCAGCAAACTCCATTTTGGTAGTCCCGTTATTGGCCACATATTTTATACAATAATGTAGGGTGGAAGGGACAATCATGTACTCATGGATCCATGGTCGCCCCAGCAACATGCTATAATTTATGTCCGCATCAGTGACATAGCAAGTCACTTCAGTGTGAAGGTCACCGATCTGACATTTCAGGCAAATTTTGCCCAAGGGCTCGCTCTTTCCAACGTTGAAGCCACTGATTATTGTATTCGAGGCTGTTAACCGCTGCATCAGAACCCCTGAAGTTTCAAGCAGGCTCCTTGAGATAATGTTCAAAGAGGATCCTGGGTCGATGTGGATGCGATCGACCTTAATGGCACCGACATATCCCGTATAGTACATGGGAGGTTGTGTCGATTATTCTTTAGCAGCATGTCTTGCTAGATGTAAGTGATACTGGGAATCACTTCGACCACGCTGTGGCAATGTGGACAAGCTGTGGGATCCACTTTCGGTGGCTAAACCTGGGTGAGGAAGGACTCTATATTATGTAAAGCTTTACTGAGCGCATCTCGAGTCTCTTTAGAGAGGCAAAGGAGCTCGAAAAGTAACAATCTAGCTAGAGTATTAGCTAGCTAAGCTAGAATATCGAAGTTGTAGGGCTTGATAGGCCCGATTGTCGGATCCTTTCTGAGGGGTTTGTCGAAGCGAACCTCTTTCTATTTCTGCTTGTCCACGATAGTGGCCCAGGATGGACCCGCCTCTGGTGCCTCATGGATCTGAGGTGGACCTGCTCCCGACCTATATGGGACAAGGGGAGTATTTGTTGGAGACTCCTCCTAGTGCCTTGATCTCCTCTTGCCTCAACGCCGATCGAGTGGTCACCAAAGCATCGTCGGTCAATGTCGAGACCATGCGGTATGCCTTGCTTTTCTTTTCTTTGACAGAAAGGGTTGCAGACATTATCATGTCGGGAACCAAGTCAGGATGTATCCACATGACTTCGCCTCGAGGCATAGAGAATAGGACGATACCTTGAGTATTGTCCCGTACTGGTGAAAGGTTGGCGACTTCCATCGTCGCCTTTAGAATAGGGATGACACCATCTTGTACCTCTGTGGCTGGAAAACTCCCAATCTGGAGTGCAACCATATTGGCTGTGATGGTCTTCTTCTTGTAATCCAATGATATGACGTTAGCGTTAATGAGGTGCTAAATTTGCCCCTTCAATACATCGCAGTCCTGTGTTGAGTGATGGATGTACTGGTGATAATGGCAGTACTTGGGATGGTCCATCCTTCCCGCTTTATTAGGACGCCTGGGTGGCGGATGGACAGTTTGCCACTTTTCGTAAGCATCTTGAAGTGTTCCAGCATATCCTCGTCATTGAAGGAGTAAGTCTCTCTCGGCCTCTGCGCTTCCGCAGACTTGGGGTTCGCAGCTACGGAACCTTTGGAGATGTTGACGGTCATGGCTTGCTTGCCTTTTTCGTCTTTTGGGTTGTTGTTGTATGAGCGTCTCCCTTTGTCTTCGGGCATATGAAAGTATAGCCCCAGGAGCTGCGCATCCTGGGCTTTCCGTTGTGTGGCATCCAATTCTGTAATGAAAGCCGTCCACTCCGTGCAGGGAGCATTGTGCTATAATTTTATAGCGGGCAGCATGTTCTTGCGGCAGGAATCCATAAGAATGGGATCGGGCATGCCGTGTGGTAATCTGAGTGCTGCCTGGCGAAAGTGCTTGATATATGTGCAAACAGGCTCTTTCTTCCTCTGAAGAATTTCCATGAGGGTTGACATGGTCATATCCATGGCTCCTTCGTAGAATCGGTCCACGAAGTGAGTCTTCAGGTATTCAAATGACGAGATGTAGTCGCCTAGAAGACTATAGAACCACTTATAGGCTACCCCCTACAGGGCTCCTACAAAATATGTTGGACATGAAGGCGTCATCCTTTGGCAGGTGCCCTATTACTGAGGCAAAGTACCTCAAGTATTATCGGGGAGACCCCTTCCATTCATAAGGTGTAAGCATCTGCGAATTATATTTGGGAGGATAGACGACATTGTCCCACTCGATAGGGTATGGCTGTCGGATCCCAATCTTCTAGAGCATTTCTTGTTTCTCTTTGGCATCATGACGAGGATACAGCTCCTTGATGGCATGATGTATTTTGATCAACATTACGGAGCATGTAGCCAATGGAATAGACAAGGATGGTCCTGCATGATTGGCAGTAGACAACCTGCTGGATTTGCCATTGGTTGGAGGATCACGCACAGGTGTAGAGGTAGTAGGGGCTATGCTACTTTTGAGGTTGATTATGACTAAGGACAGGGTCTTTATGGTGTCCGTCAGCGTATCTAACTTCGTCTCGAGGACATAGATACGTCTGAGAGCTTCGTTGTTGTTTTCCTTATTGTCGTCGGCCATAAAGACAGACCGGGTGTGATGGTCACTCAAGAGAGCCGTGGATCCCTCACTTTCTGGCTCAGATGCCTGAGTCTCGCTGTCCTGAGGATATGCTATAAGATTATGATCTTCTTCGGACTCAGTATGGTCGCTACCCCCGGTCTGCTGACTGGTTGCACCGATGGAGACATCCGTGTCATATTGTGCCTCGTCAGATTAGAACACTGGGTTGTCGTGCATGATAGGATACTGGCTACCCCATGTTTTTGATAAGGAACCTAATGCAGACTTGGAACGAGTTCCTTGGAATACACCGGCATCGGGTACCTTAGCTTTAATATTCTTTGACCTTCTCTTCGGTTTAGCAAACGATATAGAAGGATTCTGTGAGGGCTTCTTGAAAGCTTTGGAACCCTGCATCGCATAGCATTTGGTGATGCGGGGTTCGTCTTCTCTACGGCTCACCGACCCCCTGTTAGGCCTCCAACGTGGAGTCGGCGTGGAGTAGAGTGTTTGGAAGACAGTGCCTGCTCCGCGATGGCACAGCCGTCTGCTGACAGCGACAGTTGATGGTATTCTGGGTATAAGAGTGCCTTGATTTAGGCACATCTTGTGCCACGGGTTCTTCTTCCGCTTGGAAAAGGGTTGGATCTTCTGTGGTAGCACTCCCATTGTATGCGCAGGAAAGTTGAATGTAAGTACGATCAGAGCGGGTCCGCCGAGGAAGCCTCATATCGCTCCTACGGGGACGCTGATTGCACGGCTCCCTCTCCATGGGATGCACCCCTGGCTTGGCTTATGCACAGGAGTACCCGAGTAGGAGGGAGATTCGACTGGTGGAGGAATCAGAGCGTGAGAGCCAGTCTTGTATAGCTTTTCGTCGGCTGTGCGTATTACTATCAATAGGGGCCTCTGGTCTGTCGTTGGTGTCGTATGCTTGTTGTACGAAGCGCGAGCCACCCGGGTTCTTTTCCTACTACTCCCAGTGGGCGAGTAGTATTCAGAGTCCACTGAAGGTTTACCTGAAGGGAAAGCAATTTTGTCGAAGACAAATCTCCATGTCGGCAATACTCCCATTATGAGGGGTTGGATCTATATGCGCTTCCTTTGGCATCGTTCCTTCGTCAGATCAACCATGGAACCACCATCTTCTTTTTCATCCTTTCCCGGGACTGGAATCGGGTGTGGGGATAAGGCTTTAGGGGGTCTTGAGACGCAGTTCCCACCATCATGCTGCTGGCTGCAGCCGCCTTAGGCCTCTAGACACGTCGAGTCTTATTCGGTTGTACGAACCGCTTCGAAGTCGTTGACTTTTTATCAGAGAAGAGATCTTCAAAAGCTTGCTGGTCAAAATGTACGACCAATATGTCTTGAGAAGCTTCCAGTAAGTTGTCATCAGATTGCGTCATCGCCATCTCATTGAAGGAGAAGGTAGTCCCTAACAGTGTCGCCATTTTGTCAGACGTAACAAAAGGTTAAACGAAGTTTTTTGCCTTATTAAATGTATAAGGTATCTGTGTACAAAGAAGGAAGTCCTAAACTTTTCGCTTTATTAAACATACAGGAAGAAGAGGTTTTAGAAAAGTGTGACGATGGAGATCGAGCACTACAGCGGCTCCTTTACTCCGTTGACGATCTGATGACGAATCAACCTTTCTACGCCTCTCTGGCGCCTTTGATGGAACTCTGGGGTCACCGATCAAAAGGTTGTCTGGATGAGAAGATCCTTTATAGATGGTTGGTTGGTTGGTTCTTTGGTTGACAGGTGGATGAGGGCGGTCGATTGTTCTTGGATGGAGATCGCTGCTCCTTTGAAGATTGTCGATTGTGAGTGTTCCCTCTTTCTTTTTTTCCTCTTTTTTTGAAGAAGAACACCTTCTATTTATAGACAATCGAGCACATATGCGATGTGCATTAGGGTTCATGAGATATGAATGAATCTGCCACCATTACACGGTACGAACTTCTACGGTATTATGATTCCCCTCAAATGAGATCTCTAGTAGTTATAAACATAACAGAAGGAGGTAAAATATGGCGCGTGCAGATAAGCTTGCTCGGATACAGCCGAATCTTGGGATTTCATCCTAGATTAGGAGTCTAATTGATCATCGTCTAAGATTTAAATCAATCTGATATGATATCAGTCATGATTTAATTCCAATCTTCTCTACAAGAAGTGATGTAAATAAACCAATTGGGGTGGACCCAAGCTTCATGTACCTTTGGTGAAGACTAAGTACCGATGTCCTTCTCGGGCGACGAGTAGACCGTGCTTCTGGAGACGACGGAACATCTGTGCTTTCTGGGTACGAGTGGACTTGGCTTCGAATGACGATGAGACTTCTATGCATGTAGAGCAACTTATGAAGCTATGTTTCGGGCTACCAGAGTCACTGTGCTGTAGGCGATAAGTAGGCTTGTGCTTCAGGTTGACGAGGTTACTGTGCTTTTAGATCGACAGGTTGACTTGCGTTGGTTGCAATAGGAGTTTCCAGTCTCTTGTGGAGAAGTGACTTAAGCTTATGATCCGGAGCAGATGACTGCGCCGTAGGAATGGAGATGGTGTGAGCATATCACCATCCTGCGCCTCATGCGGACGCAGGTAAGTAGCTGCGCCTCTGAATAGTGAAGGCATTGGCTGCGAAGGGAATGGTATGACACCCTTGCGCATCTTGTGATTGGTGCAAGTAGATAGCTATGCCTCTGGAGTGAAGAATCTGGTTTCTGGAATAAAATAATGAAAGTGGGGCCTACAAACCATCTTGTTTATGAGGTTGGCACAGGGAGGTAGCCGCTCCTCTAGCTTCTCCAATGTGTCGAGTTACTGATATTCTTCTGAGGGGTTACGTCCACAAGAATATCAGAAATGGCTTTGGTAGAGGTCAATCCTCCAGCGTGTGTATCGAGAAGAAAGAAGCTTGCGCTTCGATGAAGACTGCATCCCTTGTAGATCCCTCTAGGCTTCTGTCCAATCTGTACTAGAACCTTTGTAGAAGAATAGAATTAGTCCCTTATGTATGGTCGTGATGTGTTTGTACTAGACTTTGGTAGACATGACAATGAAGGGGCTTCTCTTTATATCGTCTGTTTTATCTTTTTAACACTGGGCCTTAGTCTTTTGCATCTTCTACGCCTTGGCGAAGGGATGTCTTCAACTAAGATTTTTTATGATTCTACACTCTTAATATTCATATCTTCTTAGATGTTTGTGATTGGAGTACATATTGTTGTTATAGATCATCTAGATGTTGTTGATAGTTATTAGGTACTTGACAGCGTTCTACCGTCGATACTACGACGTAGGCTGGACGTGGCCCATGTACTCGTGCCCGAATATCCGGGTGCGGGTTATGACACGTTCTTTTGGTGGCCCATGCAGGTCATGTTTGCAACTAATATGAAGTCATGTTAGTACTTAGGCTTAGCCGTACTACTGTGTGCCTGCCATAGGATTGGATTTGAATCATGGAATATTTTAATATTTTGGTGCTCAATCACATATTAGGATCTCTTGATAGATTCCAGGGATGACCACTTTGAATCTTATTTTGAAACTATATTGAGTCTATTCTCATTTCGCTCTTGCTTATCCTGATTTTTGAAACGCCTGTCCGTTGTTGAACACTAGGTTGAGTCTTATGGACCTAGATAGAACTAGAATGTAGAAGTTGAACTTATATACCATTTAGGTTAAGATTTGTTTTAGAATGTATTTCTAGAATTTTGAATTTTGACCTCGATAATATCTTTGGGACAACCCTTGAGAATCTCGCTCTAAACCTTACCTCAAAATTTGTTTCCACATGTCTCCGTTTACTCTTCATTGATTTGTTGTTGATTTTGATTCCTGATGTTCATTGTTGACTTTGATCTCGCATCGAGATAAATTTTATGGATTGAGTTAAGGTGTATTCTAATAACATATTTGATGATGACAGTAAGAACGATAAATATTTGCTTTATTTATGGAGTTTAGAATTTATTGCAGCCATACTAGCTAGTATGACAAGGACATAGAGCCTGATTTTGGATATGCTTGTCCTAGTTATGGAATTTAGAATTTCTTGCAGCCATACCGGTTGGCATGGTGAGAATTTTAGATAACATGATTTTAGGGTGTATACCTTAGTTATCGACTCTATCGTTTATTACAGCTATGCTTACTGGTGTGGCAAAAATTTTGTCAATATGATTTCAGGAAGACATGTATGGTTATCAGATCATATCTTAAATTGGTTCACTTCGTTATGACCAGTTGAGCAATGACAAATTCTTATCATCATTCTTCCTTGTCTTGATTAACTCTGGCCTATCTAGATCTACAACTAGGATTATAGGTTCTCTAGAACTCTCCAACATGATTGCTCCCATATTATCTTTTCTCGACAAAATTGCTTTTGTATTTCATATTTCCTATGATCTGACTAAACTCTTCTTCGTTAACCTCTTGTGTAATTCTTCTCGTCCTTCTCGGTAACTGTTGGAATGCCATATGGATTTATCAACCCAGTCTTAGGCCCTTGCTACCTTCTATTCAATAGACAACCTCGTTAATGGGTTCCATAGTATAATTATAATATGTTGTGTGATTGTGATGAGTGATTTTTCTAGAGGTTGATTAGGTTAATCTTATAGGACATATATGAGTGGCTGACTATAGTGAACTTAGAAACCATTAAGAAGGATTGCTTTGATAGTATAAATTGATGATAGGGTATCTAAGATGGAGTGATGAGATATTATAATATTGTCACTACAGATTGAGGACTTAAATCTTGTGTTTAGGATTTGAGTGTTGAGCATTTGTAGGACTTTGATGACCAAGTAGTTATTGGTTATCTATAAGCTAAATTACATAATATTTGAGGGTAGATCGATCTGTAGAATGATATAGGATAAGTTAGAAGGAGATAAAATATTGTGTACCAGATCGGGAGATATCACTAAATAAATGATCACAAGGGTAGTAGATTGAGTACGGTAGTCGTAGCTGTCACTACCCGCTCCCAAATACTCGGACACGGATCAGACACGCCCAGCCTACGTTGGTAGACACAACGTAGTAAGCTGTACTAGGTATCTTTAACTCAAGTCACATCACAGCATCTAATCACGTGCTAGAATAATATTACATACACTAAGTTCTTTATAGTACAACATCATTAAATGTAAAAGTAAACCGGTGCATTGAAGACCTAAACCATCATTGATCGCTTTGTAGCCTCTAGGCTAGCTAACCATAACCTCATCCCATAGGCCATAAATGCTAAGGTAGAATGCATTGACACCTGCAACATATCCAGTCAGGAAAGGAGCAAAGTACAACCCTACGAAATGAACATGTACAATATAAAATGGTAATGCAATTAGTACACAAAAAGTAAGGAACATGAAGTACAGGAAAACAAATACATGAACTGAATCATGAACATTAAATACACTGGGAACCTGACATGTGTAATATATTAAAATACATCCAGTATGTCTAAACGGCTTTGGTAGCACAGGGTTCAGGGTACATGAATAATGGTACGGCTTAGGTCCCATCTGCACGGTGTGAGACCTAAGATATTCACATGAATTGTTTTGGGTTTGGTCACACATCTGCAGAATTTTCCTCCCTAAACATAAGTAAAGAACAGGGAACATAAACAAGAGCACAAGAACATATCATGTAACATCGTGTCCACTATGAGATCAATGCAATGCAGAAATACAAAGTTAAGTTCAATCATAGTGTACTTGTCTTTGTCCTTGCAAATCAAATTTGTCTCAAAGTCTCCACCTAGTGTTGGGCAAGAAGGGGTTAGATTCTAAAGAGTGATCTTTGTCTAACATATATGTAGATAACCATAGTTTACGAAAAATACATCCTAGCTTTAAGTAAAACCATTACTAGTAAAATATCTTAACTATATTTTAGTAAGATCATTTATCTTAGATTACACAAAAAATACTTGCTATCTTCCACTTTAATTTTATGAAATGTAGATATTAAGCAATTACTGAAGTCATGTCTATATATTTTTGCAAAAGATATACTATTTAAATTAGTTGTTTTAGACAAACTAGTGTTTTAGAAGGTAAAATTTGATAATATAGATTTTCCTAATCAAACTCAAACTAAAAGGTTTAAAAACTTCTTGCAAGATTACTAATAGAAACATTTATTAAAATAATTTAATATACCTACTATAACTTAACAGTACAAAATTCAGTATAAAGTATATGAACTAATGTATACCATTATACCTATCTTTTAAGCTATACTCACATGGGCCTGGCCCATCAATTTGATACAACATACACTATACAGAAACTGGGCTTCGAGCCCAGCACACTGCTGCAGATACAATAGCAGATGAAACATATGTGTTCAGCAAAATCAATTAATAAAATCAATGATACTGGTATGTTGCAATTACAGAACCTATTAATGAAACTAATGGACTAAAGCCCATGGACCGCAACTAATTAGGGTTCAAGAACTTAGAAAAACTAATAAGAGAGAAGCTGCTACTTCTTCACTCTGTAGACTTAGGAATGGAAAGGAAGAAGAAAAATAAACCAAGAAGAAGAGGAGGAAGAACACGAGTGTGCTCACCTCGCTCCTCGGCGTGGAACTTCTTGCAGTTCTGAGTTTGACCAGATCTAGGTCGAAACGGATGGATCCAGTGGTCAGAGAAAGCTGTTGCACGGCGGAGACACTGACTCCGGTCGGTGGCGCTCGAACGGGGCCAAGGAGGTGATAACGGTGATGTCGTCATTGACACACAAATCTGGAGGGGTGATCGGCGATAAGAACCACCGAGATCAAGAGAGGCTGAAACTACAGCACGGTGGCGGCACACTAGTTGTGGATATCCTAGATCTTTTCGTCCAGACCGGACGGCGAAGGCAACGGCTCGGTCCGGCGATCGGGATCACTTGGGTCAGGGATCGGCATAGCAGAGGGGTCGGCAACATCACCGCAGCAAGGGGACTCGTCGTGATGACCGATGACAGATTTTCTTGAATCTGGTGCATCTCCAGCAGCAGTGAGGAGACCGTTGGTGGTTGGACGCGACGAACGTTCATTACGAGTGGGTCTTCGGTTCTAGACTAGTGGCGGCTGTGGTCCGCTTACAGGATCTGGCCCTAGGGATTGTCGGTGATCGTGCAGCTAAGGTGAGTGGCAATGGTTTGATGGTAATAGTGGTGTTTACTTTCGTTTTTCTCTTTTTGGTTATGGCTGCGATGATGGGGGTGTGGTCATGCTGGAGGCCGACGGTGATTCGTCGGTGGTGGGGTTCTGTAGGTACTTGTTGTGGTTGTGATGAAATGGTGTTGAATGGTGGTGATGATGATGGCCGGCTCTGTGGAGGAGATCGCCAGAGTGATGATGGTGGTGGTGGTGCTGGATGAGCCATGTTGGTGAAGGAATGATGAAAGAACTGTACTAGGGAGACAGTGGTAGGAGTTTGCCAGAGTGCGACGGCGATCGGCAGCAGAGGAGAGAGTGTGTGCTGATGTGTGTCACAAGTATATTGTAATAATATAATAACTGGAGAACACCCACAATATTTATATTTATATTTATATTAAAATAGTAGTTTGCTCCCCAAGTCAGTACTAGTGGCACATTTAGCTGATACTACCAGATCTATGGCTATTAGAACAAACTAGTAACCAATCTTGCAACTTACTAGCTAATTGATAACTAATTACAAACAAACCGAGAATTAGTAATTAATTTCCATTAGAACTAGCTGGCATCCTGGCACTCCAGTAATCTACTAACCCATTAATTAGCAAGCCATCAATTAAATTAGTAGTTACATAATAATTTGAAATGATAATTAATTTAGTTAACTAATAACTAATTATCCTTAGCCCACAACTCTTAGGCCTACCCCTCGATATGCTCATATAAGATTAAAGAATGATAAATGTAGAAGCATGAAAAATATAAGACTATGTATCCCACATGAAGAAGACAAAATAAGCAATGCGCCCATATAACCAAAGGTGGGCTATGCGCCCACAGAACCATAGGGAGGCTATGCGCCCATATGATCGAAGAGGGGCTATGCGCCCGTATTGTTTTCATGCAGATCAAACATGCACCCAAGTGTGGGCGCATAAACTTACACCCACGCTATGCGCCCAAGGTAGCAGATCCCTACGACTCAGTCAAAATCCATGATTAGTCGTGCACCGAAGCATGCGGCCACGTCAGTCTCCTCGAGCAATCGTGTACCGAAGCATGCGGCCACGTCAACCCCACGATCTACCCACGATCATCCAGTGTCCATGCGCCTACACCCTATGCACCCAAAGGGGTGTTATACGGCCATAGTAAAATCAGTGTATTTTCCACCTATGGGCGTATAACAGTCGTTTCAGTACAAAACGACTATAAATAGGGGTCCCATACCTCTTCCAAAACAGACAGAACGGAGAAAATTTTAAGAGCCAAATTGTTGCCCTTCTTGCCAGTGAGCCGAGAGTTAGCAAATTTTTTAGGTTTCTCTCAATTTTGTAAATCGGAGTGTCAACGGAGTAAAGGAGCAACCGCCGCTCGATCTACATCGTTCCATTCCCCATAATTCTCTTTGTACTCGGGGATCCTCAGCACAGGATCTCTCAGGCATACTCGACTTGTTGTACCTTGTGCCAATAAGAAAAGACTGTATTTTTTTTATGTGTGTCCAAAAAAATGGCGACTCTGCTGGGGATGCATGTGACATGGATTTTAAGGCAAAACTCCCTTCCTTCGATTTATGCGACATGACAAATCAAAAGCGTAAAGCGAGGGTGGATACTGCAATTCATGGCGTACATCCGTGCACCAGTATTGTCATCAATTGTTGTTGCTCCAAAGCAACGAAGGTGCCTCAGAGGCAGTCCGTGTTTCGACGACTGCAGCACTCTGATGATGAAAAGCTGCTATGTGTTTCATCTAACATGGCTTCATGGTATCCTCCTTATGGGAGCCCCAATCAAAGAAGGTGGACCACTAACCCATCTTTTTCTCTCAGTTCTGCTAACAGAAGAAGAACAAGTCTGCCAACAAACAGCCAGCGAGCTGTTACATCTGAAGGAGTCTATATGGGAACTCAGTCAAGGATGAGATTCCGTATAGATGACAAGGACTCACAAGCTGGGGGTGATGATCCTTCAGCTGGGGATAGTATTCCCTCAGAATCTGAAGAAGACCTTCACGCCGGGAGTAGCCTTCCAGATGACGATGATCTCTTCGAGTCCGACGGTGACTATCTACCTTTCATGCCTGAAGACGAGGGTTTTTTCAACTCAGAGGCAGACAGTATCAGCATCAGTTGTATTGTCTCCTCTATTCATCGTCGATGTATTGTCTCCTCTATTCATCGTCGCATGTTACCAACAAACGGCTAGAGAGTCTTGAAACGACATTTGCCAAGATCACTGGTATGCTTACAAATATATGGCAGTCAAACTTGCTGGGGCTGTTCCTCCACCTCAACCGAACGTCTCAGCACACGCTAGTCTGGCTCATAGCAACAACCCTCCTTCACTACAGAATGTGTATCATTCCATTGTGCCTCCTCCAAATCTAGTAAATATTAGGGTTGGTCCTTCGCCAACAACGCTTGACAATCGTACAACAACCGTTTCTCAACATCTGCTCAATCAGCAGGATGTAATTGATTTTCTTGTTGCCCGTCTCGATACCATCTCACACAATGACGAGCTTCAGAAGATGGGGATATCTCAACCTTATCCTCCTGAATAGGAGAATGCTACTTGCCCTCCTAACTACAAGCCACTGACCCTAAATTCATTTGACGGGATGACTTCTCCTCGCCAACACATGACATATTTCAACATGCAGACCCTGCACTTACCAAGGGACGATCCGTTCTTGTCAAAGCTATTTATCAGCACCTTGAAGGGGTAGCTTTTGAATGGTTCTGCAGTTTGCCTGACGGTTACATTAATTCCTTTAAAGACTAGGATAGGTTATTCCTCAACAGGTTTCATGATAGTGGCATGCATGTTAGTATGTCCACCCTCATCAAGACTAAGTAAAGGATGAGTGAGTCTGTTATTGCTTCTATCGAACGCTTTAGGCGAATAGCATTGAAGATGCCCTTCGGCATACCAGACTAAGAGCTAATGGATACTTGTCGACATAACTTCTTTTCTACAGGGTAGTTCTGTCTGGGTATACATAAGTATGATATATGGTCCACTTTCATCGGGGCTGCTGATGCTACTGAGAATGATGTCCCTAATCTGGAATTACTGGGGTTGAAGACACCCAAATCTGAAGACAAAAGCAAGCACCCCCAAACTATCCTTATCCGTGGGGGTAAATTGAAAGAAGTGTTGAAGGTCGACACTTCCAAGGGAGCTTCCAATTCTCAGGGCGCTCCTGACAAACCCAAGGGGACTTTCTTCTTTGACGAAGATGATGTTATTACCATTTTCACACATTGATGAAGGGTAATAAACTGACAATACCTCCACCATAACGTCCTACGGAGGTGAACCAACTCAACGATCCAAAGTACTGTCTCTATCATCAGTACGTGCACCATCCTACCATTGTATCAGCCTGAAGAATAAGATACAATAGCTTATCGACAACCAAGTTATCAACCTCGAAGTTGAAGATAAGGTCGTATCTTCTAACATGATCTCTCTTCAAATTGGTGACTTTCCTCCCACAGAAGTCCCAGACGGCATAGTCCCTATCCCCAAGGCAGTAATGGAAGTCGTCAACCTGCCGCCAACTCGCGACTCAACATCAATGTTGGTGCCACTCACGACAGAACATGGTGAGATCATGTGGGTCCACCCAGACTTTGTGCAAGAAATGACGCAGGGGGTGGTGTCTTCCAAAGTAAAGAGGGAAAAGAAATACAAATTATGCCATATGGTGTCTTCTCCCATTTACGAAGTTCTATCTAGCGAGACGCGATCTGGGAAGACTTACCTACGGACTTATGACCCCACACAAGAAGATACAGTACCTTCTCAAGCTCCTGCTGCCCCCACAAGTTCATAAGTTAGCCCATCTAAGTCCTCAACTACCGACAAGACTAAGCAGAAGGAGACGCGATTTGATAAGTCTCTGAAGGCACCAACTTCCGAAGGCATGGATCGGCCTTACAACTTTGATATACGGGAACAACTAGCCAATACACCTACCAGGTTGTCTTTGTTCGATCTACTGTGACTCTCCAAAAGACGAGGAAAGCTTTAAGTAAGGCATTACTACATGCCGAGTCATATCTCTGTGAAATCAAAGCCACCGTTGAAGATCCCGTCTCCTGTCCTCACTGTCATAGGACTATGGAAGTGGTGCCGAGTATTACCTTTTTACAAGAGGACATTGTAGAAGCATGGAAAATATTAGAATAAAGGCATAAATGGCCCATGCGGTTTTGGGTAGCAAGTCTATGCGGCTCATACTGGAGTTGCCCTATGCGGCCCAAAAGAAGACCCTCAGACTCATGCGGCTCGGGGATGAATGCGGTTCAGCAGGAATATGCGGCTCAATTGACGACACGTGTGACCCCCCCCCCACAGTTGGCCACTGGAGTAATGGTCTCATTTAATGCTCTGACACGACTCGACGGCTGTCTCTGACATGAAGTATCATAGTGGCTCTGCCATAATGACAGACTCTTCGAGAAAAAAAGAAAATCTCTGACCCGATCTGACAAAAAATCCTAGATTGACGCGTGGCAAAAATCTCATGCGGCTCGAATAGAGAACAGCTTCATGCGGCTCATTGAGGAGTCACTCTAATATGATTAACAAAAATCCGCCATATGCGGTCCACCCATAGCCCGGTCTATGCGGCTCAACACCACGCTAATTCATGCGGCCTACAGAAACTATGCATATGCGGCTCACAAAAAGTTCGTCCCCTGCGGCTCGATGAGGCATTGACTCATGCGACTCACGAGTAGTATCCCCTGCGGTTCAAGTGTTGGTCACCCTATGCGGCCCTGGCAAGATCTTCAATTTAAAAAAAAATGTGGCACTGAAGATGCAACAGAATCCCAACGAGAATATTCGACATCATCATCATAATTGCCGAGATCAGGGCATATCATTCATCATCAAGTCAATAGGACACGTGGCGAGCAATCAAATATTGGCATAATCAATCACGAAGATTTAAAGCAGTCAGCATTAACTGCTCATAAGATTTGGTGCTATCCGTATTAGTGGCCGAGATTCATTATAGTCAGGATCAAGGGCCCAGATAGAATGAAGGAGCGCCGACATTCCAAATAGATAATCATCAGCAAACCCTAATGATCCCACCCCACTCTTATAAATAGCCAGCATCATTCCCACGTAAAAAAGGTCGGCAACAAAAGAATAAAAAAAAGAAGAAGAGAGAGATATACACAGAGAGAGCTCCCCCTTTTCTTGATACTCACAGAGAGAGAGAAGCCAGGAGAGCAACCCGAGGAGAGCAAGAAGAGCCTTTCTTCGTCAATGTCGAGCAGATCTTCCCCGAGCCAAGGCTGCATACCGATCGTCCAAGGAGTAAGGCAGAGCGGCCGTCGCTTTCCCGAGCCTCTATCGTCACCCCCCAGAATCAAAAATAAACAATCGTACTTAGTCTGCTGTACCTAGGTTTTCGTCCCTAGGCTTTCTTTGTACGAGCGAGTTTGTATTGTGATTCTAAGTTCAGTCCTCCGATAATTGTTCTGTTCTTTTACAATCAATGGCAAACACGATGGCGACTCTGCTGGGGACTAACTTCTCCACGGCTGAGGAGTTGGTGATGCAATCGGATGCAGCCAAAATTGGCTCCACACAACAGAAGATGGTCGTCTGCTTCGACCAACAGGCGTTCGAAGATATGCTCTCTGAAGGCAGCGCTGGCCCGGTCCAGAAACGCACCCGCACCACGAAGGCTCGTAAAGAGTGGAGGCCAAAGTCATTTGCTCCTCCCCAAGCCCTCGATGGGATACCCTCGGTCGCTCAAAACGGCGAGAAAGATTCTCCTGCGGCCCCACTTCAGATCGCAGATACCTCTGCTGTCCCCAAGTCCGATAGAAGAAAATACTATGATATTGGACTTGCAGGGGCAAAGAGGGTCTCTGCCCAACCTGAACCGCAGAGAGGTATTAGCCGCAGAAAGAAAATCCATGCGGCCACAACCGTCAACCACATGAAGAAAACTCACGCGGCCACTTCTGTCAGCCGCATAACTTATGCAGCTACAGTTCCCAACCGCATGGATGAGATTCATGCGGCTAGTAAAGTCAACCGCTTGCAGAAAACCCATGCGGCCACAGATGCCAACCGCATGCGGACAGCCTGCACGGCCGTGACTCCTAACCGCATAAGAACTTGTCCCACAACAGAAGACAGTCGCATGCAGATAGCCTGCACGATACCCAACGCTAGCCGCATAGCGTCTCTACCGCGCTTCTCTCGATCAGTTTTCGACCGACTCTCATGCGGTCCTAACTCTGATTACTTTCTGGATGAAAATCCAGACTCTGTGATACCTAATGTGGACTCTTCCTATTACGCACCCACAAGTGCTAAAAAGAAAAAGTCTAGGGCAGCGCGGGCTCATCAAGTCCAGACAGCTGCCCCAACCTCTGACTATCGGGGCGTCCCGCTGAGTATCACGCGGGCCTCTGACGGAAAGTTGTATAAAACCACTCGAGTCCAGCCCCCGGCGGCTAACGGGCAAAGTGGTTCCTCTGACCTGCGTGAAGCTATCCTCTACAAACGCAAGGAAAGAGAAGGAGCCTCAGCGTGCAGAGAGTCCTCACAGGGACGTCACTGCACCCAGATTATCGTCAACTGCTGTTGCAACAACACGGCAGTAACGGAAGACCGGCCATCCGTCTTCCAAAGATTACAACATCCGAGCTCGAAAGACGAGGCACCTCCCGTTGCCTCCTGCAATTCCGCACGAAAAGTCCCCGTGGAGGGGAGAGGGAAGAAGACAAGCATCTCCAGTCCAAAGATATCGGCCACTACAGCTAAGAAATTGTCGGCTAAACGGTTGCCATCCACTGGAGTATACCAACACACCCGTTCGAAGACAAAATCTGCTGCAACAGGAGGCTCATCGTCCCCGACCCTGGGGGTCGTAGGAGCTGGGGGTAGTACTCCTCCGAACATCCACAATAATCCAATGTTTCAAGGAGACGAACCCCGAGAAATAACCCTCCCATCGGGTACAACAGATGCTGATGTCCCCGAAGACATCCATGATTCTCTAGACGAAGCAAGCTCCGAAGCTGGGAATAGTGTTCCTTCCGAGTCCGAACCTGAAGAGAACATCCCTACATATCCAGATGATTTCTCGACGCATGGGTACGACTCGGAGGGTACATCCTCCACCACTCCCTCTGTCACTCCTCATGTGAAGGCGGTATTCATGACAGACAATAATCAAGGCGGTTCCAGCGATCGCCTGCACATTGACACGTTGGAGGCCATATTGCATGCCTTGATCAAGTCTGTAGACGAAATCAAAGCGGCACTGCCTACTCTGCAGGGAGTGACACCTGGCCAGACAAGCACGGGTCTCGCGAACAACATAGATTCAAATTCAGCGGCACCAAACCCGGGCAATAATGCTCCCGAGATAACGGCCCCTACCGCGACAGATGAGGCCCGAGAAGTAAGGAGAGAGGTTCAGGAGCTTCGAGTGATGTTCCACGCCCGAGAAAATTCTCAAGACCTCAGAATATGGCAACCATACCCAGCTGAATGGAGGGATGTGCCCTTTCCCCCAAGATATAAGCCGTTCAATATCAACCCATATGATGGTAAGACTTCAGCAAGCCGGTACATCACTTACTTTGAGGTCACTACCGACCATCTGCCCCATGATGACGCCATCCTCACACGGTTATTCATTGGGGCACTGGAAGGAGTCGCCTTCGATTGGTACCGCAACCTGCTAGATAATTGCATCCACTCCTTCGCTGGCTTCAAGCGCTTGTTCTTGGAGAGGTTCTACGAGGTAGGGCAGGACGTCACGATGTCTACCCTCATGGACGTCGTCCAAGGAGAGAAAGAGCTGACAAGGAATTACATTGAGCGGTTTCGTCAAACCGCAATGAAGTTACCATCTGGCAACCCGGACTCTTCCTTGATTAAAATTTGCCAAAAGAGACTACTCCCAACAATTAGTCTCTGAATGGGCGAAAGTCAATTCAAGGACTGGAAGGCCTTTATCATCAGCGCTACAAGTGCCGAGGAACGATTGAAGAAAGCTCGCCAACTGGGGTTGCATATCTCAGAGGGAGAGAGCAAGGGGAAGCGTCCCAACGCCAGCAACGACAATGGGGGTAGCCCCTCCAACAACCGGGACAACAAAGGCAAGCAGTCCATGGTGACCGATACAGCCCAGAAGCCCGAGCCACAGCCAGCAGACAAACAATGGCCTCAAATCACTTATTCTTTCGAAGACGGCCACGTCAAGCCTATCTTGGACATGCTTATACAAGGAGATAGAATTCAGTTTCCTCCACCAAGGCGGGAACCTCGGCCTGCTGATTTGGAAAATCCCAAGTTATGCCATTACCACCGCTACGTCCACCATGCTACACACGACTGCTACCAACTGAAACGGTATATCCAGAACCTCATCGATTCGAACGCTCTGGCTATCGACTTCGAGGAGGTAACCGTAGCAGCCAACATGGTGTCCGTACAATTCGGCAATTTCCCTCCAACAGAGACTCAAGACGGTGTCATACCCATCCCTCTGGCAATGATGGAAATCACTAATCTTCCGCCTACCCGTGATCAAACTCCCGGCCTAGTACCCCTCACCACATCACGAGGGGAAATCATGTGGGTTCATCCGGACCTAGTCCACGAGGTGACTCAGCCCACTTTACCTTCTAAAAAGAAAAGTGGAAAGGTCAGATCATGCCGCACCGCCTCGGCAGAGGAGGAGGAAGTCTCAGCCGTCACTACTCGATCTGGAGCACAAGCCCAACCAGTGGCCGAGAATTCGAATAATGATCAGCAGCCCACAAACGCTGATACTCCGGGACCGGCTCAGCCTTCGACGACCGACAAGCCTAGGCCGAAGGAGACTCCCTTCGACAAATCCCTCCGAAAGGAGGCACCTCAGGGGCTGGAGAGGCCCTACAACTTCGACATCTTGGCGCAATTGGCTAATACACCGGCCAAATTGTCCTTATATGAACTCCTGAGGCTCTCGAAGGATGTCCGCACGGCTCTAAGTGAGGCGCTCCAAAATGCCGACGCATACTTGGCTCAGGTCAACCTCACGGGAGATAATCAGCCTACAGATCTCCAAGATAGTGCGTGTACAGGTGCAATGCCCAAAATCGTCTTCTCTCCGCAGGATATGCTCATCAAAACTAACCTGCACGATCGCCCATTGTACTACACTGGATACATCGGCGACGTAAAGGTAGACCGAATGCACATTGATCCTGGGTCCTCTATAAGCATCATTCCGAAGGGTCTGCTACATAATCTTCGCATTCCAATGCATCGCCTGACGCCTACAAGCACCGCCATTAGCGGTTTCAATTCGGGCAGGAGCTACCCAATAGGGAAGATTCGCTTGAAATGTCAGATTGGCGATCTCCAATCAGAAGTCACCTGCTACGTCATAGATGCCGACACTTCTTACAATATCCTTCTGGGGCGGCCTTGGATACACGATTACATGATCGTGCCTTCCACGCTACACCAGTGCTTCAAATATGTCGATAAGCACGGCTTCGTGAGGACAGAGTTTGCTGATGTCGATCCCTTCAAAGGGGTCGAATCTTATTACTCAGACTCCTGTCTGTACGAAAAATCAAAGAAGCATCTGGTCGAAGAGGAGGTGCAAGCTCACACCAAGGCAACCACAAGATCAGAAGAACCCCTGACGATCCACCTCCAGGCTCGCAAACCGGGCAGTTCTGTACCCCTTACGGCTACTCTGCGTAAGGACGCAATCAGTCTATCGGCGCAAGAAGAGGAGATGAGAATCCGACTGCCGAGGTCTGGCCAAGTGTCGAGACCCACACCAGGGCCTTTTACCATCAGACTACCGAGAGTCGGTCAGATCCAAGCGGAGAAACTCAATCCCTCCGATAGACCGCTCACGATACGTCTTCCTAAAAAGGGCCGTCACCCCGACGCGAGGTCTGACACTTCCAGCGAACCAGCCACTCCTCGCCCCACGTCAGATGCCAAGCTGGGGGTTGCTAGTCTACCAACAACTCCACGACCTGCTCCCCCGGTCGAGCCTCTGAAGATCAAGCTGACTAGGTCGCTCTTCCAGTCTTCATTTATACAGGGGGTGGCCGAAGAAGAACCAGAATTAGCCAAGTATGTGGCTGCCCACTCCGATACCCCTTCCACGGATGATGTAATCCCTCTCGAGAAGATACCTTATTTTATCAATAAAGGGCTATCTTTGAATTACATCGAGCTCAACAAGCTATGTACAATGTATGCTATGGACCACGGTATAGGCACTCACCTACACACACAAGTGACAAATGTATATACCATAATCCAGCTTACTCCGGCAGAAGACGCTTACCGAATAGTCGAGGGAGGGGACCACCCGATTATCTTCGGCCGGAAAGACGATCCGTACCCATTCACTATAAAAGAAGTCGATCTTGGGTCAGATACCGGGAGATTGCCTCTATACCTTTATAGTCCCCAGTCCAAATACCTCATGCAGAAACAAGGATATGATCTAGAAACTACACCAGGTTTGAATTACGGTACCGGACGGCGACTACCTTTGAAGCCCCCAGTACCGTCTGGTAAACCACGGGACTACTATAGCAAAACTCGATGTGGACTAGGGTATGTAACTCCCACAACGACTCCAGAGAGTTCAGATGAAGAATGTGATTGGCAGTTACACACAACCGGGTCACCAACTTCCGACTCAGACACAAGCATTGGGGACATATTCAGACAAGTCCTATCAGTCAACATGGCATTTGCCGATGCTTACGAAGAAGACGAGGACATTCCTGAAATCCTCGAGCTTGAGCCATGGGCTCAACAGTTAGACGCACAATGGGAAAAGCGATTCGAGCTAAGAGAACCTCCTACGGAGGATGAAGTTATGCAGGTCAACCTCGGCACCGAATCCTCTCCAAAGCCAATCTTCGTCAGTAAAAGCCTAACAGGCGAGGAACGAGAATCACTGCTGGAACTCATCAGAGAATACATTGACATATTTGCATAGAGCTACGAAGACATGCCAGGATTAGATCCCGATATTGCTCTCCATAAACTCAATATACGGCCGGATGCAAAGCCAGTCAAGCAGCAGCAACGATGCTTCCGCCCGGGCGTCATGGACGCGATCGAAGCCGAAGTCAACAAACTGATAGCCAGCGGCTTCATCCGTGAGGAGCAATACCCTGACTGGGTCGCCAATATAGTCCCGGTCCTTAAGAAGAACGGGAAGATCCGAATCTGCATCGACTTCCGTAATCTAAATGAGGCATGTCCGAAAGACGAATTTCCCCTCCCGATCACGGACATCATGATTGACAACACATGCAGCTTCGAACGTATGTCATTCATGGATGGATTCTCGGGATACAATCAAATCAAGATGTCCCCCGACGATGAGAAGCACACATCATTTAGAACACCGATCGGCACATACTGTTACACAGTCATGCCATTCAGTCTAAAGAACGCTGGTGCCACATATTAGCGGGCTATGAGTATCATTTTTAGAGAACATTTGCACAAAACAGTGGAATGCTATGTCGACGACATCGCTGTCAAGAGTCGCCGTAAGGAGGATCATCTACAAGATCTGAGAACGGTATTCGACCTGATGCGAGCCCACAACCTGAAGATGAACCCTACAAAGTCATTCTTGGGCGTATCCAGCGGGAAGTTCTTAGGTTTCATCATCACTGCAGGCGGTATCCATGTAGACCCTGAGAAAACCAAGGCAATAATAGAGATGGGTCCCCCAAAAAATCTCCGCGAACTTAGAGGCCTCCAAGGGAGGCTAGCCTATATCAGAAGGTTCATTTCCAATCTCTCCGGACGATGCCGGCCGTTCACACACCTCATGAAGAAGGGAGTCTCATTCGTATGGGACGAAGAATGCCAACGCGCTTTCGACGACATCAAAGAATATTTGTCAAATCCTCCAGTCCTGGTGGCCCCAGTCCCTGGAAAACCATTCTTGCTCTATGTACGAGCAATGGAACACTCCCTCGGTGCCCTGCTGGCACAAAATAACGACGCAGGACACGAACAGGCCATATACTACCTCAGCCGAATGATGGTCGGGCCCGAACACCGATACACTGCCGTGGAGAAAGAATGCCTCGCCTTGGTATTCGCCATTCAAAAGACGCGGCATTATGTTACAGGACAAACCATACAAGTGATCTCACGGGTAAATCCCCTCAGGGTCCTCATGACTAAACCAGGGGCGCTCAGCTCTCGCCTCGCTACATGGGCAATACTGCTATCCCCATATCATATGATCTTCGTCCCACAGAAGGCTGTCAAAGGCCAAGCCCTGGCAGACTTTTTGGCGGCCCATCCAGGATCGGGGTCATCCAGAATATACGAGGAAATCCCAGATGAGGTCGCCGATTCTAATACAACCACCCACGACAACATATTGAGGATGTTCTTCGATGACGCTTCAAGAACCGGACCCAAGGAAAACATCGTCGTCGGGGTCGGAGTAGTATTGATCTCTCCTACCGGGCTAGTGATCAATCGCGCCTACTCTCTCACGGAACCCTGTTCCAACAATGTGGCCGAATACAACGCTTTGGTCATTGGCCTCCAACTCGCAAAGGAGCTGGGTGTAGAATATCTCGAAGCATACGACGATTCACAATTAATCGTCAATCAGATTCGGGTGTCGTACGAAGTCCGCCATGAAGACATGATCCCCTACCACCAAATAGCAATCAACATTATCTCCTCATTCGAGGGATTCTTCATCGAACACGTCCCCAGACTTCAAAATATCGAAGCCGATGCCCTAGCAGGCCTTGCCGCCTCCTTAGCAGTGCCGAACCAAGCGCATCACTCGGTTGAGGTGATAGGCCACAAACTGGTCTGTCCCAAGAACAATATTCAATTCGTAGCGAGCTATTCCGCCCAGACGGTCGACGAAACACCATACTGGAGACAGCCGTTCATTGACTTCGTCGTATACGATATCCTCCCGGAGAATCCATGGGAAGCTACCTCCATCAGACGGCGTTCTCTCAGATTCTTCTACGACACAGAGACAAAGATGCTATACCGACGATCCTACGACGGATTATTACTCCGGTGCTTGTCAAACGCAGAAGCCAAAGAAGCTGTACGAGAAGCTCACGACGGTGTCTGTGGGGCCCATCAGCCTGGCCCTAAGCTACAGGATCGTCTTCGCCGTATGGGCTACTACTGGCCTACGATGGTGGCAGACGCAATAGACTATGCCAAAAAATGCAAGGCTTGCCAAGTCCACGCGGACTTCATTCACCAACCATCCAAGTTTCTACATCCAACGATGGCATCCTGGCCATTCGAAGCATGGGGAATGGATATCATTGGTCCAATCACCCCATCTTCCTCCCGAGGACATCGCTTCATACTTGCGATCACCGACTACTTCTCCAAATGGGCGGAAGCCGTCCCACTTGCAGAAGTTAAGACTTCAAACGTGATCAGCTTCCTTAAGCATCACGTCATCTACCGCTTCGGACTGCCTCGGAGGATCATCCATGACAATGGTCCGCAGTTTGCAAGCCATGTCTTCTATCGATTCTGCGACAAACACCGTATTCAGAATGTCGCTTCGACACCATATAACCCGGCAGCAAACGGGTTGGCAGAGGCATTCAATAAAACGATCATCAAACTCCTCAAGACGTTTGTCTCCTCTAACAAACGCGACTGAAACGAGAAGCTCGGTGAATGCTTATGGGCTTATCGCACCACGGTTCGAACAGCTACTGGGAATACACCATTCTCTTTAGTATACGGGAGTGAGGCAGTCCTCCCACTGGAAACTCAGATTCCCTCACTCCGCGTCGCCCTCACTTATCAGTTGACAACGGATGATAACTATCGACGCCGATTACAAGAGTTGGAGGCCTTAGACGAAAAGCGCCTCCTAGCCCAGCAAAGGATCGAGCTATACCAAGCACGTATCTCAGGAGCCTTCAACAAGAAGGTTAAAATCAGAACATTCCAAGTGGGCGATCTCGTTCTGGCAGTCCGGAGACCAATGGTCATGACTCACAAGACCGCAGGCAAGTTCCAGCCAAAATGGGAAGGTCCATTTGTCATCGAGGCCGTGTTCTCCAACGGCGCCTACCGCCTCGCCAAGCAGAATGGGGACTTGCTTATGTTGCCCGTCAACGGCAAGTTTCTGAAGAAATACTATGTTTAGACAACATTCTCCAAATTATCGAGTCATGTACCCTCTTAGTACCCCTGAACTCGCACCCAGCATTTTCCAAATTATCGAGTCATGCACCCTCTTAGTACCCCTGAACTCGTACCCACCATTTTCCAAATTATCGAGTCATGTATCCATTGATACCACTGAACCCACATCCACAACATTTCAGATTACCGAGCCATGCACCCGCTGGTGCCACTGAACTCTCATCTCCTCAATATTCTAGAAAATCCAAATTATGTACTTACATTTCCGGTCACTCTCTCAGATAGTAAGAAACGTATAATCATACCTCTGAACTTTCTTCCTGAAAGAGATCCTCCCTCATGATCCACTACCCGCACTCCCAGTGCACAAAAAGGGTAATCGATCCACTAATTTCCGAAACGACCATGTCCTCATTACCTCTGAGTCGTTTTCACTTCCACCAAGAACAAACCGCCCCCTCGCATAGAACCTCCATGTCCTCCTACCTCTGAGTAGTTCTATGCACCCCTTCTTCATTGAGCCCACTCCTGCCATGTCTTCATTACCTCTGAGTGGGAAGGCTCCGTCGAAGAAATTACCATATTTGCCATGTCCATATTACCTCTGAGCAAGTATGTTGGTTCCCTTTCAACCTATTATCCGTACCCACAACCGGAGTGCGACAAGGATAATAGGTCCACAAACGTCCTCTGTTGACCACAAACGTCCTCTGTTGACCACAAACGTCCTCTGTTGACCACAAATGTCCTCTGTTGACCACAAACGTCCTCTGTTGACCACTATTGATTATAGAAAAGTCTTCCGTGAAGTCTCCCCCTACCATGTTCTCATTACCTCTGAGTAGGAAGATTCTACGGTAAAACCCTCATGTTTGCTACGTCCTCATAATCTCGGAGCAAATATGACTGGCTTCCTCCCACCTTATTATCCGTATCCTGAACCAGGGTACGCCAAGGATAATAGGTCCACAAATATCCCTTGCTAAACTTCTTAGCATAGATCCACCATCCTACCATGTCCCGGGAGCCCAGCTGCTCTACGGCATTCCTTTCCCCAGTACCGAGAACATCCATGACCATTTTGTCATGGCTGTCCCGGACATCCTGATCAAACTTGTTATCCGTACCTAAAACCAAGGTACGCCCAGGGTAACAAGTCCACAAATAATCCTCCAGCAAGTCCAATTCCATGAACACCACAAGAACAAGAAAGAGAAGATGAGTTGAAACATGCTCATTTATTTTAAAATTCAAAGGAGCTACATCAGTGGGGATCACATCCCATGTAAATCAAAATATACACATATGAAAGAAAAAACAAAAAAAAAGAGAAACAGAAGAAGACAGATGGCGGATCACTGTTCCGGGGCACATAACACCGTAAGGCGGTCCTTTATCAAGGCGACCGACCGCTCAAACCTCTGTTTGGCTCGACGCTCAGCTTCCTGGTTCAACATCGCCGGGTCCTCCAGATGAACGTGGGCCTGCCAGTTGTCCTCGAACTTCTTAAAAGATCGCTCCAAGTTGGCAGAAGTTCGAGAAATCTGCTCGGCCTCCCGGGCAATCGACTCCTGTTCTGCATGAGCAGTCTCCCGCTCTGACTCTAAGAAGGCCAACTCCTTCTGGAGTGCGAGAATCCGCTCCTTCGTGTCAGCTATTCCACGAGAGGCAAATTCTTCCCGGGCCCTACAAGCCTGACTCCGACGACCAAGTCGGTCATAGGAGACGGAGAACTTGTCAAGATCCCCCTGCACAGCCGGCCCGGCAGTTTCTCGAGCGAGCTTGATCCTGTCCCGAGCAGCAACCAGGAAGCCCCGCTCTCGTTCGATCGCAGCAGGCAAACCGGCCTGCCGTACTGCCAGCAGTTGGGTCACAAGCTGGTCAGCCTCTGTCAGCTTAGGCTCCAGGAACGCTGCTAACCCCAGCCCGCCAGGAAGACCCTTCAGAGTGTCAATTTGGCCCCGAGCTCCCCGTAGAGACAGAGAAAAAGGGACCCCCCGTTCCACGGCAGCGTTTATACCCCTCCCTAAGTGGCGATAAAAGCTGTCAACCACATCCTGCGTCACCTCGTCCAGAGCCTCCGAGGAAACCGGTGTCAGCGGGAGTGTGGCTGATAGCACGGAAGAAGACGCGACGGAATCTGCCGCTCCTGCCACAAGAGAAACCAACTCCGCACGGAAAGACGCTTGAACAGCGGCCAATTCCTCTTCAGCAGCCCACAGGATTTGGATGCTCGACAAGATCGAGAAGTCGACTTCCGGAGCCGTGTCAACAGCGGAAGACGAGGCAGAAACCATTGCCAACTCCCTCCCCGTTTGCCCGGAGACGGCAGGAGGCTCTTCAACATAAGAAAGAGGAGAAGAAACATTCCTTTCGTCCGGATAATGGCCGACCGAACTCTCCCCGAGAACATCCGCGGCGGGAGGTAAAAGGTCAGGACCTGCAGGGCCAAGGCAACCATGAATCGACTTGACCCGAAGGATATGTTGATAGAGCGAATAAGCCCCTTCGGTAGTCAATATATGGCCTATCTTACCAATGGAGGAGTATGGAGGCTGAGGTTCGTTTACAGCCACCACAGCCTCCTCACCAATAACCTCCGAATCAGGAATCAGAGAGTCGTCCCCGGGAGAAGAGGTACCGAGAACGGTGTCATCTCGCCGAAGCTCAACGACCGCAGGGGCGGGCCCAGAGGAACCTTCGTTCCCCCGAGCTGATGCTTCAGCAACCCGGGAACTTCCAGCCGCCTCCGGGAGAGCCCCAGCAGAAAGGACCGCGGCGCACATATCGTTGATTAAGACAGCAAGGGCGGGATCAACCTCAGAGGCAGTAGATGGTTCAGAAGACTCCGGCCCGTCGGACGCCTCCAAAGAAAAGTGATTAAATCATATCTGCGAGAGGAAAGGGAACTACAACAAAGAAACAAATCCAATTTAGCCTTACCTCCGGAGTAGCATCGGTACCGTCATCCCTTTCGGTAATAAGCGATCTACGAGACTTAACGGCAGCTCTCTTTACGGAAAAAGTCGCTCTACTGCCAGAAGATTCGTGCCTGACTCGCTTACTTGAGGAACCAGACACAGCCGGAAGCTGTTCTTCCCTCACTCTTCCACCTTCTGTAGAAAGCAATGGGCCCTCCGCCGGTTCATCAGGGATGGGAAGCGATTGATCTGCTACTTCTTCGCCTCCATCAAAAAGAGAATCTTCGCTATCATCTTCCTCCCCAGCCGACTCGGAAGGTTCTGATTCAGGAAGAGGAGTCTGAAGCGCTAGTTGCTTTCTGGCCTTAGCCCCCTTGGGTTTCTCCTCTAAACTGGTACCCACGATAAAACTGGTACTCGGATCGAAATTAATAGGAGGCTTGTTCGCCATGACATGATACAAAGCAGCCACGTATAAAATTTCCCTTGGCGTCTGAGCATCAGGGACCGAGAAGCTGGCTCGAGTATGATAAGCATCATAATAATTCCATGCCCTGACGCCATCAAGAACACTACCTTCGAAGCCCAAACCAGGATTGGGATGATCAAGGAATAACTGGCTATAACCGAACTGCCGAGAAAACCTACTAGGTAGGTAAGGCTCCAGGTACACCCTATCGCGGTTGCGATAAACCAAATGAGTAGGACGGATGTTACGCAACCAAGTGAGCATATCCGGAGATAGAAAGTGAGGAGGTCCAGTACCATCAAGGTGTACCTTACTCACATCCTCATCAGAAAAAGGAGGAACAAACACAAAAAGGTGACACCCATCTACCCTCGCTAGCGCCCTCCGACAAGCCGGCATAGTATTGTATTCCCAAGACTGGCGATGGTTTGAAGAGGAAAGCATCTTCATCCGTAGCATCTTCCGCTATCCCGGGTCCCAGCAAAGACTTGTAGTGCATCGCCAACCACGCCATCAAGTAATGGAAAGGCAATTCTATGCGCTCAAAATCCAAGGTCTTCTTACACGCAACAACTTTGGATGAGAAGGTCCGAAGACCGTGGTGGATGCTGCACACCATGGCGGGAAGAAGGGCCAGCCTAACTCCGAACACCAGTTTAACGGCGGGAAGAATAAAATGGCGACCGATCCTCTCGATGGAACCTGCTCCTCCTGAGATGACGCAATTCCGTAACCATATCATCAAAAAGCCAGCCAGAAGCGCCTTCTCTGACATCTGCGTAGTCCCATAGTAAAAGTAGCTGAGAGAGTCAGTTTGGCTCCCAAATATGTCACTCCTGGACCGCGACTTCTTGACGCCTGACATCAAGTCCTTCACCTCCACGTGCGTTTTAGGGGTTCGAGGAGTAACTCCACCAGAAGGGTTAACTTTGAAAAGGTAACTAATCCATGATGTGGTGTGGGGAGCGGTCCCTTCGGAGCTATCCGCTGTCTTTATGGCCATCTGGTGACAAGCACTATGGTGGCACAGCAACTCCCGGTATACTGCAACGAAACCTGGGAATCGTCGGTCCAAGTCCTCAAACTCCTCATTCGAAGGGGTATACACCTCGAAAGGCTCATTTCCCCAAGGGAGTTTAGAGACAGTATACATCTCATGAAGAGCAAGCTCCAGCTACCCTACTGGTGAGAAGAATGTCCCCGTTCACCAGCTATACATCTCCAAGAGCGCCATGAACAGCGGCTTATTAATAGGGAGCCTGTGACAAGTCCCTCGAACAGCATGATAAAGTCCCACCTCACGCAAGAGTGTTCCGTAGGTCTGCAGGACCCAGGTGGTCAACTGGACCCACATAGAAGTAGGGTTTATCCAGTTCGGCAATGCTATCCTACCAACAGGATAGGACTTCTTACGGACAAGCCGATTCAAGAAGGTGTCAGCCTGAGCAAATGAAAAGTTGGGACCGTATGCATTCATGAAGGAGCCCGGGGCCAGACCCATCATATACCGAGGGACGGGATCCTTACCTGGGTACGCTGACCGCATATTCGGATTGTAATGGATGTCGCCCATCAACATCCCCGATTGAGTTGGGGTCAAGTTGAACACCATCTTCCTGTTCAACAGCACCATGTTGAACCACGATAAGGGATAATGGCATTCCATAAAAGGGATATGGATTGACTCCCCGTCCAAAGAGAAATCCCAGTTCTCGAAAATCTCTAACACTCGAGAGTTCCCTATGATTAGAGCATCTCCAAAGAGGAATAGAGGCTTCAGGTATTTCCCATCCAGCCTCCCAGTGTTCATCATGGAACGAAGGTAATGAAGGGTCTGATTCTCGATGGCGTTCAACCTCTCCAAAGGCTCATCAGCAGGGAACTGATTCAATACATGCTTAATTAGGTCGTCAAGACGCACACCCAAAGCAAATTGATTTGAACCAACTAAAAGTTCTCCCGCAGGATTCACGGGCAGATTCACTAGAAAAAGATAAAAGAAACAAGGTCAGAAGACAAACAAAGAAAAAAGAAGTATTGGAAAAGATTACTGAAGTCTATGCGGCTCAGGTTGCCCCAGCCTCATGCGGCTCATCAGCAGATAGGTCCATACGGCTCTGCGCGTCATAGCCCCATGCGACTCTGAATTAACCAAGTCCGTACAACTCAGATTCAGAAGGGTTTTTAGATTCATGCGGCTAAGCCCGACTCATACAAACCGCTGCGGCTACAAACCATCAAGTTCATGCGGTTCAAAAGTGAGCAACGCTTATGCGGCCCAAGTCGAAAACACACATGCGGCACTGATCGAATGTGACAAGCTCATGCGGCCATAATGGGCGAAGTGCTTATGCGGTCACATCGATACGTCTCGTATATGTGGCTTGTGCATAAAGTATGCAACAGAGCCATGGCAGCAGCTAGGGTTTTTCGGAGTGACCCCTTTACCAGCGATGGGCGGGTGAACATCAGGATGGACAGCACCTACAGCAACCGGCGGAGGAGCGACTACATTCGTCGCCGCAGTCGCCGTAGCAGCAACTGCCTTGCCCTTCGCGGCCTTCGATGCAGCAGATCTCTTGGGAGCCATGGTCGATGGATGAAGAAGGAAAATGAAGAGCGAAGTTGGCAACAGGGAATTCAAGCAAAGAAAGGAGGTAAAGAAATCCCCAAGAGCTAAAAAACTCCTATTAATAGGCGATCAATAAAGTAGAAAGACGCCTCGGATTACGCGCCGCCTCCAAAAATAAGGGCGAGAACGCTTCGGTCAAGGCAAAACCGACCCTTGGGATCCTCCCCCAAAAGGCGGCGTCAAATCAAATCGAAGGCAATTAATGAAGAGTTGCTCACGTGGTCAGGGCGCGTGGCAAAGAGCTTATGCGGCCAGAAGAATCTATGCGGCCGAGATGCTAATGCGGCCAGGAAGCTCAGGTAAACAGAACATCCTATGCGGCATGAACAGGGCCATGCTTCTTATTCAAAGTGTTTCAATTTTACAAATTGAAAACTTTGAAGGGGGTCCTGTAGAAGCATGGAAAATATTAGAATAAAGGCATAAATGGCCCATGCGGTTTTGGGTAGCAAGTCTATGCGGCTCATACTGGAGTTGCCCTATGCGGCCCAAAAGAAGACCCTCAGACTCATGCGGCTCGTGGATGAATGCGGTTCAGCAGGAATATGCGGCTCAATTGACGACACGTGTGACCCCCCCACAGTTGGCCACTGGAGTAATGGTCTCATTTAATGCTCTGACACGACTCGACGGCTGTCTCTGACATGAAGTATCATAGTGGCTCTGCCATAATGACAGACTCTTCGGGAAAAGAAGAAAATCTCTGACCCGATCTGACAAAAAATCCTAGATTGATGCGTGGCAAAAGTCTCATGCGGCTCGGATAGAGAACAGCTTCATGCGGCTCATTGAGGAGTCACTCTAATATGATTAACAAAAATCCGCCATATGCGGTCCACCCATAGCCCGGTCTATGCGGCTCAACACCACGCTAATTCATGCGGCCTACAGAAACTATGCATATGCGGCTCACGGAAAGTTCGTCCCCTGCGGCTCGATGAGGCATTGACTCATGCGGCTCACGAGTAGTATCCCCTGCGGTTCAAGTGTTGGTCACCCTATGCGGCCCTGGCAAGATCTTCAATTTAAAAAAAATGTGGCACTGAAGATGCAACAGAATCCCAACGAGAATATTCGACATCATCATCATAATTGCCGAGATCAGGGCATATCATTCATCATCAAGTCAATAGGACACGTGGCGAGCAATCAAATATTGGCATAATCAATCATGAAGATTTAAAGCAGTCAGCATTAACTGCTCATAAGATTTGGTGCTATCCGCATTAGTGGCCGAGATTCATTATGATCAGGATCAAGGGCCCAGATAGAATGAAGGAGCGCCGACATTCCAAATAGATAATCATCAGCAAACCCTAATGATCCCACCCCACTCTTATAAATAGCCAGCATCATTCCCACGTAAAAAAGGTCGGCAACAAAAGAATAAAAAAAAAGAGAGAGATATACACAGAGAGAGCTCCCCCTTTTCTTGATACTCACAGAGAGAGAGAAGCCAGGAGAGCAACCTGAGGAGAGCAAGAAGAGCCTTTCTTCGTCAACGCCGAGCAGATCTTCCCCGAGCCAAGGCTGCATACCGATCGTCCAAGGAGTAAGGCAGAGCGGCCGTCGCTTTCCCGAGCCTCTATCGTCACCCCCCAGAATCAAAAATAAATAATCGTACTTAGTCTGCTGTACCTAGGTTTTCGTCCCTAGGCTTTCTTTGTACGAACGAGTTTGTATTGTGAGTCTAAGTTCAGTCCTCCGATAATTTTTCTGTTCTTTTACAATCAATGGCAAACAGACATGCTACTAAAAAACGATCGTCATGATAGACCTCTGTACTATACAGGATATATCGGGGCAATTAAGGTAGATCGGATGCATATCGATCCGGGTTCCTCCCTCAGCATCATCCCTAGAAGTTTACTCCAAATTCTAGGGATCCCTTTGCACAAGATATCTACAACAAATACAACTATCATGGCTTTCAATGCTGGAAGAAGCCACCTGCTGGGCAAGATCCGTCTCAAGTGCCAAATTGGTGATCTCCGAACAGAGGTTTCTTGCTATGTAATCAACGCCAATGTGTCCTACAATGTCTTATTGGGACGTTCGTGGATACACGAGAACATGATTGTTTCTTTTACCCTTCACCAGTGCTTCAAGTACGTCAACGATGATGGAATCGTGAAGACTGAGTTTGCCGATGTCGATCCTTTTAAGGGTATTGAAGCCTACTATGGAGATTCGGTACTTTACCAATCTCGACCCTCCAAGGATGATGGCAACGAAGCTGATGATGAAGCTGAAATGAGTTCATCCGCCAGTGACGGTCCCCTGGTTATCCGAGTCAAATAACGTATTACTCTAAAAAGTACTCCAATGCCTCTCACAATTCGGGTCAAAAAGAAGACTCCTAATATTATCAAACCATTGACCATCACTCTCCGCGAAACAACTCGGATGGAAGCTGCTGAAGTCCGTCCTCTCAATCCTGACGAGTTACCCTATGTGGTGAACTTAATTAAGTCTGTGACTCCTGTTCCGAATAATGATCCTCTCAATGAGTATATCAATACTTAAAATAATGTACCTTCAGTGGATGATATTATCCCTGATGAAGAACTTGCATATTTTCTAAGTAAATGTTTATCTATGAATTACTCCGATGTCTACCAATATGTAAACTAGTATATAGATATATTGTACGCCCTAGAGCATGTCATAGGACCACATCTCTGTATGCTGGTCACGATGCCTCATCAACGGGAAAAAGTCTGGCCAGAAGATATCCACTACTTCTTCATTCCAACTAGAAAGAATGGTGAAGAATTGATCATCTTCGGTCGAATAATTGGCGAAAGAAAGTTTATTCTGGACTTTACTACTCCCAATCGCAACACTGAAGCTGACAATGATTCTGGAAAAATGTAAATTTACCAATATAGTTGGCAGGCCAAGAATATCAACCAGAACATGGGATATGATATAAAAAGCGACCATGGACTAAACTACGGTCAAGGGCGACGATTGAAAATACGTCACTTTGCTCCTCCCGGCAAACCCAAGAACTATTATCAACAAAAAGGTGTTGGTTTGGGTTATGTTACTCCTCCAACAACTCCTGAAGGATCATACGACGAAGTGGATCATTGTTCTCATTCTTCTGATTCCTGCCTCTGGGACTCAGACTCCAGCATTGGAGACATGTTCAAAGCAACTTTGTCCGTCAACATGGTGTCAGTTGACCAAATTGTAGACGATGTCCAATCAATCAAGCTTGAACAATGGGCCCAAAAGATAGATACCAGGTGGGAGTTACATTTCGAACAACGTGAACCACCTACTGAAGACGAAGTCGTCCAAGTTAATTTAGGAGATGAATCATCTCTTAAACCAATCTTTATCAGCAAAAGTCTGTCTGGTGAAGAACGACACTCTTATACAGCTTATAAGAGAATATATTGACATCTTTGCATGGAGCTATCAAGACATGCCAAATTTGGACCATAAAGTTGCTATGCACCGCCTAAATATCTCGTCTAAAGCTAAGCCATTGAAGCAGAAGCTATGACAGTTCCGACCAGATATCATGGAAGCCATCGAGAGTGAAGTCAAGAAGCTTATTTCAAGTAGGTTCATTCACAATGTACAACACCCTGACTGGGTCACTAACATTGTTCCAGTCATAAAAAAAATGGTAAAGTTTGAGTCTGTATCGATTATCCTAAATTGAACTCTACATGTCCGAAAGATGAGTTCCCTCTACCGATCACCGACGTAATGATCGACAATACATGCGGCTACGAGCGGATGTCCTTCATGGATGGGTTCTCAGGCTACAACAAGATCAAGATGTTCCCCAATGATGAAAAACACACATCTTTTCGAACACCGTCGGGGGTATACTGCTATACGGTAATGCCCTTCGGATTGAAAAATGCAGGGGCAACATACCAACGAGCTATGAACAAAATTTTTTGCAATCATTTGAGAAAAACAGTGGAATGCTACGTAGACAATATCGCAGTTAAAAGTCATCTCAAGGGAAACCACCTCCAAGATTTGAAAACAGTGTTCGAACTAATCCGTGGACGCCAACTCAAGATGAACCCAACCAAGTCTTTCCTGGGAGTTTTCAACGGCTAGTTCCTTGGTTTTTTATTACTTCAAATGGTATACATCTTAACCCGGAGAAAGTGAAAGCTATCTTCGATATGCGTCCTCTAAGAAACCTTAAGGAGCTACGCGGACTTCAAGCAAGGCTAGCCGACATCAGACGATTCATTTTAAATCTTTCTGGAAGGTGTCAACCGTTTACTCAGCTCATGAAGAAAGAAGTATCTTTCGTCTGGACTGAACAATATCAACGTGCATTTGATGACATCAAGAAGTATCTCACAAGCCCCCAGTGTTGGTGGCTCCGGTAATTGGAAAGCCTTACTTATTGTATGTCCGTGCTATGGATCATTCCTTTGGTGCCCTATTAGCTAAGAAGAATGAAGGCAGCCATAAACAAGCAATCTACTGCCTCAGCCGCATGATGGTGGGTGCCGAGCACAGATACAGACATGTTGAAAAAGAATATCTCGTACTGGTATTTACTATCCAGAAAACATGTCACTATGTGTTTGGGCAGACTATTCACATCATATCTAAAGTCAATCCTCTCAGAATATAGTCATGACTAAACTGTGTTATCTTAATTCTGGTTTAGCGACATAGGCAATGTTGTTGACTCCATGCGATATGTTGTTCATTCCTCAGAAGGCAGTAAAAGGCCAAGCATTAGCTGATTTCTTTGCAGCTCATCCGGTACCAGAATCTTCGAAACTCTACGATGAAATCCCAGATGAAGTAGTAGGGTTTAACATCGCAACTGAGCAAATCCCTATTTGGCGAATGTTTTTTGACGGTGCGTTAAGAACAGGACCTAAAGGAAATATTGTAGCCATAGTAGGCATCGTGCTTGTGTCACCCGACCATCTGGTTATACACCGTGCATATTCTCTTATGGAACCTTGTACCAACAACGTGGCAGAATATAATACTCTACTGATTGGCCTTCAATTGGCAAAAGAACTAGAAGTTGACTATCTATAATCTTACGACAATTCTAAGCTAATAGTTAGTCTAGTCCGAGGGGATTATGAAGTTCGTCACAAAGATCTCATCCCATATCACAAAGCGACAATCAAATTAGCTTCTACCTTCGCTTGATTCTTCATCGAGCATGTACCTCGATTATAGAATATAGAAGCAGATGCTTTAGCCGATCTTGCTGCTTTCTTGACCATCCCTACTAATACTCACCATTCGATCACAGTGTCTGGTTGAGAGTTATTGTGTGTGAAAGATGCCTTGCATATTCATCACAATTATGCAACAGAAACATACGTCAATGTTAAAGACTGGAGATTTTCATTCATAGACTACGCCATCTACGGAATCCTTCCTGGGGATCCAATGAAAGAAGTGTCTGTCCAAAGGCGATCCCTCAGATTTTACTATGATACACCTACCAAAATGTTGTACCGACGCTCTTATGACGGGCTACTGTTACGATGTTTATCAGACACAGAAGCCAAACATGCACTCCATAAGGCTCATGACGGAATCTGTGGTGCACATCAACAAGGCCCCAAATTATAAGATCGCCTCAAACGAATGGATTATTATTGGCCCATGATGATAGCAGATGTCATTGAATATGTAAAGAAGTGTAGGGCTTGTCAATTCTATGTCGATTTTAAATATTATTCTTCGGAATTTCTATACCAGACGGTGGCATCTTGGCCTTTTGAAGCCTGGGGTATGGACGTCATCGACCCAATCAGCCCGCCATCCTTCAGACGATATCGATTTATCCTAGCTATAACCAATTGCTTCTCTATATGGGCGGAAGCTATACCGTTCATCGAAGTAAATACGTCAAACATGATCAGTTTTATCAAACATCACGTTATCTACCGCTTCGGCCTACCTCGTAGGATCATCCATGATAATGGTCCACAATTTATGAGCCATGCATTCTATCGGTTCTACGATAAGAATCGAATTCTGAATGTAGCCTCTACTGCTTACAATCCAGCGGCTAATGGATTAGCAGAATCCTTCAATAAGACTATCATCAAAGTTCTCAAGAAGTTCATGTCTTCAAATAAGTACGATTGAAATTAGAAACTCGCCGAATGTCTCTTGCCTATCGTACAATAGTCCAGACTCCAACAGACAGTACGCCATTCTCTCTGGTTTATAGGAATGAAGCAGTTCTTCCCTAGAAATCTAGATTCTCTCTCTTCGAGGAGCCTTAGCCAATGAGTTGACCGCCGAAGAAAGTTACCGTCTACGACTACAAATGCTGGAAGCGCTAGACGAAAAACACTTATTAGCTCAACAATGTATTGAGCTATACCAAGCAGGACTTTCCAGAGCCTTTAATAAAATGGCGAAGGAAAGAATCTTTCAAGTTAGGGATCTGGTCTTAGCAGTGAGAAGACCAATGGTCATGACGCATAAGACAAAAGAAAAATTCTAGCCTAAATGGGAAGGTCTTTTCATTATAGAATCAGTGTATTCTAACAGTACGTAACGACTAACCAAGCCTGATGGTGACTTTCTAATGATGCCGATCAACGGCAAGCTACTGACGAAATACTATGTATAACCTTTATGAGCAGTGTTCACATATACCCTGTTTCAGTCATATAAATGTACAGTACAATGTTTATTTGATTCAAAAAAATCATCTAACTATTATCTATATTTCAAGAGTCTTGAATACACCATGGATATTAGGTCCTCTAAAAAGATTCCCCATTGGAATTATCTTCGTCTTACGAAAACAGTCACGTCCATATTACCTCTGAACTATTTTCTAATAATTAATCCCAGTGGGATAATTATGAAATGTTTTGCCACGTCCATATAACCTCTGAGTAAAGCATTCATCAAAGATAATTACGTCCATATTACCTCTGAATTATCCACTCCTACCTAATATTATATATCCATCCACGTCCATATTATCTCTGGTCAGATATAGAACATTCTATGCTATTATGTCTATATTACCTCTATTAGCAGCTTCTTTCAACTTATTATCTGTATTCAAGAACCTCGAATATAAAATAGATAATAGGTTCACATCAAATTTTCCAGTGGAATAACTATCAGAAATATCTCTACTACGTCCATATTACCTCTAGTTCTGATATTTCATAAATCATATTCATCAGTTCAAAAAGCCAAAAGATTATTTATTTGAATCATTCTCAAAAAGGCAGAATACAAGAGTTTCTCGGCTAAAAAGAGCCAATTACAAACAAAAGACTTAAGGGATACACAATCGATCGATGCTATCCCACAGAGCCTTGATTTTAGCTTGAGATTTAATAATGGTACGACGACGTGCTTCTTTCTGCCGAGCAGCTTCATCATTGAAAGGAATCAGTTTTATATGCTCTTCTTCCAATTTTACCAGCTGAGCCTTCAATTAGTCTGAAGTTGTGACAGTCGCAGCAGCCTGAACCACGTACTCTTTCTGCTCAGACGCAACTGTTCGTAAGTCCGCCTCAAGCTGGACAAACTCTTTGTAAAGCTGCACAATCTGATTGTGCTTTTCAGTGATCTGGATGGCCAGCATATTCTTTGAGGCAATACTAGCCCTACCTGCAGCATCAAACTGTTCATACTGATCAGCCAGCTCACTGATCTCTTTAGCCAACACCTCCTTCCTCGCCTATAATTTAGCCTCCTCCTCCTCAAGAGCTGCAATCAGAGCTACGTCCTCCTAAAGAAATAATGATATTGGGCTTTGCTGAATGACTTCTTAGAGTTTGAAAACTTGATTTTCTAGGTCAATGATGACCTTCCTTAAAGCATTAGATCGCTCTTCATAGCCATCAATGCTTTCAAGGGTTGTCACCTGACATTCAGCAACAGCCTTCACAGGTCCAAATGCGACGTTTCCATTCAAAACTCCAGGAAGCTTTACTTTCAAAATGGAGTAGAAAGCTTTCATGATTTCCTGAGCCATCTCATCGTCTTCAGAAGAGGTCGTTGGAGATGAAGCTTGATGGGGATCTTCTGTCCCAGGAAGAGCTACTTGGGAGGAAGCCGAACCTGACATTTAAAGAATATACATATCAGTGACAAAAAACTTACTTAAAAGAGTATGAAGGAGTTGTAATTTCATACCTCCTGTCGGCTTAGTATCAACTGGAGCTAGGAAAATGAGAGAAGACCCAGGTCGCTCACTATCAACATCAGCCAAAGCAGCATCAGGCTGCTTGCCTTCCACGATCCCAGTTGGACCCGAAGCAGATTCAATAATGGCCGTCTCGACGGGCCGATAAAAGACTTCTTCAGTAACCGATGTCGATTTACTGGAAGAACCAAGGGCAGCTTCTTTTCTAGCCCCGGTATCTGGGACAACATTTGCGATTTGTTCCCTCTTCTTGTCTATAAGGGAATATACGACAGAAGGCAGCCTCACAAGTTGTACGCAAAATTAAACTCGAAAAATCTCATCCGAAGAAAAGTACAAGAATGACATACCCAGAGGAGGGTAAGCTGATTGGACTTGATTTTCCTCCAAATCTTTCATCGTAGCTCCTATCGCAGACATATCCCACAATGAAATGTCATATGAGGGACTGCCCTTCTGATCGCCATCATGATTTGGGCCTTCGCGCTGATTATCCCTTTGGTCAAACCTTACAACTGAAGAAGACCCACCTTCATTCATTGGTTGAGGACGAGAAGGGGACACCATTGTTATGTCCACCTCTTCAGACGAAGAAGACCTACCTTGGCCGTAACTTCAACCTCCTGCATATAGGACAAATGCAATGTGCAAAGGACAAACGCAATGGTGAGAAAGCTTCTAACGGTTTGACCAAAACGGTTATGAAGTCTATGAAAGGATCTACCTCCTGAATGGTAATGGCTCGCAACACCGTTCCACCTCTCCCGGTCTGCCGGGAAGATCTTCTGGAAGGAGGCAAGCCGGCGCTTATATCCGTGACCTTCTTTCTCCCTCTGGAGACAACAACCTTCTTCCTTTTGGACCGTTGAACCAACTCAGTAGAAGCTTTCCACTTGTGAGGAGTATCAAGAGGAGGATCTTTAGTATCCTCTCTCCGAGGCACTGTAACAATCGGCTCCTCAAGAATGACTCTCTGTCGTGGCTCTGCAGCCGGCTCAGCTGAGGGTACGGCACCTTTCCTTCTGTGACACCGTATTGCACGTACTCTTCCCATACTAGTAAGAGTAGGGGTCAGCCTAGTCCCCGATATTAAACTCTTTTCACGGTCATACCGAGGATGAAGGGTATTCACCTGAATATAGAACATAGCAACAACAAAGAGCATATGGGTTTCAGGCTTATCTTCTGGCAAGGTAAAAACTGCCCCCGTACATTCAGCGTTGTAGTAACCCCATGCACGTGCCCCGTCGTTCAGGCTTCCTATCGACTGTAGATGAGGGCTGGGGTTGCCCAAAAGAAGTTGGCTGTGGCCGAACTACCGTATAAAGCGACTCAATAGATAAGGTTTCAGGAAAGTGTGGTTCCTATTCCTGAGTACCAGATGGGAAGGCCTGATGGACTGGAGCCAACGGAATGCCCCAATAGGAAGGCTAGTAGTGAGTGCTCCCTCATCTACTAATGTGTCTCCAGTACGGCCACTACCAGACGAAGGCGACACTTTAAAGAACTCCTAATTCTGCAGGAAACTCAAAGCCTTCCTGCAAACGGGAACCCCTGTGACGGTCCAGTCTGCATCTTTGATTCTCCGAAGAAAGGTGTCTTCCGCCAAAGAGTCTGTCATTAGCCCGGCATTCATTAATCTGGGACAGTATAGCACCAGCCATCCTATCAGGTAATGAAAAGAAAATTCAGTACTGACAAAGTCCGTTCCACCATCAAGCGTCACCACGTTAACAACAAAGTGTCGCAAGCCTCATTGGATGGCGCAGACCATCGCAGGAAGCAGGGCAAGCTGGTATCCAAATGCCAGCTTTACAGCCGGAAGTATCATACCTCGACTTATCCTTTCAATAGACCCTGAACCACGAAGGACTATACAATCACAGAGCCATGTCATCAAAAAGGCGGCTATTACAGCCTTTTTCGACAACTTAAACTCAGCCTGCTTGAAGAAATGATAAACCGGGAAGTTTCCCTCAGGATCATCCCTATCTTCAGTATCTACTGCCCTGTGATCGGTCATTAACTGCTCTATCTCAGATTTCGTCGAAGGCTTACGAGTCAAAAAAAAGACTGGGCCGTCTACTTCTTTTTTAATGAAGATGTAGTTGGTCCAAGCTCTCGTATGGGGAAGGGGCCCCCCAGTCTTACCATTCTTTGTGACCTGCTGACAAATAAAGAGGTGATCGAGTAACTCTTATGTACACCTCCATCATCTGGGAGTTCTCTCTCTCCAAATCCAAGAGCTCCTCATCACAGGGTGTAACGTCCAGAACAAGAATACTAGAGAGCGGGGGCTTTCATAGCCAGCTACGTATATTGAAGTACAACCCACCTTGCTATACGGTCACGACTGTCTAGATATATGAAGGTTTAACTACAAGCCGTCAGTCTCTTAAGGTCACGAACAAGCCTATTGTATCAATCTCAAACAAGTAATAACAGTTATAAGATATCTAAGCACCAAATATTCAATAGTAAGGCACCCATACATTACATATTTGGATGATCATGAAGCTAGTCGTACAAAATGTCAAGACTAGCAAGAGTTTCATTCATACATGATCAACCCTAGGATTTGTCAATCATGTTACAGCCCGTAGGCAGACAGTAAGTAAAGGTGCAATCGAGCTAACACGTGCTTATTGGCTAAACGCCTCAAAAGAATATTTATACAATAGAGTGGAAGAACAAAAGGAACCCACTCGTTGCCTTGGTTACACCTGTAGTCACCATCTGGCTGGAAGGTAGGTAGATCTTCTGGAGCTGCTCCGATATCTGGCCATACAAAACCAGCTGGGTCAGACCCCAGAAAGATCAAGTGCCACAAAGGAGGCTGCACTTAGGAACTAAAACCAGCATATAATAAATGGATATTAAGATAATTATATATAAAGAAAACTGATAATAACAGAGCCAACAACAGTGAATTGAGTATGAGGAAAGTATTCAGGTAGCCAGGTCGCAACCCTTAAACCAAACAAGGACCGGGGTTGTAACCCTTCACCTAAATAGAAACCCGTCTCAAATTCTTGTTGGCAAAGTAAAACATGACGAGCATAACATAGGGTGCAATAAGACAATAAATGAAGAAAGGACACAGAACTGCTCCGGGAGCCAAGTTACAACCCTTAAACCAAACAAGGACCGGGGTTGTAACCCTTTGCCTGAACAGAACTTGGCCTCTGATCATTATTGTTAAGGTAAGCATAAATAATCATGTTATTGAAGTAACCAGATACCAGAACTGGAAAAGACTTAGACTCCATTCAACATTCACGGCCAAGCAACAAGTACGGCTTGATACTTTAACTAACTAGGGTTATCACAGGCCTAGTTAGTAGCAAGATGCAATAAGATTATTCCAACAGCCACAAGCCCTGCAGACCATCCAGGTTATCTAGACGCAATTTGGGGATTGAATTCATGTGGGTACATCGTCCAAAGAACATATATACCCTAAAATAGCTTGAAGGGTGCAACATATGACAGTGTGTTGGAAATATGCCCTACTCGACGGCAGGCTACAGATCCAATTATAGGGCGCCCAGATAACGAGATTGCCTGTAGCTGGAAAATCTCTTTATGACTACTGGATTATTCTAGTTATTAGCCTTAATCAGTTTAAGTAGGTACCCCTGACCGTGGTACTGAGGGGCCCATGTCCTAGACATGATGCAAGACCATACTGGTTCACTTGTACAAACACAATCGTCTACGGTGTCTAGGCCATTCATTCTTGTCATTTCATTCTTGTCATGTCATGCTAGCCGTCGCAACAGCATTCAATAGTTTCTATCATGCTTGCTTGTTATGTCTTGTTGTGTCATGTTAACTTCATACCGTGCCGTGTACAATTATCATTTCAAACATATTAAGTAAATTCGTGATTATCAAGTTTATGACAAAAGGCGTATGGGACTCAAAGTCTCTACGCGCGTACCTCTACGCTAGGCCAAGGGGCCTCAGGCATAATGTGGCTTACGCTAGCAAGAGCAAGATGAGATAGCTCTACGCGAACAAAGGTACATACGGGTGGGGTTTTACGCGAGCCAGGGCTTTATGCTAGCAAGCCGTAGGCAAGCGAGGCTATACGCGAGTGAAACACTCGAGCAAGACTTTATGCACGCGAGAGTCTGCTCGAGCCAGGGTTTTACACGAGCACGATTTTATGCGAGCAGGAGGGCCCCAAGCATAAAATTCGATTAAACTCGGCGTAGAACGGAGTACGCTGGCACGCAAATACGTGTGCGTAAAAGGCTGAATAATACGCTGTCACGTAAAACGTAGGCATAAAGGTTAAACACTACGCTAACATGTTAGAACGTGTGCGTAAAACTTTATCTTCTTCCCATGGCCAATACAAGCAAGCGTAAAAGCTTACGAACTCAAGCAAGCCCGGTCTCGGTCAAGTCTCGATGAAATCCAACCATTCAAGAGCCAAACTTGCGTAAAATCGAAATCCTTACTACGTGAAACTCTCCAGTTCGGAAGCAATCCAGTTTAGAAGATCAAAACCATGAAGATCAAAAATGCTAAAAACTTAGATCTACATGAAACGAGCCATGGAATTCGAAAATGCTAAATACTAAAGTGTCTTAGAATCCCATGAGAAAGACAATGGAACAACAAAATCTGAGTTCCTCCATGAAGCAAGTTGCACTTGCCTAAGGCTCTCTCTGGTCGGTGGAGAGAGTTGATAGATGAAGGAGAAGAGTAAATGAAGAGAGAGAATGGGTTGGTAGGTTAATAAATGGAGAGGATGGTGGTAGGTAGGGGTTGGTCCACATGCAAAAACCGAACCAAGCCGAACCAAGCAACCGAAATGCCAAAATAAACCATGAAATGAGGCATGCAATGTGAGTCAAAATACGTACACGTATACCAAAATACGTAATACAAACTATGGTCGTTACAACTCTACCCATGTCACTACTACATTTCTAGCTTGAGGGTATTTTGGTCATTTTTGAATTTTTGGGATTTATTTGGAATTATTGTGAATTATTTAGATTTATTGGAATTTATGTTATTTTAATATTGATTAATTAAACTGATAAGTGGTATGTTGATTTGAGACTAGTTTGGACCTTGTAGACTAGCCTAGAACCCAAACCTAGTTTTAATGACTTGGTTAGATTATGAAACCTTAGGTTAAATTAAGTTAACCATATTCTAGTTAATAAAATCAATTTGGAAATAGGATTTAGAATAGAGAATTGATTAATGACTTGTGACTTCACAAGTCAAGATTAGTGATTTAAGCACATAGAGGCCCAAAGCCCAATACCATGTGAACCTAACCTAACCCTAATCTACTTGGTCGGCCAACACTTAGCATAGGGATTCCCCTACCTATTTAATCCCTCCTAGAAATTAGGGCTAGCCTCCTTAGAATTTCTCAAGTTTTAGAAGAGGTATTTTTCCCACTTTCTTAATTCCTAGAAAATCTATTTTAATTCATTTTTAATCCAAACAAATTGTAATAGGTTCTAATTAGTGTGTTCTTGCTGATTGTGGAGGTTTTTCTCAGTTTATGAGCAATTTGAAGAAGTTTGCTAGCAAGGAGGAACCCTCCTATTGGAAGCTTTTCTTGCATTTGGACACCATTAGGTAAATCACTAAAACTCTTTGTTAGATGCTGATTTTATTGCATAATGACCTAGATCTAAGTGTCCCCTAGCTAACCCTAAATTTCTATAGGTTTTGTGTCCTTTTCGTGTCCTAAATGGACACGTATCAGCCAATGATTTAGGTGTTTGATAAAATGCCCCAAAGTGCATTTCGATCTGGTTTTGGAAAAGTATTTGAATAGAAAATGTTGTTTTGAAGTGGCTTACATGATTCTAGTGTCCTGAGTTTGTTTTGGTGTCGTATCGTGTCTGTTTGGATGCGTGCACACGCGCGTGCGGGCTGTGCGTTTGCCCTGCTGCCTGTGGCCTCATGCTCATTGCATAGGCTACGTGGCAAGCTAGGATTTGACGAGGGGGTGGGGCGGTGACTGACACGAGGGTTCCCAAGCCTCGAGTCGTCTCGTGTCGTGTCGGACACGCACGAGACTCTGCACTAGTTTTGACTGATGGTTCAGTCTGGTTTGAATAGGCTCTGATACGCTATTCGTATCCCTTCTGGACATGCCAGAGACACACTTCGAGGACACTGACACACTCACCTAGACCTAGTCTAACACTAGACTCCAGCACATGGTCTCTCGTGTTGTGCATCGAGTTCAATACGGCTCGACATGGCCGTACGAGGCCTGATATTCATAGTTTTTTGATACATATATTTTCTGTGCTTGGATACTTCGTGTCCACTTTTGTGGACACGAATCTTTCTCTCTGACACAAACACTTATACATAATTATTTACCAACCCATAAATTGTTGTATTAACTAAATTTGATGCTCTAATACTCATTTACCTAGTAATTTATGAAACCTAAAGTATCAGTCCTATTCTGTTAATTCCCAGATTTTAAGAATGAAATTTGCCAACAGTTTAACCCATTTTAATGCTTCTATTTATATGTTTTATATTCTAATATTGTTCTCCTATGTTTAATGTACATGTGTGTCAATTTTGGATGATTTGCATTGAGTATTGGTTTATATTTGGGGACTTGAAGTTGGACTGAAAACTGGGACTGTATAAATTAAATTGATTTTGAGTTGAATTCCTTGTTCTCAAATCTGAGAAATCTGGGACTGTTGTACTTGGTTTTGGTATTAATCTGAAAACTGATTGGGGCATCTACTCACTGTTTTCCTCATGACAGTGTGCACCACCACATTGACTCCTCTCACACACACAAGCTTTCACACACACACACATCCTACCTACACACACATGTACACATGTTCACTGTTTTCCTGTGTAACCCCTCACTGTTACACTCATTCACATTGCACTCTCACCCTCACTCAATAACACACACACACAGTCACTCATACACACACTGTTTTCATGTGTTACACCCTTCATTGATACACACCCACACACTCACTCTCTATCTTTCTATCTCCCTATATATATATATATATATATATATATATATATATATATATATATATATATATATATATATATATATATATATATGTAATGTATATATAATATGTGAATATCTATATATGTATGTAATGTATATAAGTAAAGTTAATGTATATTCAATGTTGGTAGCCTACATATATATGTATATATATATAATGTAATGTATGTAAAATATGCATATGTATATCTATGCAATATTGAATGCATAATGTAATGTATCTAAATATATATGTATATTGATAAATAAGTTAGACATGTTTGAATGTATGCTAGTTATATAGCATATAGCTATATTGTGATATGGTTGGGATAGGCTTGGTTCAGGCTTGCATAGCCTTGTAGTGGTGTGTACTAGCTAGTATAGGCTTGTGTGACCTAGTATAGACTAGTGTAGACTAGTTAGACCAATTTAGACTTGCTAGACCTAGTTTGACCATAGTTGACCAAGTTTGACTTCTATGGTTGACCAGAGTTAACCAAGAGTTGACTTTGGCCTAGATTGACCTAGATTCATTTAGAATGCATTGAATTGCATCTTGTTATCATTTTAGACTTGTTGTGACTTGTGATGTTCTGATTAGGAGCCAGACACCTCTCCTCGACATTACATTTCATCCGGACACTTAGATACCGGGCGAGTACATTCTCTGATCATTTCATATCCTGCTTAGAATTATTTTCCTGCTTTAAATTACTTTATTTGATACTGTCTCGTTGGTCACACGGATTAGTACTATATGGATCCCTTCTTGAGATGTTATCCCTTCAGGGAGTATCGGGTACTTCATGTTCTGTGCGTTTCACATACATGGCGTATCACTATGCTTCATGGTTCATTGAATCACTTATGACATGTACCCTCATGATCACAGAGTCTTCCTTGAATCCTCCCATTTATTGGGCTTCCTAGAATCCTCATTTATGGGACTATCATGTACCACCCTTCGGGGGCCGTTGCATGAATCATAACATAATGTGGCTGGATCCTTGTGTATTGATTGGGGGTACGGGGGAGTAGAAGTGGACATGTGAATAATATCCAAGTAGTATCTCATCAGAATCATTATGTAGTGTCTCATCAGAATCATTCTATGCCATTTACATGTCTATATTGTACTATGACTCACTAGCCACTGTTAGTTCTCTATTGTATAGTAGATATTCTATTACAGTTCTCTCTCTCTATTTACATACTGTATTTCCTTCAGTACCTGTATCATACTTTACTGTATGATTATATTTTTTAACCTGCTATAAACTATTGAGATGTATTGTGCTCGTTCATGTCCTGACTGGACCTGCTGATAAATTTTACAGATAGCCTGGAGGTTGCCTGCTAGCCTAGGGGAGACACAGTAGAGGTTGTATAGATAGCTAGGGTTTTGTTTATAGCTTATTTTCAGTTGTCTTGAGTTGTATATATGGATTACTGTATTTAAGATTTTGACGTGTTTCTGGGTTGTGTATCTTAGACAATTAGACTTCTATCTGATGCATCTCTTTGTGGATTTCATGTTTTATCAATCTTCCATTATGCTCTACCTTAGATGTGATTGAGTTTATATTCTGCTATGTCACCCCCATTCAGGGAGTATAAACTGCTTAGCATTATATTGTTAGATGTTGTGACCTAGGACAGCGTTCTACCGCCGATACTGCGACGTAGGCTGGACGTACCCACTTCTCGTGCCCTTAATCTAGGGTGCGGGTTGTGACACATTTTTAGTGGTGGCCCATGCAGGTCTAGACTAGAAGTGTAGTGGTATTCGAACCGAGTATCACTACAGCCTGCAGTAGGATATAGGATATTAGTTTTCAAGGTACTCAATCACATTAGGAAAAACTCTTTTATTGCCATCGAAATCCTTATTGTCAACTGATTCTTTTTGAATCTTAATTGTCCGCCTTTGTTATTTCGCTTCTTTCTCATAAATTGATACTCTTGTTGGTCTGTCTTCAGGATGGTAGAGACTCGGTCGCAGCGTACCATTCATGGGGATGCTATAGAGGGGACTGCTACCTCTCAGCCAGTACAGCAGGGCCAGGAGGCTGCAGCTCCTGCCACCTCTGCTCGTATTGAGGCTCCAGCAGCAGCAGCCGGGGGTATGCCTCCACCGGCTCGAAGGCATGACCCAGTCATCGTAGAGATGCCTTTCCAGCAACCGTCGCCTACAGGATATGCGGATACGGCATAGATGTTCTCCTATTTCCAGCATTCATGGACCGGCAGCAGGCCCGACAGGACAGGGCATGGAGTTGGCCCTTACGACCGTCGCAGCTCGACCAGTAGTTCAGCAGCCGAGGACACCGGGGATAGAGCAGTTCCAGAAGATGAGCCCTAGAGACTTCCTGGGGACAGAGGGGATTCTATATGCTGATGAGTGGATCGACTATATAGAGGAGATCTTCCGCGTAGCCCGGATACGAGCAGATCTCCAGATTGAGACAGCAGCTAGCCAGATGTGAGATCTTGCTCGCACTTGGTATCAGTCAGACCCCAGGGTGGGGGTAGCTGGGCCGACCTGGAAGGAGTTCAAGGGCTTCTTCAAGAAGAAATTCTTTCCAGATTCAGCGCTCCGAGCCTTGGTGTCGCAGTTCGAGAGCTTAGTTCAGGGGAGCCTGTCATTGGAGGAATACGATGGGGAGTTCGGCCGCCTCGGCAGATTCGTAGAGGGCTTGAGCGAGACGGCGAAGGCCCAGAGGTTCCGGAAGGGTCTGGTCAAGGAGGTCAAGTCCTTGACCAAGGGCAACAGGGATGCCACTTTTGAGGAGATCTTGATGGAAGCCTTATTGGGAGAGGATGATCTTGAGCTTAGGCTCAAGAGGGGGCGAGACCCAGTTGGGGACAGCAGCAGCGGAGGCCAGGCCAAGAGGCTCCATTTTCAATACCAGTAGCCGAGGCAGTTCCAACCGTAGCCGATCCAGCAGAGGCCAGTTCACCAGCAGTAGCAGCCGAGACAGTACCAGCAGGGCCAGAGACAGATTATCACTTGTGCTTACTGTAATAAGCCCGGGCATGTTGCCAATGAGTGCCGAAAGAGGCTAGGCCAGTGCCTAGTGTGTCGTTCAGCAGACCACCAGATGAGGGAGTGTCATATAGCACGAGCAGCTCAGGGAGGAGGAGCCAGGGCTCCAGCAGGCCAGCAGAGGGGACCAGCCCTGCCGACACAGCAGCAGAGATTTATTCAGCATCAGCAGCAGGCCAGGGGAGGCCCGCAGGGGCGAGCTTTCGCCATGGCGGCCGGGGATACAGAATTGATAGGATAGCTGATCGCAGGTTCGATCCTTCTCGACTCCAGTCCAACTTTTACATTATTCGATTCCAGAGCTTCACATAGCTTCATATCAGTATCATTTGTGATTAGACACGGTATCATAGCTGAATCGTTGCCTAGGACTTACAAGATCACGATCGAGGATGGCATTATCCTCGTGAGTGATGTTTATAAGGGTCGGAGTATTGTTTTGGGAGGCCGTGAGTTGGAGGTGATCCTGCTCGTAATGCCATTGTCGAACTATGATATAGTACTTGGTATGGATTGGTTGAGCAGGCACCATGCCAGCATTGATTGCAGAGGGGGTAGAGTTCTCTTCAGAGCGTCGGGGGAGCCAGAGTTCGCATACTCCAGACGTCAGACGGAGCCGAGCAGCGGAGTTTTCTGCGGAGTCTCGGTTGAGGAGCAGACGATTTCATACCCCTTGATAGCAGAGTATATGGATATTTTTCCAAAGGAGTTGCCTGGATTACCACCAGACAGAGACATTGAGTTCTCGATAGACTTGGTTCCAGGAGTTGAACCCATCTCTCAACATGTCTATCGGGTGAATAATAGTGAGTTGGTGGAGCTGAAGAAGCAGGTGGATGAGCTGCAGGACAAGGGCTTCATCCGTTCAAGTTTATTGCCATGGGGTGCACCAGAATTATTTGTGCCGAAGAAGGATGGGTTAGTACGGATGTGTATTGACTATAGGGAACTCAACAATCTCACGATCAAGAACAGATACCCACTGTCGCGGATCGACGATCTTTTTGACCAGTTGAACGGAGCTCGAATATTTTCCAAGATTGATCTGAGGTCAGGATATCACCATGTGAAGGTGAAGGGGGAGGATATTCCCAAGACCGCTTTCAGAACGCGGTACGGGCAGTTTGAGTTTTTGTTTATGCCGTTTGGGCTAACCAATGCACCAGCAGTGTTTATGAACCTGATGAACAAAGTGTTCTACCAGTACCTAGATCAGTTTGTGGTGGTTTTCATTGACGACATCTTGGCATATTCCAAGACTGAAGAGGAGCATGAGGAGCATTTGAGGATAGTGCTGGAGACTCTAAGGAAGGAGAAGCTTTATGGGACGCTCTCCAAGTGTGAGTTCTTCTTGGACGGAATAAACTTTTTGGGGCATGTGGTGACTGGAGATGAGATCTCAATTAACTCCAAGAAGATCATAGCAGTTGAGGCATGGGCCGTACCGACTTCAGTGGCAGAGATCAGGAGTTTGCTGGGGCTGGCAGGATATTATCGGAGATTTGTGCAGGATTTCTTCCGGGTTGCAGAGCCGTTGACTCGGTTGACCCGGAAGGATGCTGAGTTTGTTTGGTCAGAGGAGTGTCAGGCAGCTTTTGATGAGTTGAAGAAGCGGCTTACGACAGCTCCAATTCTGACATTGCCTTCAGGATCAGGGGGATTCACTATTTATAGTGACGCTTCAGGGAAGGGGCTGGGTTGTGTCTTACAGCAGCATAGAAAGGTGATTGCCTATGCTTCCAGGCAATTATGTCCCCATGAGAAGAACTACCCTACCCACGACCTGGAGCTTGCAGCAGTGATATTTGCTCTGAAGTTGTGGAAGTACTATCTGTATGGAGAGAGGGTAGAGATTTTTATAGATCACAAGAGCTTAAAGTATGTGTTCACTTAGAAGGAGTTGAACATGAGGCAGCGCAGATAGCTACAGTTGATGAAAGACTTTGACATATCACTTCAGTATCACCCAGGAAAGGCCAACGTGGTTGCCGATGCCTTGAGTAGGTATCCGACAGCCATGTGTTTGACCATGGACCGTCACTTGCTTGCTGATTTGGAGAGCCTGGGGATTGAGGTAATCATGCCCGGAGTGCAGATGCAGACGTGGGGCATGCAGATACAGTCGGACTTGATGGAGAGGATCAAGGCGACATAGTTTGAGGACGTTGCTCTGCGGTGTCTCCGAGAGCAGGTCCGAGCAGGATTGGTGGAGGGCGAGTTTTCTCTTCTAGAGGATGGTACCTTGAGGCATGATTCCAGGTTATATGTGCCCAACGGAGAGCTCAGGGAGCAGGTTTTGCAAGAGGCCCACAGATCTCAGTACTCTATACACCCGGGTGCCAACAAGATGTACCGAGATCTAAGGGAGCATGTTTGGTGGTATGGGATGAAGCGGGAGGTAGCTCGCTTCGTAGCTAGGTGCTTGGTCTGTCAGCAGGTCAAGGCAGAGAGGCAGAGGCCCGGTAGATTGTTGCAGCCGCTGTCCATTCTCGAGTAGAAATAAGAGCATATCACTATGGATTTCGTATCTGGACTGCCGCGTACACCAGGGAAGAAAGATGCGATTTGGGTCATCGTTGACAGGTTGACCAAATCGGCCCACTTCTTGCCATTCAAGGTAGGTACGTCTACGGAGAGGCTTGCAGAAATATACATGCGGCAGATAGTCAGGATTCATGGGGTTCCGGTCAGCATCGTCTCAGATCGGGATAGTCGCTTTACTTCCCATTTCTGGAGGAGTCTGCAGACCAGCTTGGGCACTCAGCTCAAGTTTAATACTGCATACAAGCCCTAGACGGACGGACAGTCAGAGAGGACTATTCAGACACTTGAGGATATGCTGTGGACGTACGTCCTGGACTTTGGAGGTTCCTGGAAGGATTATCTACATTTGGTGGAGTTTGCTTACAACAACAGTTTCTAGGCCAGTATTGAGATGTCACCTTTCGAGGCTCTGTACGGGCGTAGGTGTCGTACACCCTTATCTTGGGATGATGTTGGTGAGCGAGCTTTACTGGGGCCAAAGATGGTTGTTGACGCAGCAGAGAAGGTGAAGCTCATCAGGGACAGACTTCGCGTGGTGCAGGACAGACATTGGCACTGGGCCGATAGCTACCGGAGGCCGTTGGAGTTTGAGGTACAGATTAGAGTAGGATTAGATTTAGGTTTGTTTGTTGTGATTTTGATCATGTTTGATTATTTAATAATTGAGACCTTGCTTGTGATTAGGTTGGAGACCAGGTTTTCTTGAGGATATCTCCGACTCGTGGTATGATACGTTTTGGTGGAGGCGGAAAGCTTAGCCCGCGCTTCATCGGCCCTTTGCCACCTGCACTAGTGGCAGCAAGAGAGTCAGTGACGTGGCATACAGGCTAGACTTGCCACCTGCACTAGTGGGGGTCCACAACGTATTCCACGTATCACAGTTGAGACGGTACGTGGCTGATCCTAGCCATGTGCTCGATCATTCGGAGATTGAGGTTGGACCTTCTCTCAGCTATCCAGAGCAGCTAGTAGAGATTCTGGATCGACGGAAGAAGGTACTGAGGAACCATGTGATACCCTTGGTACGCGTCGTATGGAGGCATCATTCTCCAGAAGAGTCAACCTAGGAGCGAGAGGATGAGATGAGCGAGCGTTACCCATCTTTTTGGACCATGAGGTATACTTCCTATCCTTCTCATCAGTTTCATGTCGCCTTTCAATTTCGAGGACGAAATTCTTTTAAGGAGGGTAGATTTGTCACTACCATATTTCTAGCTTGAGGGTATTTTGGTCATTTTTGAATTTTTGGGATTTATTTGGAATTATTGTGAATTATTTAGATTTATTGGAATTTATGTGATTTTAATATTGATTAATTAAACTGATAAATGGTATGTTGATTTGAGACTAGTTTGGACCTTGTAGACTAGCCTAGAACCTAAACCTAGTTTTAGTGACTTGGTTAGATTATAAAACCCTAGGTTAAATTAAGTTAACCATATTCTAGTTAATAAAATCAATTTGGAAATAGGATTTAGAATAGAGAATTGATTAATGACTTGTGACTTCACAAGTAATGATTAGTGATTTAAGCACATAGAGGCCCAAAGCCCAATACCATGTGAACCTAACCTAACACTAATCCACTTGGCCGGCCAACACTTAGCATAGGGATTCCTCCACCCATTTAATCCGTCCTAGAAATTAAGGCTAGCCTCCTTAGAATTTATCAAGTTTTAGAAGAAGTATTTTCCCAACTTCCTTAATTCCTAGAAAATCTATTTTAATTCCTTTTTAATCCAAACAAATTGCAATAGGTTCTAATTAGTGTGTTCTTGCTGATTGTGGAGGTTTTTCTCAGTTTGTGAGCAATTTGAAGAAGTTTGCTAGCAAGGAGGAACCCCCCTATTGGAAGCTTTTCATGCATTTGGACACCATTAGGTAAATCACTAAAGCTCTTTGTTAGATGCTGATTTTATTGCATAATGACCTAGATCTAAGTGTCCCCTAGCTAACCCTAGATTTTTGTAGGTTTTGTGTCCTTTTCGTGTCCTAAATGGACACATATCAGCCATTGGTTTAGGTGTTTGATGAAATGCCCCAAAGGGCATTTCGATCTGGTTTTTGAAAAGTATTTGAATAGAAAATGTTGTTTTGATGTGGCTTACATGATTCTAGTGTCCTGAGTTTGTTTTGGTGTCGTATCGTGTCTGTTTGGACGCGTGGACACGTGCGCGCTGGCTGTGCGTTTCCCCTGCTGCTCGTGGCCTCGTGCTCGTTGCACAGGCCACGTGGCGAGCTAGGATTTGACGAGGGGGTGGGGCCAGTGACTGACACGAGGGCCCCTAAGCCTCGATTTGTTTCATGTCGTGTCGGACACGCACGAGACTCTACTCTAGTTTTGACTGATGGTTCAGTCGAGTTTGAATAGGCTCTGATACGCAGTTCGTATCCCTTCTGGACATGCCATGGACACACTTCGTGGACACTGACACACTCACCTAGACCTAGTCTAACACTAGACTCGAGCACAAGGTCTCTCGTGTTGTGCATCGAGTTCAATGCGGCTCGATATGGCCGCACGAGGCCTGATATTCACAGTTTTCTGATACATATGTTTTCTGTGCTAGGACACTTTGTGTCCACTTTTGTGGACACGAATCTCTCTCTCTGACACAAACACTTATACACAATTATTTACCAACCCATAAATTATTGTATTAACTAAATTTGATGCTCTAATACTCATTTACCTAGTGATTTATGAAACCTAAAGTATCAGTCCTATTCTGTTAATTCCCAGATTTTAAGAATGAAATTTGCCAACAATTTAACCCATTTTAATGCTTCTATTTATATGTTTTATATCCTAATATTGTTCTCCTATGTTTAATCTACATATGTGTCAATTTTGGGTGATTTGCATTGAGTATTGGTTTATATTTGGGGACTTGAAGTTGGACTGAAAACTGGGACTGTATAAATTAAATTGATTTTGAGTTGAATTCCTTGTTCTCAAATCTGAGAAATCTGGGACTATTGTACTTGATTTTGGTATTAATCTGAAAACTGATTGGGGCTTCTACTCACTGTTTTCCTCATGACAGTGTGCACCACCACATTGACTCCTCTCACACACACATCCTACCTACACACACACATGTACACATGTTCACTGTTTTTCTGTGTAACCCCTCACTGTTACACTCATTCACATTGCACTCTCACCCTCACTCAATAACACACACACAGTCACTCATACACACACTGTTTTCCTGTGTTACACCCTTCATTGATACACACTCACACACTCACTCTCTATGTTTCTATCTCCTTATGTATATATATATATATATGCAATGTATATATAATATGTGAATATCTATATATGTATGTAATGTATATATGTAAAGTTAATGTATATACAATGTAGGTAGCCTACATATATATGTATATATATATATAATGTAATGTATGTAAAATATGCATATGTATATCTATGTAATATTGAATGCCTAATGTAATATATCTAAATATATATGTATATTGATAAATAAGTTAGACATGTTTGAATGTATGCTAGTTATATAGCATATAGCTATATTGTGATATTGTGATATTGTGATATAGTTGGGATAGGCTTGGTTCAGGCTTGTATGGCCTTGTAGTCTTGTGTGACCTAGTATAGACTAGTGTAGACTAGTTAGACCAATTTTGACTTGCTAGACCTAGTTTGACCATAGTTGACCTAGTTTGACTTCTAGGGTTGACCAGAGTTGACCAAGAGTTGACTTTGGCTTAGATTGACCTAGATTCATTTAGAATGCATTGAATTGTATGTTGTTATCATTTTAGACTTGTTGTGACTTGTACTGTTCTGATTAGGAGCCAGACACCTCTCCTCGGATAGTACATTTTCTCCGGACACTCAGATACCAGGCGAGTACATTCTCTGATCATTTTATATCCTACTTAGAATTATTGTCCTGCTTTAAATTACTTTACTTGATACTGTCACGTTGGTCACACGGATTAGTACTATATGGATCCCTTCTTGAGATGTTATCCCTTCAGGGAGCATCGGGTACTTCACGTTCTGTGCGTTTCACTTACATGGCGAATCACTATGCTTCATGTTTCATTGAATCACTTGTGACATGTACCCTAATAATCACAGAGTCTTCCTTGAATCCTCCTATTTATTGGGCTTCCTAGAATCCCCATTTATGGGACTATCAGGTACCACCCTTCGGGGGCCGTTGAATGAATCATAACATAACCTGGCTGGATCCTTGTGTATTGATTGGGGGTACGGAGGAGTAGAAGTGGACATGTGAATAATATCCAAGTAGTATCTCATCAGAATTAATCCGTAGTGTCTCATCAGAATCATCCTATGCCATTTACATGTCTATATTGTACTCTGACTCACTAGCTACTATTAGTTCTCTATTGTATAGCAGATATTCTATTACAGTTATCTCTCTCTGTTTACATACTGTATTTCCTTCAGTACCTGTATCTTACTTTACTGCATGATTATATTTTCTAACCTGCTATGAACTTTGAGATGTATTGTGCTCGCTCCTGTCCTGACTGGACCTGTTGATAACTTTTACAGATAGCCTGGAGGTTGCCTGCAAGCCTAGAGGAGACACAGTAGAGGTTGTATAGATAGCTAAGGTTTTGCTTATAGCTTATTTTTAGTTGTCTTGAGTTGTATTTATGGATTACTGTATTTGAGATTTTGAGGTGTTTCTGGGTTGTGTATCTTAGACACTTAGACTTCTATCTAATGTATCTCTTTGTGGATTTCATGTTTTATCTATCTTCCATTATGCTCTACCTTAGAGGAGTTTACATTCTGCTATGTCACCCCCATTCGGGGAGTATAAACTGCTTAGCATTATATTGTTAGATGTTGTGACCAAGGACAGCGTTCTACCGCCGACACTGCGACGTAGGCTGGACGTACCCACTTCTCGTGCCCTTACTCTAGGGTGCGGGTCGTGACAACCCACCTTAAAAGACTTCCGTCCTTGGAATTTAATTAAGAGGCTAGAGAGGCAAGGACAAGCTATACTAATCACAGACAAGCTATAACAAGGCAAGCAATCATTCATTCAAGCAACGAACTGAGAGCATAAGGCATACGGAAGACATTATACCTTACGAGTCAAACAGGTCAGGATATCGCGATCGGATATAATCCTCACGCTCCCACGTTGACACACTCAAAGAGTGATGACCCCAAGCAACACGGACTACCTTAATAGTCTTGTTCTTGAGTATCTTCTCTCTTCGGTCCAATATAGACACGGGCCTCTCCTCATACGAATCGTTGGTACCAACAACCAATTTCGAATGATCCTGGATATAGCTCGGGTCCGGGATATACCGTCATAGTTGGGATACATGAAACACGTCATACACCTCACATAACGACGGCAGAAGAGCAAGACGATAGGAAACATTACCTACTCGCTCCAGAATATCGAACGGCCCTATATACCTAGGACTAAGCTTTCCCCGCACGCCGAAAAGAATGACGCCACGGTTTGGCAAAATCCTCAGGAATACATGGTTGTCGATAGAAAACTCAAGGGAACGCCGATGAGAATTGGCCCAATGACGCTGGCGATCTTGCGCTACGCGAAGATGATCTCTGACTCTCCTGACCACCTCAACCGTCTGAACAAATATTTTCGGACCGAGCATCTGCCTCTCACCAACATCATCCCATGCTAGCAGAGATCTGCACTTCCTACCATATAGTGCCTCGAACGGTGCCATCTGGATACTGGCCTGGAAATTGTTGTTGTACGAGAACTCCACTAGGTGTAGGTGATCTTTCCACGAACCACCGAAGTCGAGTGTACAAGATCGCAATATATCTTCCAAGGTTCGTATGGTACGCTCTGACTGACCATATGTCTGCGGATGATAAGCTGAGCTGAAGTGGAGGTGAGTTCCCAAACTCTCTTGCAGGCTGCGCCAAAAGTGTTACGTAAATCTTGAATCTTTGTCCGAGGTGATACTGACTAGTACACCATAAAATCTGATGATTTGCCTGAGGTACATCTCTGCTAGTTGAGCCGTCGACTGACCAACTCTGAATCGGAGAAAGTGAGCCACCTTCGTGAGCCTGTCTATAATGATCCAAATAGCATCTCTACCGGGCGGGGACCTCGGTAATCCAGTCACGAAATCCATGGTTATATGCTTCCACTTCCATTCTGGAATCTGCAAGGGCTGAAGAAGTCCAGCTGGCCTCTGATGTTCAGCTTTATCTTGTTGGAAAACCAAACATCGAAAGACAAACCGGGCTATCTCCCTCTTCATGCCATTCCACCAAAAGTGCTGACGGATATCACGATACATCTTTATGCCACCGGGATGAACATAATACTGCGAACTGTGAGCTTCTGTCATGATTTCCTGTCTGATATTACTACTGGGTATACAAAGACGCCTCCCATGTCGAAGTGTACCGTCTTCATGAATGCATAACTCTGGTCTTCGTCCTGTCCACACTCTGCTCTAAGCCGCTGAAACTTAGAATCTGTTGACTGTGCCATCCAGATCCTCTCAACTATGCTAGACTGAACTTGCATACTGGCCATCAATGCCATATTGGTAGGAAGGACAATTGCTATACCCATCTTCTGAAGATCTGCTAATAACTCTGGTTGCGTTGTTAGAAAATAAGCTCCGGCTCTCCTGCTCAATGCATCTGCTACTACGTTGGCCTTCCCAGGATGATTCTACAGGTCGACATCATAATCCACAAGTAGCTCTAGCCATCTCTTTTGACGCATGTTTAGATCCTTCTGAGTGAACACATACTTCAGGCTCTTGTGGTCGGTGAATCTCCACCCTATCTACATATAAGTAGTGTCTCCACAACTTAAGTGCAAACACTACTGCTGCCAACTCCAAGTCGTGGGTTGGATAATTCCTCTCTTGATCACGAAGTTGGCGTGATGCATAAGCTATTACCTTCCCATGCTACATCAGAACACATCCTAAACCTCTGTCGGAAGCATCACAATACACTGAAAATCCTCCGATCCTATCCGGAAGCGTGAGAATGGATGCCATCATCAAACCACACCTCAACTTCTCAAAAGAATCCTGACACTCTGCTGTCCAAGCAAACTGCACAACCTTACGGGTCAACTGGGTCAATGGCACTGAAATCCAAGCAAAGTCTGAAACAAATCCCCGGTAGTAGCCGGCCAAGCCAAGAAAACTGCGAACTTCTGCAACTGTGCTGGGTACTGGCCATGTCTCGATAGCCACGATCTTCTGGGGATCCACTTCTACTCCTTCTCTGGTGATGATATGACCCAAGTACGAAATGTGATCGAGCCAGAACTCGCATTTACTAAACTTGGCAAACAACCAGTGCTCTCTGAGAATCTGGAGGACAACTCTGAGGTGCTGCTCATGCTCCGCTTCACTCTTGCTGTAGACCAGGATGTCGCCTAGGAACACAATCACAAACTTATCCAAGTATGGCATGAAGATACGATTCATGAGGTACATAAATACGGCCGACGCATTGGTTGCTCCAATGGCATAACAAGGAACTCCCAATGCCCATACCTCGATCAGAATGCTGTTTTCGGGATGTCCTGCTCTCTGAATCTGATCTGGTGGTATCCTGACCGCAAATCAATCTTCGAAAATACGGACGCCCCTTTGAGTTGATCAAACAAGTCATCTATCCTTGGGAGAGGGTATCTGTTCTTGTTTGTCACTGAGTTCAAGGTACGATAGTCAACACATAACCTAGATGTACCATCCTTCTTTTTCACAAGAAGCATCGAGGCTCCCCAAGGCGATCCACTAGCACGAATGAATCCCTTGGTTCTAAGTTCTTCAATTATCTTGTACAATATCTCTAACTCTGATGGCGCCATCCTGTAAACTCTCTCTGATACTGGGGCTGTCCCTGGGATCAAGTCTATGGTGAACATGATCTCTCGTTCTGGCGGTATTCCTGGAAGCTCTTCCGGGAAAACATCTGGAAACTCTACAACTATCCGGGGTAACTGCACTGCTGCTACTGCCATCCGTAATACCGGAGAAGAAGGTTCAACTTCGTCTCGGGAAAAAGAAAACTCTGGCTCTCCTGGAATGCTAAAAACAACCCTGCCAATATGGCAATCTATCATAGCATACTGGTCTCTCAACCAATCCATCCCTAAGACCACATCATAATCGGCCATCGAGAACTCTATCAATCTAGCGGGGAATTCTCTACCGCTAACTATGATCCGACACGAAGAAAATACTCTATCTACTCCCACAAGTCCATTACCAGTAAGTATATTGAGCCTTACAGATAATGAGTCGGGCTCCAGTCCTATCAATGTCGCGAATCGAGCAGACATAAATGAATGCGATGCACCAGAATCAAATAACGCTCATGCTGGGAAGGAGTTGATGAGAATAGTACCTGCCACTACCTCACCTGGTGCCAATCCTTCTTCTTCTATTGTTAAAGCCAGCACTTGACCATGTCCTCTGGGTGCGGGTCCCCTCTGCTGAAAACCTCCCTGGCGATTCTGGGTCTGAGCTTGGACTTGGGCATACTGTTGCGGTCTCTGCTGCTGGAATCCCTGGGCCTGAGGTGGCAAGGGCCTCGAAAACGTGTACTGCTGCTGCTGCAGGACTGGTAGTGGGGCTGGTCCCCTAACCGAGGGACTAGAGAAGGTTGATAAAGATGAACTCCCCTTATTCTGGCAGTTCCCAACCCTGTGGTCCGGGGCACCACAAACCAAGCACATTCCCTGTGCTCTGCGACACTCTGATACCACATGTCTTGGCTTCCTGCAGTGTGAACATGCCACTGCGAAAGAGTACTTCTGCTTCTGCTGCTGAGGGTACGTCAGAGTTGAATATTGAACCGACATCACTGAGGCTGCCCGCCTCGGAGCTCCAGTGGTCAAAGCCCTAGCTGCCGGGGCTAGTGCTGAAGACTGATGCATCTGGCTGTAGGATCGCTTCCGACTCCCGGTCCTGTCCATGATCCTCTGGGAGGTATACTCATGCTTCCTGGCTGCTATAAATACTAGAACAAAAGACTGATGCTCAAACTGCTCCACTGCCAATAAGATCTCTAGATGGAGCCCCTGCTGGAACCGCTGGGCTCTGTCGAACTCGGTTGCTACCAAGGTGGGAACAAACCGACTAAGTCTCGAAAACTCGGCCGTATACCCGTTGACCGTCCTGCCCATCTGCTTCAAATTAGTAAACCTTGTTTGTAGGTCATGTCACGCCCCAGAACCAGAATACTGGAGAGCGGGGGACAGACACAGCCAGCTACGTACATTGAAGTAAATCCCACCTCGCAATACGTTCACGGCTGTCTAGATGCATGAGGGTTTACTACAAGCCATTAGTCTCTTAGGGTCAAGAACAAGCCTAGTGTCTTAATCTCAAGCAAGCAAGTAAATATAACAAGATGGTAGATCATCAGACATACAAAATAAGGCATCCCAAACATTACATATTCAGATGATCATGAAGCTAGTCATACAAAATACGAAGACTAGCAAGAGTTTAAGTCATACATGATTAACCCTAGGATCTGTCAATCATGTTACATCCATTAGGCAGACAGGAATATAAATTTAACACGAGCTAACACTTGCTCAGCGGCTAAACGCCTCAAAAGAATAATTTACAATAGAGTGGGTGAGCAAAATAAAACCCACTCGTTGCCAGGGTTGCGTCTGGTGTGCACTACCTCGCTGGAAAGCTGGAAGATCCTCGGGTGCTACTCCGAAATCTGGCCATACAAAACCAGCTGGGTCAGACCCCAGAAAGAGCAAGTACTACAATGGAGGCTTCACTTAAAAACTAAAACCAGCATATTAGCACATGGGACATAAAGGATAATAAAAGACATGAGTTAAAGAAATCAGGGTGATAAACGATAAGGTAACTAAGGAACTATTCCGGTAACCGAGTTACAACCCGTAAACCAGACAAGGACCCGGGTTGTAACCCTTCACCTGAACAAAACTTAGTCCCTGACCGATTATCGATAAGGGTAAAGCATAACAGTAATGTGCAGAAATAACCATGTAGTGGTCTTGCCTAGGCAAGACTAGACGGGACTCCATCCATCAATCACGGCCGAGCAATGAGTACAGCTTGATACTTTAACTAACAAGGGTTATCACAAGCTTAGTTACTAACAAGATGCATCGAGGTGTTCCAACAGCCACAAGCCCTGCAGGCTTAATCCAGGTTATCCGGTTACAAGTTGAGGGAGTTTGATTAGGTGACTTTGGGGTGCAACACATGACAGTGTGCTGGAAATGTGCCCTACTCGACGGCAGGCTACAAGTCCAATTAGAGCGACCAGATAATGGGACTGACTATAGCTAGGAAATCTCTTCATGAACTATATGATCAATCTAGTCTTTATCCTAGTCAGATTCAGTATAAATCCATGACCATGGTAACCAGGAATTCATGTCCTAGACATGATGCAAGACGAGACATGTAGCTTATACAAGCACAAACACCCACGGTGTCAAGACAAAAGTTACTTAGCAAGTCAAGATGGCCGTCACAACAGCATATCAAGATTATTTTGTTGGGTTTACTTATCAAGAGTGTGCCACGATGGGCCACTATCATATCATGTCACTTGTCAAGAGTACACCACGACGGGACATTATCAAGAATCATCATGTCAAGTTACTTGTTACTAGCTAAGAGTACGCCTTAACAGGCCACTATCGTGTTCTATCCTTACATTATCATGAATGAAAGAAACTTGCATAAAATAGCTAGTAACATATTCTTAAAGCTTAGGAAAAGCTCTACAACTTTCTTGTTGGGAGTTGGAAGAAATTCTAGCCACAATTCATCCAAATAGGATTTAAAATAGCCAAAATAGGCCATATGTGGCATTCTACGGGGCACTATGCAGCCTTCTGCGGCACTATGCTGCACTATACAAGCCATGCGACACTATTCATTCCATGCGGCTGTGGTACTATTTATGCGGCTAAGGCACTATTCATTCTATGTGGCTGCGGTACTATTCATTCCTGCGGCTGCGGTACTATTCATTCCATACGGCTACGGTACTATTCATGCAGCTACGACACTATTCATGTGGCTGTGGCACTATTCATTCCTGCGGCTGCGGCACTATTCATTCTATGCGGCTGCCACACTATTCATTCTATATGACTGCGGTACTATTCATTCCTGCGGCTGCGGCACTATTCATTCTATGCGGCTGTGGCACTATTCATACGGCTGTGGTACTATTTATACGGGTGCGACACTATTCATTTCTGCGGCTGCAGCACTATTCATTCCATGTGGCTGCGGCACTATTCATGCGACTACGGCACTTTTTATTCCTGCGGCTGCGGCACTATTTATTCCATACGGCTGCGACACTATTCATTCCATGCGGCTGCGGTACTATTCATTCCTGTGGCTGTGGCACTATTCACTCCATGCGGTTGCGGCACTATTGATCGTCCCTGCCAAATTAAGCACAGATGAACTAGAAAATGCTCAAATCTTATTTTGGCCATAACTTCCTCAAAACAAGTCGAAATCTAATTTTTCAAAGGTCCATTTCTGGTAAAATTGAATTCTCTACAACATGGAACAATCAAAACTTAAAAATAATGGAGTTTAATAGATCAACACCCAAGAAAACCAAAAATAATACAAACTTAGATCTACATGAATCCATCCACCAAAATAAAAATTGTCAAGTTCTAAAGTAGCTTAAAATCAAGTAAGAAAGAGAATGGAACAATAAAACTTGAGATTCCTCATGAAGCAAGTTGCACTTGCCTAGAACTTGGTAGGTGGGAGGAGTAAATGAAGAAGATGAAGAAATAAAGAAGTGAATGAAGAGAGAGCGAGAGAAGGAGTTGTGTTATATATCAACCCTCTCCATCTCAAACCAAGCCAAGCCAAGCCAAGCCAAACCAAGACAAATTGAACCAAACCAATCAAATAAACTAAGTCAAGATTAAACCAAGACTAGGCTAAGCAAAACAAGTCTAACTACAGTCCACCTGGTAAATGCCAGAAATCTCGTATACGCATACGAAAATACGTAAAACAGGAAATGGGAGTGACAACTCTATCCACCTTAATAGAATTCCATCCTCGGAATTTAATCAAGAGGCTAGAGATGTCGGGACAAGCTATATTAATCATAAGCAAGCTATGACTAGCAGTCAATCAAGCAATCATTTATGCAAGCAAGGAATTAAAAGCATAAGGCATAAGGAAGACATTATATCTTATGAGTCAAATAGGTGTGGATATTGCTAGCGGATGTCATCCTCATGCTCCCACGTTGACTCACCCAAAGAGTGGTGACCCCAAGTAACACAGACTAGGCTAATAGTCTTGTTCTTGAGTACCTTCTCCCTTTCGGTCCACTATGGATACGGGTCTTTCCTCATACGAAAGGTTGGTACCAACAACCAATTTCGAATGATCAAGGACATGACTCGAATCCAGAATATACTGTCGTAATTGGAATACATGGAATACGTCATGTACCTCACATAACGATGATGAAAAAACGAGACGATAGGACACATCACCTACTCGCTCAAGGATATCGAACGGCCCTATGTACCTAGGACTAAGCTTTCCCCGTGCGCCGAATCGAATGATGCCACAGGTAGGTAAGATCCTAAGGAACACGTGATCACCGACTGAAAACTCAAGGGGATGCCGATAAGAATCCGCCCAATGGCGCTGGCTATCTTGGGCAACTCGAAGATGATCTCTGACTTGTCTGACCACCTCGATTGTCTGTATAATCATCTCTGGACTAAGCATATGTCTCTCGCCAATATTATTCCAAGCTAAAGGTGATCTATACTTCTTTCCATACAGTGCTTCAAAGGGTGCCATCTGGATACTAGCCTGGAAACTATTGTTATAGAAGAACACCACGAGATGCAGGTGATCTTCCCACGGACCACCGAAGTCGAGTGTACAAGATTGCAACATATCTTTAAGAGTATGGATCGTGTGTTCTGACTGACCAGCTGTCTGCGGATGATAAGCTGAAATAAACTTGAGACGAGTCCCCAAGCTCTCTTGAAGACTCCGCCAAAAGTGTGATATGAATCTTGAATCTCTATCTGATATGATACTAACTGGCACTCCATACAATCTGACAATCTGCCTGAGGTACACCTCTGCTAGCTGATTCGTCGAATGACCAATTCTGAAGGGAAGAAAATGAGCTACCTTCGTGAGTCGATCAACTATAACCCAGATAGCATCTCTTCCAGCTGGAGATTTAGGTAACCCAGTTACAAAATCCATTATAATATGCTTCCATTTCCATTCTGGGATCGGTAAAGGTTGAAAAAGTCCAGCTGGTCTCTGATGTTCAACATTAACTTGCTGGCAAACTAAACAACGAGAGACAAACCGGGCTATCTCCCTCTTCATGCCATTCCACCAGAAATGATGGCGAATATTATGATACATCTTCGTACCGCAGGGATGAATTGAATACTGTGAGCTTCTGCCATGATCTTCTGTCTGATATTACCACTAGGTACACAAAGAAGGCCTTCCATGTGGGAGTGTACCATCTTCATGAACACATAACTCTGGTCTCCGTCCTGCTACACATTTTGTCCTAAGCCGCTAAAGCTTAGAATCCGTCGACTGAGCTAACTTAATCCTCTCAACTATACTGGACCGAACTTGCATACTGGCCATCAATGCCACATTGGTAGGAAGAATAACTTCAATACCCATCTTCTGAAGATCCGCTAATAACTCTGGTTGTGCTGTTAGAAAATAAACTCCAGCTCTCCTCCTCAATGTATTTGCAACAACGTTGGCCTTCCCAGGATGATACTGCAAGTTGATGTCATAATCGACAAGTAGCTCTAGACATCTTCTCTGATGCATATTAAGATCCTTCAAGGTAAACACATACTTAAGACTCTTATGGTCAGTGAAAATCTGTACCCGATCTCCATACAAATAATGCCTTCACAACTTCAATGCAAAAACTACTGCTGCTAGTTCCAAGTCATGGGTAGGATAATTCCTTTCATGGTCACGAAGCTAACGTGATGTATAAGCGACTACCTAACCATGCTGCATCAAGACACATACCAATCCTCTAGCAGAAGCATCACAATAAACTGAAAATCCTTCAGTCCCATTTGGAAGCGTGAGAATGGGAGCCGTCATCAATCTCTGCGTCAATGGTGCTGAAATCCGAGCGAAGTCTCAGACAAGCCGCCGGTAATAGCCAGCCAATCCTAGGAAACTTTGAACTTCTGTGACGGTATTGGGACAGGCCATGACTCTATAGCAACTATCTTTTGGGGGTCCACTTTCACTCTACCTCTGGTGATAATGTGACCTAAGTACGAGATACGATCCAGCCAAAACTCGCACCTACTCAACTTTGCGTACAACTGGTGCTCTCTGAGAATCTGAAGAACTACACAAAGATGTTTCTCATGATCTGTCTCATTCTTGCTATAGACTAAGATGTCGTCTATAAATACTATCACGAACTGGTCCAAATAGGGCATGAAGATACGATTCATGAGGTCCATAAATACGGCTGGCACATTGGTCGCACCAAATGGCATAATAAAGAACTCCGAATGCCCATATCTGGATCTGAATGCTGTCTTCGGGACGTCTTGCTCTCTAACTTTGATCTGATGGTACCCTGACCGCAAGTCAATCTTTGAGAATATTGTCACTCCTCTGAGTTGATCAAATAAATTATCTATCCTTGGTAGAAGATATTTGTTCTTGACTGTTACAGAGTTCAAGGTACGATAATCAACACATAATCTTGACGTACCATCCTTCTTTTTCACAAGAAGTATCGGGGCTCCCCAAGGTGATCCACTAGCACGAATGAATCCCTTGGTTCTGAGTTCTTCAATCATCTTGTACAAGATCTCTAACTCTGAAGGTTCCATCCTGTAGACTCCCCCTGATACTGGTGCCGTCCCTAGAAGCAAATCAATGGTGAACTCTATCTCTCTCTCTGGGGGCATGCCTGGAAGCTCTTCGAGAAATACATCAGGAAACTCTTCAACAACTCTGGAAAACTGAACTGCCACTGCTACTGCCATCCGCAATACTGGGGGAGAAGGTTCTACTTCGTCTCTGGAAAATAAAAACTCTGCCTCACCGGGAATACCAAAAATAATCAGGCCAATATGGCAGTCAATTCTTGCGTATTGCTCCTTCAACCAATCCATTCCTAGGACCACATCATAATCGGCCATCGCGAATTCTATCAACCTAGCGGGAAACTCTCTACCGCTAACTACGATTCGACACGAGGAAAATACTCTATCGACTCCAATAAGATCGTTTCCAGTAAGTATATTGAGCCTTACTGATAATGACTCGGGCTAGAAAAGTAAACGCCGATAGAGGGTTTTGGTGCTTCATCGATGGTAACCATATCCTTTGGTTATTTAACCTGACTACCAAAGGGTCTTCTAGACATATTGTCTCTTCGTCCTCAAAACCCAGGCTGTCACCAAACAAGAAGTACGGTCTCTTTAAGCTCCACGCCCCTCCGTGCGTGAACTTTTCATCGTTCATCATCTGCTTCAAGAACATTTTGTCCTGTTCAAGCATAGCAATCATCCGCACCAAAGGTTGGTCATGGCTGATCTTCACCTGGACATTTTTGACCATTGCGGTGATGAGGCTTGAATCTAGAGCATGGCGGGCGGAGCCAAGAGGAATCCCATCAAGAGCCGGGACAACCATGTCAACTACAGAGATAGAAGAAAAAGTTAGACTTAGAATCTACAAAAAAGGAGCTAAGTACTGGAGAAATTCTATGCGCTCTGATGTTATACGCCCAAAGGGCCTGTGGGCACATAAAGCACCTTCAAAGCACGTGTTCTGTGTGGGCGCATGACACAACAAAGTGTGTGGGTGCATGACACAACCAAATACGTAGGCGTATGACACAACAAAGTGTGTGGGTGCATGCATCTGTGAGCGCATAAGACTGCTCATAAAAGAAGTGTGTCTGCTTTGGGCGTATTTTGATAGTTATGCGCCAAGCAGAGAAAAGTCCGAGCGTCATAAATTAACGCTCGAGACTTCGTCTTTCGAGACATCGCCTCACCCAGGATGGGGTCTTGAACCAGATGAGACTCTGCCAAAAGAGGAGAACTAGCTGCTGTAGCCTTCTTGCCCTTCGTAGACTTCTTGGTAGTCGAAGCAGCCTTGGGAGACATGATTGCTCGAAAAAGATTAAAAGAAAAAACTCTTTAAAAATTCTGAAGGAAAATAAGTGAGAATGAACTTTCTCTCTCCTAAAGGCCTATTTATGGGCACGAAAGGGGAGGTATGCGCCAACATGGCCTATGCGCCCAAACGATCTATGCGCACATATCATCTATGCAACTATGCAGAGACAGTCTTTTGTAGATTATTCGCCTGCTATTTGCTGATGCAAACTACGCATAAAGAGCGAACCTTTTCAAATTTTGTTCCAAAATGTGTCTATCGCTTCAGATTTCTAAGGAAGATCTCAACAGCCACATTTCGACAGCCTGGGAAATATCTATGCGCCCAAAGTGGTCATACACATCATGTGCCCATGAAGCTAGTGGAGACAATTTTTCCTATGCTTCTTTCAAAGTATTCCGACACTCCTTCGAGTCTCAAAAACTTTGAAGGGGTCTTGCAGAAGCATGAAAAATACAAGACTATGTATCCCACATGAAGAAGACAAAAGAAGCTATGCGCCCACATAACCAAAGGGGGGCTATGCGCCCACAAAACCAAAGGGAGGTTATGCACCCACATTATCGAAGAAGGGCCATGCACCCATATGATCGAAGAGGGGCTACGCACCCACATTATTTTCATGCAGATCAACCATGCGCCGAAGTGTGGGCACATAAACTTACTCCCACACTATGCGTCCAAGGCAGCAGATCCCTACGACTCAATCAACATCCACGATCAGTCGTACACCGAAGAATACGGCCACGTCAGTCTCCACGAGTAATCGTAAACCGAAGCATGCGGCCACGTCAATCCCACGATCTACCCACGATCATCTAGTGCCCATACGCCTACATCCTATGCGCCCAAAGGGGTGTTATACGCCCATAATGAAATCAGTGTATTTTCTACCTGTGGGCGCATAAGTCGTTACAGTGTAAAACGACTATAAATAGGGGTCTCATACCTCTTCAAAAACAGACAGAACGAAGAGCATTTCAAGAGCCAAATTGCTGCCCTTCTTGCCAGTGAGCTGAGAGTTAGCAATTTTCTTAGGTTTTCTCCCACTTTTGTAAATCGAAATGTCAACAGAGTAAAGGAGGAACTTTTGCTCGATCACCATCGCCCCACTCTCCAGAATTCTTTGTACTCGGTGAACCTCAGCGCAGGATTTCTCAGGCGTACTCGATTTGTGGTGCCTTGCGCCAATAAGAAAAGACGACGTTTCTTTTTTTTCCACGATAAAATATTCAGAATATATAACAAATCTAAAAATGGTTTCCAAATTACAACATTGATTTATGAAATAGGATTTCGAATCATGGAGATGATTTTATAATTAACAAAAATTACTTCAAAAATTTCAAGGCTAGAAATCTGAATTCTATGAAGTTACAAAACTACCCCCTTAGAAAAATTCCGACCTCAAAATTTCAATTAGCATGAAAAACACTATTAAGATTAACCAGATACGAAAAGTAAAATAATAATTGAAAATTATAAAACCTATAATCCAAAGTTTTGGAAGAATTACGATTTTCTAGAAACAGTCGAAATTTAAAATCTAGGCTTAGTAACTCGTAAACATGCTAAAAGAAATCAAAATTTAGATATAGCAAAATACCAAAATGTTGTAGTCATGCTAATCGTAAATAGGATCAAAAAGAAAAATAAAAATGACCTATGTTCAATCAAGAAATCGTTTAGGCATTTAAGAAATGAAATTTTTTTAAACCATTAAACATGATTATTTATACTTTGATCAATTGACTAATACAGTAATATATGCTAATATATGGTGAACATGGAAATGAAACGACTAAGAATAATTAAAACAGGAATTTTGGAAATTTAACTTCACTAAAATTTGGTATAAAGGGGAGCAAATCAAATTTTTAGAGTTCATATGAAATACGATCAAGGAATTAAGTCGTTTAAGCACAATTGTGACTAAGGTCTAAATCATTTCTGAAATAAAGACCAAATTATATCGGCGTAACCAATACCAAATTAAACATTGTCAGATCAAAATTACTTACATATGCTCAAGAGCTAATCACAACTAGGAAAACCAAAAATTCGTGCGACATGTTCAAATTAATATCAAAATCATTAAGGCACGATTAGAGTTAGAAATATAATCTAGTTATGATCAAAAATCATATATGTATGGTTTAAGAGTCATCTAAATGAATGTAATCAAGATAATATAATCATAAGTTAAATCGAATATATGATTTTACTAAAATTGAATAGTAATTTAAAAGGAAAATCAAGTCACTAATACAAGTTTTTAAGAAAATCACATAGCAGATTTAGGAAAAATATAATAAATCAAACGACAGCTACAAGATAGGATATGTATGAAGGAAATAATTTTTACAACCTAATAAATCAAAAGCTCTATAATCTATAATTTTTTATTACTAACTAACTTAGCCATGATCTTTTTCTACCACATTTCCTACCCCGACATAATTGAAAATGCTAGGTCCCAAGAATAATTAAAAAAAATGATCCAGGTAACCTATCTATGTTTCTTCCCATATATTTATATAGCTATCAACCATATGCATATAGCTATCAAACATATACATATATACATATAAATCCCTAATTGTATACCAGCTATCCAGTATAAATAACTATCTATATTACATATACATATATAGTTATCAAAATATAGAACTATTTACAAAATATATGCAATACACTATAGTCAAATTATGAAAGAGATTGGGCCAATAGGAGTTGAAAAGTAGTCCTAATGAGTTTCTAGATAAATTAAGAGAAATTTTTATAAGAAACCTATGGTAGCATAATTGATTGCTAAAAATGAGATCAATTGCTAAGAATTCAAGTAAGGCCAAAATTTAAGCAAGTTAAGATAATTTTCAGTAAAGTTGTCACTGGCAAAAGATCAAGCAGGATAGAGATCATGGATATAGTCTCAATAGTATCCAAACACCACACATATACAAAGTCACTTCTCCTAGAGCTCATGCCCCGCTAGTGCAGTATACATCTGGCTGCAATGAACCTTTGGTATCCATGACTCCAATATTGATAAGTTACCGAATATTCTATCAACTTCATCCATGATTGACGGAACAAATTAAGAGGTCGAAACATTACGAATTTAGGGCATATCTTCAATATTATCCGAGAGCCTATGAATACATGAATTTACTTTGACTTGGAGTTCATGCCTCGCCAGTGCACAGCTAACTACACTGAAATTGTGATCTCCATAACTCAGATAAATGACTGCAGTGCGCATCTGCCACGTCTTAGTAGGTCGTCGAATATTTTCTCAACTTTATCTACAGAAATTCCGAAGGTGTTTACGAAAATTCAAACGAATTCTAGGTCCTAATCATGATAGGAAAATTAAGTAAGTATTTGTTCTTTAGAAAACAAGAAGAATGATCCAGTACAAGTATCTATTCGGTAGGTATTCGAGAATCAATAAGTCAACTACCAGTAGAGGAATAATGAATAAAATCAAAAGAAGTATCTGTTCACTGACATTACTCTATTAAATGGATTGAGGACATAGACTTATGGGTTTTATCAAACCTGACTCTGACTAATAGAAATAGTATGACTTCAAGTGGATTAGAGGAACTAGTGGGATATCTCTGTCTCTAGAGAATTGCATAAGGGATATTGACCTATAATAGAGTTATTTTGAGGAGATGATTCCTTGTGGTCAATAAAAAGTTTGAGAAACTAGATAGGCAGATTGAGTTAAGCAGTTGGTCTAGGGCTCTATGATAGAATATTTGAATTGACTAAACAATGTCAGATTGAAGTTGTCTAACAAACTGTAACACCCACTTTTCTAAAATAAGGATAATTTTGAACTTTTGTAAAATTGATTATTAAATAATAGAATTTAATTCATGATAGTGATTTTTGGCTATTTTTAATTAATTTAATACTATTTAATTTGGTGCATTGTGATTTTGGTGTTTTGCTAGTGTAACCCTAGAATTGTTAAGCCTAGAGACTAACCATAACCATGGAGACCTAACCATGTGATTAGAATGACTAATTACAACTTTTTAGCCTAAGTATATTTTGGTCATTTTTGACTTTTAGTGAAAATGAATTTTGAGTAATTAATTATGTGCTAATCTCTTTATTAAGACTTAACCCTAAAATTGTCTTAATCTAGATTATTAACCATGAGCTTAGATATTAGATTAGAAGTTTTCATTACATGAGAAGGTTAGGAATATCTAGATATTATGTTAATATGATATTTTAGTCAGATATTTGTAGAAGGAAACCCTAATTTCAATGGGCCTTTGATTCAGGCTTGAATTGAACTTGCTAGAAGGCCTTAAACTTCAATTGAACCAACACTAACCCTAACATAAATCCCTAGGCTACCATGAAGAGTCTCCCTATTTAAACACATCTTTTCATGTTCTTACCTCTTTTTCATTCCTACATAAACCCTAATATTGTTCTTACCCAAATTATCACCAATTCTTCATTTCTTCTCCGAATTGAGCCTAGTCTTTTGCATTGGACTCCCCTATAGTAGAGGATACCATTGGTGGGTAGCTACCAAAGATTTGGAGGCTTGAGATCATGGCAAATTGGAGAATGACCCTTATTCATTAAGCTTTTAATTGAGATTCACTCTCAATAGGTAAAACCTATCAAACTCATTCAGATAAAACCTATCAAATTCTTGATTTCCTTCCATAGTTTGGTAGGAATTGGTGTCCATCTGATACGCGTATCGGACACATATCAGAGTGTGCATGCATGTGTTTGATGAAATGCCTCAATAAACTTTTTGTTCTTATTTTTTTAAAACTAATTTCAGATTTGTGTAGACCGTGATGTGTGTTTTGAAACCCCAAACTCTGAGCACATTTTTGTATCGTTTTCGTGTCCAAATCTGGACACGAACCACAGCACGATGCCTCGTAGACGTGCCCTGCTACCACCCACTGTTATCTCACTATTTAGGCCACATGGACACGTGCCACTTGGCACAGAGGTGGGGTCCATCACTGTTAGACCCCTCCTCGAGTTTTACGACATCTCGTGTCGTATCGGACACGAAAATGAGCATGCACTGAACTTACACTGTTTACACCCACGTGAACGGTGGCTTCTTACACGGCCTTCGTGTCACGTGCAGACACAACGTGGACTCGTGTCCGGGACTCGAATGCGTAGCCCTATACCTAGGCTATGTGTTGACATGAGGAAGTGGCCTCTCGTACGACGTGTCGTGTCTAATATGACTTGACATGGCCGCACGGGGCCATGTTATGCACTGTTTCACTGATATATTTGATTTCGAGATTTTGACATTATTTGTATGAGATTTTTGGACACGTGGACATACCTAGGATGGACACATACTTGTTAGACACTTCTGCATACTTGAATTGGGTTTTCATTCGAATTTTGAGTTCGACTGTAAACTGAGTTCACTGATACATGAACTATAAATGTATGACAGAGTTGAGTTTTGTATATGATTACTAAGATTTACCTTGAGTGTTGAAACTGTAAAATAGATTGAACTTGGGTTTATATAGATGATTTGATTTGAATATAGAGTGAACTAGTTTACTGATATATTGAACTGAGTTTTAAATGTTAATATGAAACTGAGTATTTGTTTTAGGTTTTGATTTTTGTTCAAGTTTAAACATTTAGTTCACTAAACATGTAAAACTGAATGTTCACTGTGGGATGAAAAACTAAAATGGAAATTGGGTTAACATGTTAAATTGATAACTGAGATTGACAAATGGAATGTAGGTTAGGTTTTGATACTTAATTTGTTCACTGAGTTTTGATGTATACACACATACCCCTTAAAACTGAATACTACATTAATCCTATACATGTACACTACACTCTATTAACCCTTGTTAACCCACATAACCCCTTAACACATTACATGTACACACCTTGATTTGTATCACATACATCTAACCCTTTGCACCCTAGCACTAACATGTTTAACTATATTAGCGCTCTACATGTACACTAAACACACACACAAACATGTAAATAAAAACCCATTTTCCCCCTCTATATGAATGTATATATATATATATATATATATCTATATAAATATGCATGTATGATATAATGTATATGTAAATATATTCATATATGTAGGTAGACATGTATGTTATGATACATGTATGTTATGGTATGTACTACGAATGGTGTTTACCTATAGGCTAGTTAGACTAGGCTATGTATACCTTGGTATCCTAAGGTATATGTTGTATAGTGAGGTAACCTATACCTTGACCTAGAAATTGACTAGATTGGCCTAATATGACTTGTAGACTTGAGTTTAACTAAACCCTAGATTAATTGACTAGTTTGACTATAGTTGACCTAGTTTGACTAGATTGTTGACTAGAGTTGACCGGGAGTTGACTTTGACATAGATTAACTTAGAATCATGTAGACTGTATATTATACTTAATTTATGATTTCTTAGATACATCATGACTTGTGTTACTCAAAATAGGACTTAGATACCTCGCTTCAAACTTTATATTCTCACAGACATTCATATCGCAGACGAGTATATTCTCTGACCCTTTCATACTTGTCAGTACTTATATCCTTGCTCTAGATCACTTTACTTGATACTGTCACGATTGTTATCACAGATTGGTACTATATGGATCTTCTCTTGCGATGTATCCCCTTGTGTTCATCAAATACATATTGTGATGTGCGTTTTACGAATATATTGTATTTATTGTACACTCCTATTCATGTATAATCATTGAGAATCTTGTACTCTCAGGATCACATGAGTTTCATGAAAAAACTATTGAATAGGTAACGTAACTTGATTGGATCCTTGTGTATTGATTGGGGAGGGTGAGTAGGAAATGATTATGTGATCAAATCCCTTATTGTATAAAATATTGTATATGTCCATTGTGCCCTCACGTATAATGGAATCCCATTTTATTGTATAACCTAACCTTTTTACATAACCATATTGTGCTCTAAATTACTAGTCAATTACATTTCTTACTTATCATGTATATATTTTTAATTTATAAATATCTCTCGTTTTCATAAACATCTTCTTACAGTTCATGTATCTTAATCTTTTGCATGCTTTATATTTTCTGCCTTGATATGAACTGCGTTAGATGTATTGTACTCGCTCATGTCTTGACTGGACCTGTTGAAAATATTACAGATGATAGTGAAGACTTATGTCCAACCTATTATGGAGCCCATCTAGACGACACCTATGAGTTGGACACACAGGAGGATCCAGCTCTAGCTGAGGACGTCATCCCTACTGCTTAGACTAGATTAGCTAGGCTTTATCGTATTTCTGTATGATATTGTATTTATAACGCCCTAGTCCCAAAATATGTAGGACTAGGAATGTAGACATGCCAAGTGTATATATACGAAGTATGCTTCAATATGTGGAATCCTCGTATGTATACATAAGCTGTAAATACAGTAAAACCAAGGCTAACTAATCTCATCCACAAAATAAAAGAATAAAAGATGTCATATGATCAACTATGAATTGTTATTGATACATGTAGTTGGGCGGAGACAAATCCACTACCAACTATGAAAAGAAATACATAACAAAAGAAAGAGTTTGGAGAGCGAAGCGAAGACGATCAAAGTGCAATCATCTTCGAAGAAATAGAGATGATCATTGCCACGACTAGAACACCTGCGAAAGACAAGAGCACATACCTGGCGAGATAACCAGGTCCTCAGAGGGACGTAACAAGACACATAATATCATGCCAATATAACTGAATATAAATTGCTCAAATAAATAAGTTAATTGAATTATAACATAGTCCAATACACACCTATTGAACTAGCGTACCATCCCCCCCAACCAAACAAGGACAGGAGATGGTAATCTAATTCACGATGACGTATCTATCCATGCTATGAACCCAATATGGTATCCGTACCCCGACAAGGTTCAATACCTTCTCATCGAAATAGTAAGCCACACCTACAACCAAACAAGGACAAGATGTGGCGAACTAATCCGCGAAAAGTTATCATTCCAAGCCACGGTAAGATACAAGTACCCAAACCAAGAGTACTCATACCTAACGGATAAGGGCGCCTAACCAAATCTAAGTGAATGTAGTTTTAAGAACAGTTCATGGTCGCATGACTATCGGGTCAAGTCAAGAAAATACCAATACAGTACCTCAGTAGCGAGTCACAAAACCATATACTATTCCTCAGTATCGAGCGACTCTATAGCATATAGTCTACCTATCGTTCCTCAGTAGCGAGTGAGTCTACGATAGATAGGGTAGTAGTCAACTTCCAATCATGTTCTCCCCGCCCAATGCTAACTCATAACTGCTAAGTCTTCTAGCATGCAAATCTATTAGCAGTTATTTCCTAACCCATGACTTATACGTAATGGTGGCCAGCCAATCACGCATGTTCGAGTCCTATATGTGACTCAAAACAACATGGTATAAATGTGTCAAGGCCTATGGATGCAACACACAAGGTGGTCCCTTAAATCAAGGTTTAATGTGTAAGAAAAATAATACATAGCAGGAGATATAACTGAACGGTAAGCTCTAGCAGGTTATGCCATGCATCACAGTTTATTTTGTATAAAGAAAATGATGAATAAAGTATGAAATATGAGCTAAAATAAATAAACAGCAAATGGCAAGGTATTTTTCCTGGTAGGACGCCTAGAGTACTCAATGATCAAGGTGGCACGAACTGCGACTTCGGTGTAACAACTATACAAGGTGACCTCGGGTAATGGCACGGACAGTTCTATTGGGTCTAGAAGGGTCAAATTCGTTAGGGTCGATAGGAGGAAGGACATAATTGGTATGAGGATAGGAATAATGGCTTGGTTATGGTCAGAAGAAAAAATAAAGAAATAATGGATAAATATTATATATACGAATTTTAGAAAATATTTATAATTCCTAAAAACTAGTTTTCATGAGTCAAAATATTTATAGGGAAAATACTAAAAATACTTAAAGTCAAGAAATCGTTTTCGGCAAAAACTCTAAGTCTGTAAAGATTCGACTTTAGGTAGAAAAATATATATTTATTTTAAAAAAACTACCTTGAAAATCTAGAAAAGAAAATCATTTTATGCTACATTATAATTTATAAGTCAAAAACTATTTCGTAATTAAATAGAAAATCTGCAACAAAAAAATTTTTATGAGCCAAAAATATTTATAGATAAATACCTCCAAAATCTAGAAAATCAGTTTACGACTAAGAACCAAATTTGAATTTATATGTAGAGTTAAGTTACTACTATATTTTTGTGCAGAAATATATAAATATAATAAAACAAAATTACTAAGATAATAATAATAATAATAATAAAGAATAAATAAATAATAAAAAATAATAAAAATCTTTTCTAAGTCTGTTCTCCCAAGGAGAGCAGAGGCAGCACGAATAAAGCAAAAGAGAGAGAAAGAATTTAGGGAGAGGGAGAGAGTAGAGGGAAGAAGAGCTGGAGAGAGAGAGGGGAAAGAGAGGATCGGACCTCGACGGCGAGAGGAGGAGCGGAAGAGAGGGGGGTCGGAGAGATGGTGGGTTCCGGCTCGGTGGCGAGCGCACAGGGCTCGACAGAGCCGCGGAGGAAGCAGAGGCAAGGAGGTTGCCAGCACTTCCAGGCAGAGGATGCAGGTCGGCCACGCGGTACGCGGCCTGGCGCACAGGCGGTTGACCGGAGGAGGGTTGAAGAGAGGGTTCGGGCGGCGAGGATACGACCGCTGGTTCGTGGGCGGAGATGGAGCGCACGCGACGAAGGCGGCTCACCATCACGCTGCGGCGGCGGAGAGATGGAAAAGTGAGGGCTCCGGCAGAAGTGCTCCAGAGGGAGAGGCCAGCAGCGAAGGAGTGCCTGCCCGGGGTGGCCGATCCTGAGCTCGACGGGGGTCGTAGCGAGGAGTGGCCGCGGAGTCAGGGCATGGCGGACGCGCGCGCGGTGGCCGTGCTCGCGGGAACCGCGACGGAGTTGAGTGGTTTAGTTATTTTGGGGGAATTTAGGTTTTTCGGTGGCTTTTGGTGGTGACGCCGACCGACGATGGCCGTGGTGGCGGTGGTGTTTCAGGTGCTTTTGGTCGGGTTGGTTTGGCCGGAGGAGCTCGGCCGTGGTTGATGGAGTGGTGGTCTGGGTATAATGGTGGTAGGCGTGGTGAAGGTGATGGTGGTGCCGATGTGGCTGTCGTGCGTGGCTTTGGCATTTTGGTCGGAGGTAAGATGGGTTGGACGGTGAGTCGGGCTTGGCTATGTACGGTGTTTCTGTTTGCTTGGTTTCCTATCGGAGGAGGCGACAGGGGTGGCGGGTTAGACGGGTTGGTCGTGGCAATAGCAGTGGTAGTTTGGTGATGGGGTGATGATGCTTGGTTGGTGTTGAGGTCTCGGCCGAAGGGTTGTGGCCGGGGCGATGGTTGGCAGGGGGAGGATGGAGTGGTTTCGCTGATGACGGATGTGGGCTGCCGCGGTGGTGGTGACAGCGAGTTCTGCGGTGGGAGTTTATGGAAGTCAGGGGGTCGGGTGAGTGGAGAGGGTGTTACTGTAAAGTCGTGGTGGCCGCGATCGTGTGGGGATAGTCAGGATGGTTGGGTGGTTTTGGTAATGATGACAGTGGTTGCCTGGTCGGAGGGTTAGGGTCAAGGTCGGCCGGGCGAGGTGAGAATAGGTGGCTGTGATGATAGTCGAGGCGAGGAAGAGGTGGACAGCCGAGGGATGGCCGAGTTAGGTTTAGGTTTTGGAAATTTTGGTTCTTATCGGGGGTTTGTGTCCGGCATGTCGGACATAAAGGGGTTGCTGTATTTATTTCAAATTTTGACATATTGGAAGACACCTGGGGTCGGACCCGAGGCCGTCACGGCAAACGCATAAAGGAATGGACACCGACACGATGCACTCACTTTGTGGTAGAAATTTGTGGAAAAAATAATATGGAGGATCCCCTATTTATAGGGTTGAGAGAATCCTAATTGGATAAGGAGTAGTCAATTAAATCCCCAATAGATAATTCATCTATTAATTTAAATCAATTCAATAATTTTAAATCCAAATCAATTAAATCTAATTAAATTCCATCTTTTAATTTAAAATCAAATAAGATAAATCAAATTTCAAATATAGATATTAATTCACTATTTAAGTCAATCCATAAAATCAAATCGAGATTTAAATTGCCACAATAATTTCAAAATATATTTTCCAAAAATACTAATAATAAATAATTTTGAAAATCAATTTACATAAATTACATCTTACGTATTTGTATGAGAAGAAGGTATTTTTATGAAACATAGTTTCCTAAATTACCAATAAAATAAAATCGCCTTTTTATAATAATAAAATTTAATAATATTTTTGAAATCTCGATGCCACGCTTTTCACAACCTTAAGTAAATAAAAGTAATTACTTCATATTATTTTGAAACTATAAAATAGAAAAATATTTTTTTCTAAAAATATGTATGCTCGTACATATTCGCACTCGTCGAGCAATTATGAAAAATAAAATTTTGCGCGCGACATACAATACAACTAAGCGACGTACAATACAAAAAAAATCAGTACCAAATTTATTTTAAAAAATAGTAGAAATTTAGGGGTTTTACATCATACCCAACTTAAAAGAATTTTGTCCTCGAAATTAATAATTAGTAGGGGTTGGGTGAGAAGGTCACATGGGTGTATCGATAATGAATACGACCAAGTCACTGGACGAGGCAAAGAAACGACGTTCAATGCAAACATGCATTAGAAAATTGCAATTTCAAATAATAACGAAAATAAATTATGGATATGGCTAACTAACGCCAGAAGGAAAATGATTAGGGTTAAAGTTTAATCAAGATAACGTGCAATAAAAAATAGCATGGTATCAAGAGAAATAAATTTAGGGATTTAGAAGATATGCTTTCTTGACGGTAGGTTGATGGCACGATTAAAGAACGAATTAAGTTCACTCCTAAATTAAGCGATTAGAATGTCATGATAGGGACAAAAAAAGGACGAGTAGTTTAGGATGAAGATATAGCAACATCGAGTGGTATTGGTCATAATCGATAGGAAGGTTAGAGGAAGTTCTAGTAGAACGCTTTTGTCCTTCTAAAATAGGTGAAGGCGAAAGCAATAAGGAGTTCAAAAGACGATATTATCGAGTACGAATACGTGGTTCAAAGACGACCGAATAATTTCAACGGATTTGTCAAGGCAGTCGTAGATGGGATTCTAAAGGCCAAGTTTAGTTATGTTCCATCCACGTAGAATAATAGACAAAAGCGAATCAAGGTGCACTTGGTTGATCAGACCATCATGCACCGGTTCTGATTAGACAATATGTTAGTGAGCGGCCGCTCAATAGCATATGCCTTGATCAAGCTCGATAAAGAATTAGCTTGCAAATGCTAGGCTATATCCGCATCAGTAGTCAAGATAGTGAAAACAAAGGCACATGAGGTTTTAGGTTGAAAGAAAGCAGAATTAGTTTAAACTCCTTACGATTCTAAGTCATATCTTGTGTTGGTCTCTATACAGTCGTCCTATAGTCTTCTTGTCCATGTCCTTGGTTGACAAAATGTGTTAGGGTCCTCTAAATTCTAAAATCTAAGTAAACTTGTAAATATAGTTCACAAGGACAAAGGGATTGGTAGGTCACAAGGCATTCTACCCAACTTAAAAGAATTAAATTAATGGTATTTTGGGACAAAAGAGTCATGTCTACCTAGTATGGGTATCTTCCTAACTAATATCAAGCACGAAAGAAGGATATGAGTTTATGGTAGAGGGGATCAAGTAAGATGCTAATCATAGAGTCAAGCGAGAGTTTTGAAATCGAAATCGAAGAAGGAGGTCAAGTATGTTGATGAGATCCTAAACTCTAATCATATACGCAGGCTTGCTTGGTACGGTAAAGTAACAAAAAAATTTAGCTTGACCTGCATGGGCCACCAAAAAACATGTAACGCCCCAGTCCTAAAATACGTAAGACTAGGTACGTAGACATGCCACCTGTATATATACGAAGTATGCTCCAATATGTGGAATCCTCGTATGTATACAAAAGCTGTAAATGCAGTAAAACAAAGGCTAACTAATCTCATCCACAAAATAAAAGAATAAAAGATATCATATAATCAACTATGAATTGTCATTGGTACATGTAGTTGGGCGGAGACAAATCCACTACCAACTATGAAAAGAAATACATAACAAAAGAAAAAGTTTAGCGAGCGAACGAAGACTATCAAAGTGCAATCATCCTCGAAGAAATAGAGATGATCATGGCCACGGCTAGAACACCTGCGAAAGGCAAGAGCACACACCTGGCGAGATAACCAGGTCTTTAGAGGGACGTAACAAGACACATAATATCATGCCAATATAACTGAATATAAATTGCTCAAATAAATAAGTTAATTGAATTATAAAATGGTCCAATATACACCTATTGAACTAGCGTACCATTCTCCCAACCAAACAAGGACAGAAGATGGTAATCTAATTCACGATGACGTATCTTTTCATACTATAAACCCAATATGGTATCTGGACCCCGACAAGGTTCAATACTTTCTCATCGAAATAGTAAGCCACACCTACAGCCAAACAAGGACAAGGTGTGGCGAACTAATCCGCGACAAGTTATTGTTCCAAGCTACGGTCAGATAGAAGTACCCAAACCAAGAGTACTCATACCAAACGGATAAGGGCACCAAACCAAATCTAAGTGAATGCAGTTTTAAGAACAGTTCATGGTCGCATGACTACCGGGTCAAGTCAAGAAAATACCAATACAGTACCTCAGTAGCGAGTCACAACACCATATACTATTCTTCAGTATCGAGCGAGTCTATAGCATATAGTCTACCTATCGTTCCTCAGTAGCGAGCGAGTCTACGATAGATAGGGTGGTAGTCAACTTCCAATCATGTTCTCCCCGCCCAATGCCAACTCATAACTGCTAAGTCTTCTAGCATGCAATTCTATTAGCAGTTATTTTCTAACGTACGGCTTATACGTACTGGTGGCCAGCTAATCACGCATGTCCCCTATATATGACTCACAAAAATGTGGTATAAATGTGTCAAGGCCTATGAATGCAACACACAAGGTGGTCCCTTAAATCTTGGTTTAATGTGTAAGAAAAATAATACATAGCAGGAAATATAACTGAATGGTAAGTTCTAATAGGTTATGCCATGTATCACAGTTTATTTTGCATAAAAAAATAATGAATGATGCATGAAATTTGAGCTAAAATAAATAAACAGGAAATGGCAAGGTGTCTTGCATGTTAGGACGCTTGGTGTACTGTAATGATCAAGGTGGCACGAACTGCGACTTCGGTGTAACAACTATATAAGGTGACCTCGGATAATGGCACGGACAGTTCCATTGGATCCAGAAGGGTCAAATTCGTTAGGGTCGATAGGAGGAAGGACATAATTGGCAAGAGGATAGGAATAATGGCTTGGTTACGGTCAGGAGAAAAATCAAAGAAATAATGGATAAATATTATATATACGAATTTTAGAAAATATTTATAATTCCTAAAAACTAGTTTTCATGAGTCAAAATATTTATAGGAAAAATACTAAAAATACTTAAAGACAATAAATTGTTTTCGAAAAAAACTCTAAGTTTGTAAATATACGACTTTAGGTAGAAAAAAAATATATTTTTAGATAACTACCTTAAAAATCTAGAAAAGAAAATTATTTTAGGCTACATTATAATTTATAAGTCAAAAACTATTTCGTAATTAAATAGAAAATCTGCAACAAAAATATTTTAATGAGCCAAAAATATTTATAGATAAATACCTCAAAAATCTAGAAAATCAGTTTAGGACTAAGAACCAAATTTGAAATTATATGTATAGTTAAGCTACTACTACATTTTTGTTACAGAAATATATATATATATATATATATATATATATATATATATATTTTATATATATATAATCAAACAAAATTACTAAGATAATAATAAAATAATAATAATAGTAATAATAATAATAATAAAGAATAAATAAATAATAAAAAATAATAAAAATCTTTTCCAAGTCAGCTCTCCCTAGGAGACCAGAGGCAGCACGAATAAAGCAAAAGAGAGAAAGAATTTAGAGAGAGGGAGAGAGAGAGGGAAGAAGAGCTGGAGAGAGAGAGGGGAATGGAGGATCAGACGTCTACGGCGAGAGGAGCCGGAGAGAGTGGGGTCAGAGAGATGGTGGGTTCCGGCTCGGTGGCGAGCGCACAGGGCTCGACTGAGCCGCAGAGGAGGCGGTGGCAAGGAGGTTGTCGCCGCTTCCAGATGGAGGATGCAGGTCGGCCACACGGTTCGCGGCCTGGCGCATAGACGTGTTTGCCATTGATTATCAAAGAACAGAACAGTTTTATGGGAGGACTGAACTTTAATTCACAATACAAACTCGCTCGTACATAGAGAGCCTAGGAACAAAACCTAGGAAAAGAAATCTAAGTACAATTGTTTAGTTTTTGATTCTGGGGGTGACGGTAGAGGCTCGAGAAAGTGATATCAACTCTGCCTTACTTCTTGGACGATCGAACGCGGCCTTGGCTCCTATAAAAAAGTGCTCTCTCTCTCTACGTATTGCTCTGTGGGATGCTCTCTGTATATATCTCTTGCTCTATGTGCTTTTCTCTGTGTGTGTGCAAAGGAATAATCCCCTGCTATTTATAGGACATTATGATGAGTGGGGTGTGTAGTAACTGTACCTTAAAAAGTGGGCGATTGAGGATTGGTTAAGGTTAACCTTGATCTGTTTGTTGGAAATCAATCTGGGCTGTTGTGTTGGTTGCAATAAATCTGCATTGTTATGATTTGTTGGTTGCAATAAATCTGCGTGGATAAGTCTTAGTCAATCTTCTGCCACGTGTCCCAACTGCCATTATGTTGCAAGCCGCATGAACGGGGCGTCCTGGCAGAGCCGCATGAGTATGGTCTGGTAATTAAGCCGCATGAGGGTGGCCTCACAACCGAACCGCATGAGGATGGCCTCACAACTGAGCCGCATGAGGGTGGCCCCCACAACTGAGCCGTATGAGGGTGGCCTCACAACTGAGCCGTATGAGGGTGGCCCCCACAACCGAGCCGCATGAGGGTGGCCCCCACAACCGAGCCGCATAAGGGTGGCCTCCTATCTGAACCGCATAAGGGTGACCCCCACAACTGAGCCGCATGAGGAGTTCTTGAAGCGATCAGCATAAAGAGCTTTGGAATTGGTAGATCGTGCCAGCTATAAAGATTTTTCTCGTCTCTCTAGGAGCACGTCATTATGTCAGAGTTATCATTTTACCTTTATGTCAGAGCTGTCAATCCTGTGTGTCCGAGCTGTCGTATTGCGTCAGAGCATTTAATGAGCCAGCTGCACAGCGTAGTTGTGGAGGCCTATTTTTGAACCGCATATGGCCACGTGGCTTTTCCCGAGCCGCATGAAGATATCGGGGACTTTCGAGCCGCATGAAGCTCTAAGGGACTTTTGAGCCGCATGAAACTCTAAAGGATTTTTGAGCCGTATGAAGCTCGAAGAGATTCTTGAGCCACATGAGACTCCCCCTGTTTTGAGCCGCATAGATTTTTCTATTCTTTTCCATGCTTCTACAAGACCCACTTCAAAGTATTCAATTTGTAAAATTGAAATACTTTGAATAAGAAGCATGGCTATGTCTGCATAAGCTCTTCGTACCGTATAGACTCCTCTGGCCGCATAGGATATTCTGGCCGCATGGACTGTCCTGGCCGTATAGGATGTTCTGGCCGTATGGACTGTTCTGGCCGTATAGACTGCTCTGGCTACATGTTCTTGCCGCATACTGGTCCTGTGCCACATAGGCGTCTCATTTAATTGCCTTTAATTTGCTTTAATTTAAAGCCGTCTTTTGGGATAGGATCCCAAGAGTCAGCTTTTAAATATTTAGATTTGTATTAATGATTACGAGTAATCTTTTGCATGCAGGGGATAGAAATCCAAGAGTCGGCCTTATCTTCTATGCGGCGCATAATACGAAGCGTCCATCGATTCGCACGCCCCTTGTCAGCCTATAAATACGAGTACTTTTGGAAGAGAGAGACTCTTTACTTTCTTTTCTCTTCAACTTTTCTTGCCTTTAGTCGCCATCTTCTCTTCCTTCTCCGATCAACAATGGCTCCCAAAGCTTCCTCTAGCGCCGTAGCAAAGGATAAAGGAGCGGCCTCCTCATCGACTGCGGAGCCCATAGTTCATCCGGACGTTCACCCCGCCATTGAGGGTAAGGATATTGGGAGAAACTGTGTGAACTCAAAACCCTAACCATCATGGCTATGCCGCATGTTTTATGTGCGGGCCTTCTTCGTCTTCTTTGAACTGTTCAAGTTCATTGTGATGAATTTGCATACTGTGCTATATTTGCCGCATGTACATCTCATATACGAGCCGCATGGGGGTATGCCTCATGTCCGAGCCGCATTAGAGTCTTCTTGTGGCCGCATAAGCACTTTACAAACTGGGCCTCATAAGCTTTATTTGAACTGTGCCGCATATGCTCCCTCGAACTGTGCCGCATAAGACCCTACCAAATCAGAGCCGCATAAGCATTTTTAAACTGGGTCGCATAAACTCCCTCAAACTGTGCCGCATAAGACCCCACCAAATTAGAGCCGCATAAGCTCACTTTGAACTGGGCTGCATGAGCACCCGCTAAGCAGAGCCGCATAAGCTCACTTTGAACTGGGCCGCATGAGTCCACGCTAAATAGAGCCACATAAGTTCATCTGAACTCGACCACATGAGGCCCCATTTAAACAGATCCGTATAAGCCCTACTTGAACTGGGCCGCATGAGCACCCGTTAAACAGGGCCGTATAAGCTCATTTGAACTGGGCCGCATGAGGCCCGCCCCCAAAATAGAGTCGCATAAACTCCATTAAATTGAGCCGTATAAGGACCCGCCTGATCAGCGCCGCATAAGCTCGGAAACACAAAGCAGTTCTCCCAGACCATCTTCTAATTTGTTCTTTTGTCCTTTTTTCAGTGAATTTGCCAGTAAATCCTGCGGGTGAACCTTTGGTGGGTCGCACCTAATCTGATATGGGCTATCGGTTCGACCATATAGTCGAGTATGTGGTGAACCAGCTTCCAAAAGACGAACCTGTGGAAAGGCTGAGAGATATTAAAAACTAGTCCTTCTTCTTTATCTCGGGGATGATGAACTCAGGGCTGCTGGAGGGCAAACACTTGAAGCATGCGTTCCTCTTCGGGGATGCCTTAACTGTAAAGAACTTCTAAGTTCTTGATATATCTAAGAGTTAGAGTTTTACTTCTGACGGGTTGGCGATCCATATCCCTCTGATGGTGCGTCACTTTCCACTGTCATGGTTCAACATACTACCGATGGACAGAATGATAGAGGATTCCTTGACTCCGAGTCGGTCTGGGATGTTCGTGGGCAACATCCACTATAACAACAAGTTGGGGTCAGTGTATGCGGGCAAGGTACCTGTCAGCCGCTACGTGATGGGGTTGGCCCCGAGCAATTTTTTGAATGTACAGGGTCCAAACTTCAAGTTCTCTCAAGCTGACACTTTCCTGAACCAGCTTGCTCAGAAGGGGTCCTATCCCATTGGCCGGTTGTCACTACCGAGTTGGGTAAACCCTATCCCTTCATGGACCAACCTGTCTACGTGGATCGCGCAGAAATACGAGACTCTCCTGCACGAGATTGGACTCTACCATGCTATTCGAGGCACCAGCTACGGCTTGCCCATAAACAAGAAATTGTTTATGGCTCTGTTGGAGATGTACAACTACCGTACGGGGACCTTCTTTACACCCGTAGGGGAGATGAGGCTTTATCTCTACGAGATGCATGATGTCTCCAAGCTGTATTGGGGAAATATAGTCTTTGAAGTGTACACTCCCACAAATGAGAAGTTCGAGGAGTTGGAGGAGAGGTTCCCAGGCTTTGTTGTCGTCTACCGAGAATTGCTGTGTCATCACAGCACGTGCCAGCAGATGTCAAAGAAAAAAAATTACAGCTCGGAAGGGAACCTTTCTCACACAAAAGCCTGGCTCACTTACCTTTTTAAGCTCGGTGCCTCAGGTCGGGTTTCCCACCGAAGTCCTCGAACTCGGGAGGAAGTGCAGGACCAGGTGTCAACCGCCAAGAGGGTAAGAACCACCGGTGACAGGTTCGGGAGTCAATCTGACTCTTTTGCTTATTTTTATCAAGACACTCAGCCGTTGTCCGAGAAGGCTCTTCTGGCAGGATTCCTGATGGTGTGGATACAGAATTGCGTGGTCTCAGGAGGGCTAGTTCTATTGAGTGAACCAGCCATAATTTTATCCTCCCTGCTGTGAAACTGGTTTTCAGAGTCAGAATAGCTCTTCTTCCGGCCATGGTGTGCAGCATACATCGTGGCCTTCGTACTTTCACGTCCAAGGTCATCTCCCGTGACACGACGAAGGACTTTAAATGCATTGAGCTGCCCTATCATTATATGATGGGATGGCTGTTGATGCATTGCCAGTCTTTGATGAGGCCTGGTCCCGAAGATGGCGTAACTACTGATGACGCTTTCATCTTCCAGTATCGTCGTATATCTTGGGATTGCGAGACTATGCGTGCCTGTCGGATAGCGCTGGCGAGAGTTGACAGATACACTTTTTTCGTATTTGTTCCTCAATTTACTACTAAGGAATTGAGGGCCGTACATCTTGATGGTATTGGGTCTCCTCACTTCTTATCCAACAAGATGCTCCTTTGGTTGCACAATATTTGTCCTGCCCACCTGGTATACCACAACTGCAATGTTGTCTACTTGGAGCCTTACTTGCCCAGTAGGTTCTCCCGACAGTTTGGGTATAGTCAGCTATTCTTGGACAGTACCAACTCTTGCCTGGGTTTTAAAGGTAGCGTCCATGATGGCATCAGGGCCTGGCACTATTATAACACGGTTCACACCCGTACCAGCTTCTCAGTTCCTGATGCTGGGGAGTCAGAGGAGATCTTGTATTTGGCGTCTCTATACCATGTCATGGCAAATAAGCCTCTTATTGGTTTTGACCCGAGTACCAGCTTCATTGTTGGTACTGGCTTGGAGGAGAAGCCCAAGGGGTCTAAGGCGAGGAAAAAGAGGGAGAATACGGTTGTTGCGTCGGACTCGGAGTCTGCCCACACGGACGAAGAGGATGACGAGCATGACCCCGATAACTCTCTTCCTCCTGTAGATGAGGTGGTGGCAGATCAGCCGTCTGTCATGTCTGGTCCTTCACGCAAGCGAAGCAGACGTGAGCCCGCTGTTGGCAGCATAACTTATTACGTGAAACGGGCTATGATTAAACCTCGCGGGCTGCTCATTAGGGAGAGACGCGAGGATGTTGACGCCGTTTCGGAGGTGAATTGAATTACAACCATCTTCTTCTTTAGCTATTCCTTTTTTCTTCTGAACTATGACCTAATTATTTTTCTTTTCTCTGTAGGCATCAGGAGAAGGGGACTTTTCAGAGCCGGCTGCTGCCTCTGAAGTCGACCCGGCTCTAACTACTCTAGTTTGAGATATGAGTGCCGGGATTATTGTCGTCGAGATTCTCCTAGCGACGACTGAGGCTTCTCCAGTCATTGACGTCCCAACCCAGGGCGACATGGGCTCTGCTGAACCTATCCCCGAGACTGCTGAACTTCAGTCGAGTGACGTTGATCCAGTTGTATCTCCTTCCGGGGCGGCTGGGGCAGCGGAACCATCTGTATTCGGCTCGGATGTCGCTGGTAAAGAGGCTACGACGGATGCGATCGAACCTCAGTCTCAGCAACTCTCCCTGGTAAGATAAGCCAAGTCTTGACTAGTGAGGAGGTTTATTTGCTCTATCATCACATCTTTCGATTTAAGCTGATTGATGGTTGCTTCGGACATACAGGTCCTGCTCCTTCACTGCCAACGATAGACATTATCAAGGGAGAGTTCGCCAGAGGGGATCTGGTAGAAGAGAATATGCCTCTTCTTCCTCCAGCTTACATTGAGGGGCCTCCTACTGGATCGAGTTCAGGAGAGCAAGCGGTGGAACGGCCAGAGCAGGAAGAACTGGTCCCTGCACCCTCCTCTGTTCATATGGCTTCGGAGGTTGACCTCTCCGCCCTGCCGAGTCTCCAGATCCTTCGGGCTGCGGAGGAGGAATTGGCTGCTATTCAAGCATCTTTTCGCTCGAAACTTATTTTTCTTGTGGCAGGGGCATCAAGTTCCGGTGCATCTTCTTCGACACTGTCGGCTACTGTTCCTCTGACGCCGTCTTCTTCAGAAGTCCTGGATGAATCGTCAAAGGATGTGGTTGACAGTTTCTACCACCACTTGAAGCGAGGGGTTGAGGCTGTCGTGAAAAGGGGGTCTTCTTTTCCTTTGGCCCATTAATGCGACTGTGGCCAAATTGAACTCCTTAGAACCCTCCCCGGTGGGGCAGGGATAGTTGAGCTCCTGGAGCGCAAATTATTAGAGGCGGATCAGCTTGTGGCCCAGTTTCAAGTGCTATGACAAGTTGATCTGTCTTCAACAATAGATCAGGAGCGGGCCTTCCTCATCACTGCCATGGAGAATGTAAGGGCTGCACGAGAAGCGTCCAAGCCGATTATAATGAAGGACCTCTGCGATCTCTCTCTGTAGTATGATCAGTTGAGCCGCAGGGAAGAGAATTGCATTGCTCGGAAAGCGACAGCTTCTTGCAGGATAATCGACACGAGGGAGCAGATCCTCGAGCTCTAGAGGAAATTGGCTTTCTTGGAATCTATGCTCGAGGCCTCCTGCACGGATAAGGAGCTAATTATTCAGGAGGCCGACAAAGTCACCCAAACTTCTGCTGACTTGGAGCGTACTCTGAAGAGGCTTGAAGATGGCTGGCAGGCTCACGCGTATTTGGAGGATACAGAGTGGTTGACTCAGGAGGCCGAGCGTCGGGCCAAGCGACGATTTGAGCGGTCAACGGCCGTGCTGAAGGACCGTCTGAGAGAATTATGCGTCGCCGAACCATAGTTGACCTTTTTTTCTTTTTTTTTTTATTTTTCTTCATTTTAATAGGGATGCAATTCTCGAACATGTAGTACTTTTGTTTTTCAATAAATGACTATGTTTACACCATCCATCATCTATTGTGCTTGTACCGTATTTTTGGTATTATGATATTTGTCCCACTGGGGACTTTTCTGTGGACCTATTACCCTTGGTATACCTGGGTTTTAGGTACGGATAATAAGTTTAATAGGAATACTTAGAACAACTCCGCGGTAAGGTGGGTATGAAAGTTCTTGGTATCGAGCGAAAAAATGCCATGGAATAGCTGGGTCCCAGAGGCATGAGATTGTGAGAAAAGAGGCGCATGTACTATAAAACTTAGTACAGCATTTGTGGTCAACTGCGAACATTTGTGGTCAACTGTGGACATTTGTGGGCCTATTATCCTTGGCTTACCTTGGGGTTTTTTTTGTGGGTACGGATAATAAGTCGAGGGAAAACTGTTATACTTACTTAGAGGTAATATGGACGTGGTAAATATGAGGGTTTCTTCAATGGAGTCTTCCTACTCAGAGGTAATAAGGACATGGCAGGAGTGGACACCATGAAGGGTACATAGAATAACTCAGAGGTAATATGGACGTGGAAGTTCTACGCGTTGGGTGGCTTGTTTTTTATGGAAGTGAAACAACTCAGAGGTGACATCGACGTGGTTGTTTCGAGAAATTTGTGGATCAGTTACCCCGTTTATGCACTGAAAGTGCGGGTACTAGATCATAAGAAAGATGCTATTTTGGAAAGGAAGTTCAGAGGTATGTTCATACATGACTTACTACCTAGAAGATGCGATATAGATTTTTTTGGGATGACCAGAGTATAAATTCAGCGGTACCTGGGGGCACATAACTTAACAGTCCGGTTGATTTGGAGGATGTCGTTTAGACATAATACTTCTTCAGGAACTTGCCATTGACAGGCAACATGAGCAAGTCTCCGTTTTGTTTTGTGAGGCGGTAAGCACCATTGGAGAATACAGCCTCGACGACAAATGGGCCTTCCCACTTTGGCTGAAATTTGTAGACGGTTTTGTGGGTCATAACCATCGGCCTCCGAACTGCCAAAACGAGATCGCCCACTTGGAATGTTCTGAGTTTAACCTTCTTGTTGAAGGCTCCCGAGATGCGTGCTTGATACAGCTCGATTTGTTGTTGAGCTAACAGGCCCTTCTCATCTAAGGCCTCCGACTCTTGTTGCTGGCGACGGTAATTATCATCCGTCGTCAACCGATAGGTGAGGGTGATGCGAGGAGAGGGGATTTGAGTCTCCAGTGGGAGAACTGCCTCACTTCCATACACAAGAGAAAATGGTGTGTTCGCGGTGGCCGTCCGGACTGTAGTACGGTACGCCCATAAGCATTCACCAAGCTTTTCGTTCCAGTCGCGTTTGTTGGAAGACACGAACTTTTTGAGCAGCTTGATTATAGTTTTCTTGAATGCTTCTGCCAACCCATTCACCGCCGGATTGTACGGTATTAAAGTAACATTCTGGATCCGATGTTTGTCGTAAAACTGATAGAAGGCGTAGCTTGCGAACTGCGGACCGTTGTCGTGGATGATCTTTCGAGGCAGTCCGAAGCGATAGATGACATGATGCTTGAGGAAGCTGATTACATTTAATGTCTTTACCTCTGCAAGCGGGACAGCTTCTGCCCATTTGGAGAAGTAATCTGTAATTGCCAGAATGAAGCGGTGCCTTCTGGATGAAGGTGGGGTGATAGGACCAATGATATCTATTCCCCATGCCTCAAATGGCCAGGATGCCACCGTTGGATATAGGAATTCTGATGGTTGGTGTATGAAATCTACGTGGACTTGGCAAGCTTTACACTTTCTTGCGTAGTCTATTGTATCTGCCACCATCGTAGGCAAGTAGTAGCCCATCCGACGAAGGCGATCTTGCAATTTTGGGCCAGGCTGATGGGCCCCGCTGACGCCGTCATGTGCTTCACGTACAACTTCTTTGGCTTCTGTATTGGACAGATACCGAAGCAGTAATCCATCGTATGACCGCCGATACTGTATAACCCCTAAATTTCTACTATTTTTTTTAAATATATTAAATTTGGTACTGATTTAAAAATTTTGTATTGTAGGTCGCATAGTCGTATTGTACGTCGCGCACGAAATTTTATTTTTCGTAATTGCTCGTCAAGTACGAATATGTGCGAGCGTACATATTTTAGAAAAATATTCTTTCTATTTTATTATACACTTTCAAAATATTATATAATTATTATTCTTGCTATAAAAAGCTTTTTTATTTTTAGCAGTTATTAATCATAAATAATATTTCATTGTATACTAGGAAAAGCATAATCATGTATGCATTATTCGTGCATACATATATTTCGTAATTATTTATTAGTCTATTTTAAATAAAAATATAATTTTCGAGAATTATTAATAAATATTTTATTATTTAAAAAAATATTTAAAAATATTTATTATTTTTGAAATTATTATTATTGCTATTTTGAAAAATATATTTGGAAGTTATGGTGGCCATTTAAATCTTGATTTGATTTTTTGATTTATTTAAATAGTTAAATATTCGAAATTGATTTATCCCATTTGATTTTGAGCTAAAAATTTAAATAGATTTAAATTGGATTTAATTGATTTGATTTTAAACTAAGAGAATTTGATTTGATTTAAATTAGGTTTGGATTTGGATTTGGATTTCATTGCTTTTAAATTAAATTAAGAAATATCTAAATTGGGTTTAAAAGAATCCTAATTCTTATCTAATTGGGAATTTCCACATCCTATAAATAGGCAGGTACTCCTCCATATTATTTTTACTACAAATCATCTTTCAAACCATCCTTGTCAAAATTTCTCTCTTTTTTTCGTCATAAATTTAGCCTCAATTTTCAAAGGTTGTAGCAACTTTGAATGACCATAACTCCCAACTCCGGACTCCTTTTGACCTCCAGTTTTTTTGTTGTAATCGTATTGAGGTATATTTTCTGAATGTAAATTTTATTTTCATAAATTTGGAACTTAATTTTCTGGAAAATTTGTGGAGTGTCAGTGGTCCGAAATCTGACACGTTTTAGTGTTTTTGAGATTCTGGGAGAACCAGGAATCAGAATCACGATCCGTTTGAAGTTTCGGAATACTGACAGAAAAATACACATCATATATTTTTCGTAAAAAAATTTCAGAATATTTTATTTTTGGTTTTTATTTTAGAAGTTTGTCACATCGTCTGAGTTCATCTTGTGTAGCCTTGTGACTATTCTGTACCCAACGGGATTGTCAGTTTCACAAGCAAGGACCTCAGACAAGACACCTTGCCATTTGCTGTTTATTTATTTTAGCTTATATGCCATGCATTATTTATTTTCTTTATGCAAAATAAACTGTGATACATGGCATAACCTGTTAGAACTTACTGTTCATTTATATTTTCTGTTATATATTATTTTTCTTACACATTAAACCTAGATTTAAGGGACCACCTTGTGTGTTGTATTTATGACCTTGACACGTTGTACCACGAAGTTGTGTGTCGCATGTAGAACACGGACGTGCGTGATTGGCTGGCCACCAGTACGTATAAGCCGTGTTATAGGAATAACCGCTAATAGATGTTGCATGCTTAGTTTGACTTAGCAGTTAATAAAGGATATATGTTGTGGATACAACATAATAGACATTGGGTGGGAAGAACAGATCCTTAATGTATGGGTCATATATGCACTGCCCTGATTGTCGGTTATCTCCAATAGGAGGTACAGTCCTGATAGCCGGTTATCTCCAGTAGGTGATACGGTCCTGATTCCTGATCCGGCCCATGCGTCAAAGGTTTGTTCTTATTGCATTCACTATAGTACGGTTAGGTACCCTATTGCAGGCATCCCTTATTTATTTGAGCAATATTTATTCAGTTTATATGGCATGATATTATGTGTCTTGTTACGTCCCTCTGAGGACCTGGTTATCACTCCAAGTGTGTACTTCTGTAAATTTGCAGGTGTTCTAGCCAAGGCCATAATCTTCTCCATTCTTTCGAAGACGATTGCGCTTGTTTTGTCTCGTTATTTTATCGATTACTTCTTGTACATTTTATTTGAGATAGTTGGTAGTGGACTTTGTCTCCGCCCAATGATTGTATACATGACAAATTCAAAGTTGCTCTTATATCATTTATTTATCTAGTAGATGAGATTTAGTTATTCTAGATTTACTGCATTTTGCAGCTTATGTATTCACACGAGGTTTCCATATATTGGAGTATACTTCGTATGTATGCAGCTGGCATGGATATGTACATAGTCCTAAGTATTTTGGGACTGGGTGTTTGCCATTGATTGTAAAAGTACAGAACAATTATCGGAGGACTGAACTTAGACTCACAATACAAACTCGCTTGTACAAAGAAAGCCTAGGGACGAAAACCTAGGTACAGCAATCTAAGTACAATTGTTTATTTTAAATTCTGGGGGGTAACGATAGAGGCTCGGGAAGGCGACGACAGCCCTGCCTTACTCCTTGGACGATCGGTATGCAGCCTTGGCTCCTGGTGTGAAGATGGTTGGCGTTGACGAAGAAAGGCGCTTTTTGCTCCTCTGTTGCTCTCCTGGCTACTCTCTCTCTCTCTGTGTATTTTCTCTCTGGCTCTGTATTTTTTTATTCTTTTTGTTGCCCCTTCCCTTTTTTTGCAAAGAAATGATGCTGGCTATTTATAAGAGTGGGGTATGATCATTAGGGTTTGCTAATGATCATTTGTTTGGAATGTCGGTGCTCCTTCAATCTATCTGGACCCTTGATCCTGGTTACAATGAATCAAGGCCATTAATACGGATAGCACCGAATCTTGTGAGCAGTTAATGTTAACTGCTTTAAATCTTCATGATTGATTATACCAATGCCCGATTGCTCGCCACGTGTCCCATTGGCTTGATGATAAATGATATGCCCTGATCTTAGTAATTATGATGATGATGTCAAATATACTTGTTGGGATTCGGTTAGATCCTCGATTGATTCGATGCCACGTGTTTTAATTGTGGTTCCTGCCAGAGCCGCATAGGATGGGCGACACTTGAACCGCAGAGAGATACTCCTCGTGAGCCGCATGGGACAATGCTTTATTGAGCCGCAGGTGATGAACTCTCAATGAGCCGTATATGCATAGTCTCTGCGAGCCGCATAAAACTAGCGTTGCCTTGAGCCGCAGGGAATGAATTCTCAGGGAGCCGCATGTACAGCGTTGTGTTGGGCTGCAGGGACTGAGTTCTCAGGGAGCCGCATGTACAACGTTGTGTTGGGCCGCAGGGACAGGGCTCTCGGTGGGCCGCATATGGCTGATTGCCACGTGGCAATCTGGGACTTCTGACGGATCGGGTTAGAGATTTTCTTCTTTTTCCGAAGAGTCTGTCATTATAGCAGAACCATTATGACACTTTATGTCAGAGCCGTCATGGTTGTCGAGTCGTGTCAGGGCATTAAATGAGGCCACTACTCAAATGACCAGCTGTAGGGAGGGATCCCAAGGGGGGATGTGGCGTCGATCGGGCCGCATATTCCTGCTGAACCGCATACACTCCCGAACCGCATGAGACTGAGAGTCTTCTTTGATTTGCATAGGGCAGCTCCTGTATGAGCCGTATGGGCTTTCTTCCTAGAGCCGCATGGACCATTACTTTGATATTTTCCATGCTTCTACAGGACCCCCTTCAAAGTTTTCAATTTGCAAAATTGAAACAGTTTGAATAAGAAGCATGGCCCCGTTCATGCCACATAAGTGTCTCAGCCGCATAGATTCATCTGGCCGCATGGGCTCTTTGCCACGTGTCCTGACTACGTATGCAAATCTTCATTAAATGCTCTTGATTTTATTTTCGAATTAATGCCATCTTTTGGGGGAGGATCCCAAAGTCTTTATTCTTTTGATTGTCCAGTTTGCCTCGACAGCCGAAGGGTCGATCACGTCGTACGAGGCGTCGGTTCATAGTCCTTCTGTCTAAAAATAGGTATATGTTCGGTTGGATTTTAGGACTTTTTCTTGACCGAAAGCTTCTGTCTTTGTCTCCTTCCTCCATCTGACCAACCGAAATGGCGCCTAGGATTTCCAAAGTTGTGAAGAAGGCCGCGGCGAAGAAAAAGAAATCAGCTTCATCTTCGACTGTCGTTTCCCCTGTCCGCCTTGACGTTCACGTCGCCATCGAAGGTAACAACTGTGTAGAAGATAGGGTCTACTCTACTGCCTACTTTGTGTACAAAACCACGTGGTTCGCATACATGTCCTCTGATCGTGCCGCATGGGATGTACCCCATGTCTGAGCCGCATACAAGTTCAACTTACGTAGTCTGCATATATATATCCTGTGACCGAGTCGCATGGAGTATGCTCCATGTCGGAGCCGCATGCGAGTTACGGGGTCCACCTACACATCTCATGATCAAGTCGCATGGGGTATGCTTTATGTAGGAGCCGCATGTGAGTTCAACTTACGTGGTCCGCATATACGTCCCATGACTTGAATCCGCATGAGGTTTTCTCCATGTTCGACCCGTATACGAGTTGCCTTCAACGAGCCGCATGATATTTTAGAATATCTTTTACTTCATTTTGTTGTTTTGTTCTTGCAGTATCTCCACTGGACGCTGAGGTTGCAATGACAGAAGAGCCGCCGCCTCCTACCATCGACCAGGGGCCTCCCTTTGTGACAGAGACGAAGAAGGAGGAACCGTCGTCTGCGTAGGATGGTCTCTCTCCAAATGTCGAGGCTGTTGGTGGTGGTAGCTCTAGGAATTCTGATGCTCCTATTCTGGGCGAGGATTTCCTTCAACTGCATCCCTCGTATGTGAAGTGGTTGAGGGAGTGGTATATGCGTTTCTATAACTAGGTTTTAGGGATTCCTTGTATGTTTCTGTCGGTTTAGCTGTGGTTTGTGTTTTCCCTTTTCGTCTGAAGAAGTAATGAAGAATTTCCTTTGGTTTTTGTTTGTTAATTGTGTGAATGTAGCTGGACATTCCAATAAATGGAATGTACTTGCTTCCCTCTTTTCTTGTAACTGTTACCTTTGGTTCTGTGTGAACTTTGTATCCCTAGTGTAGATTATGACTGGGTACTTATTCTGAAAGAGTGGGGTTATATCAAATCTGGGGACTTTATTCCCCCAGTGGAATCTTTGCTCATCTGGGCGACGTAGTTGACTTCAGAGTCAATGTGTCGAACTAGTCAGTGGTTTGAGCGGTCGACTGCCTCGCTGACGGACTATTTCTTGACGTTGTGTGCCTCTGAACCATAGTTGTTCCTCTGTCTTGTCTTGCTCGTTTTCTCTTTATTTCTATCTTGTAGCAGCGATATAATCCTGGAGGATGTGGAACTTTGAAAATGGATATGTTTCGTCTCATCTTTTCTTTTTTTGTACTTGGGTGTTTTGTGGAACTGGATTTGCTGGAGGATTTATTTGTGGACCTGTTATCCTAGGCGTACCTAGGTTTTAGGTACGGATAACAAGTTTGGACGGGATGTTCGGAACAGCCGTGGTAAAGTGGTCATGGATGTTCTCGGTGCTTAAAAAAAAGGAATGCCGTAGAGGAGCTGGGCTCCCGGGGCACGGTGGGGTAGTAGATTTATGCTAAGAAGCTTATCAAAGGAATTTTGTGGACCTATTATCCTTGGCGTACCCTGGTTCGAGATACAAATAATAGGGTGAAAGGAAAACCAACATATTTGCTCAGAGGTCATGAGGACATGGCAAGCATGAGGGTTTTACCGTAGAATCTTCCTGCTCAGAGGTAATGAGGACATGGTAGCGGAGGTTTCACGAAAGATATTCGTGGTCAACAGCAGACATTTGTGGACCTATTATCCTGGTCGTACTCCGGTTGTGGGTACAGATAATAGGTCGAAAGGAGACCGACATACTTGCTCAGAGGTAATGTGGACATGGCAAGCATGAAGGTTTCTTCGACGGAGCCATCCCACTCAGAGGTAAGGATGACATGGCAGGAGTGGGCTCAATGAAGAGAGGGTACATAGAATGACTCAGAGGTAGGAGAACGTGGAAGTTCTATGTGGGGTGCGGTTTGTTATTGGTGGAAGTGAAAACGACTCAGAGGTAATGAGGACATGTCCATTTTCAGAAATTTGTGGATCGATTACCCTTTTTGTGCACTAGGAGTGCGGGTATTGGATCATGAGGGAGGATCTCTTCCGGGAAGCAAGTTCAGAGGTATAATCATACGTGACTTACTATCTGAAAGAGTGACCGAAATGTGAGTTCAGAGGCACCAGCGGGTATATAACTCGATAAATTAACATATTAAGAAAGTGGGAGTCCAGCGACACCAGCGGGTACATGACTCGATAATCTGAAGGGGATGTGGGGTGAGTTCAGGGGCACCAGCAGGTACATGACTCGATAATCTTGAAATGTTGTGGGTGTGAGTTCAGTGGTACCAGCGGGTACATGACTCGACGATCTTGTAGCGAATGTCGTTTAGACATAATATTTCTTCAGGAACTTGTCGTTGACGGGCAGCATGAGCAAGTCTCCATTTTGCTTTGCAAGGCGGTAAGCACCGTTGGAGAATATCGTCTCAATAATAAATGGGCCCTTCCACTTTGGCTGGAATTTGCTGGCGGTCTTGTGAGTCATGACCATCGGCCTCCGGACTGCCAAGACGAGATCGCCTACCTGGAATGTTCTGATTTTGACCTTCTTGTTGAAGGCTCCTGAGATGCGTGCTTGGTATAGCTCGATCCTTTGCTGAGCTAGGAGGCATTTTTCATCTAAGGCCTCTAACTCTTGCTGTCGACGTCGGTAGTTATCATCGGTTGTCAATTGATGTGTGAGGGCGACACGTAGTGAGGGAATCTGTGTCTCCAGGGGAGGACTGCCTCACTCCCGTATACCAGGAAGAATGGCGTATTTCGGGTGGCTGTTCGAACCGTGGTGCGATAAGCCCATAAGCACTAGCCGAGCTTCTCGTTCCAGTCGCGCTTGTTGGAGGAGACGAACTTCTTGAGCAGTTTGATGATTGTTTTGTTGAACGCCTCTGCTAACCCATTTGCTGCCGAGTTGTACGACGTCGAGGCGATATTCTGAATACGGTGCTTATCGCAAAACCGATAGAATACGTGGCTTTCAAACTGCGGACCTTTATCATGGATGATCCTTCGGGGCAGTCCAAAGCGGTAGATGATGTGGTGTTTAAGGAAGCTGATCACCTTTGAAGTCTTGACTTCTGTGAGTGGGACAGATTCCGCCCATTTGGAGAAGTAATCAGTGATCGCAAGTATGAAGCGATGTCCTCGAGAGGAAGGTGGGGTGATTGGACCAATGATATCCATTCCCCATGCTTCAAATGGCCAGGATGCCACTGTCGAATGTAAAAATTCGGATGGTTGGTGGATGAAATCTGCGTGGACTTGGCAAGCTTTGCACTTTCTAGCATAATGTATCGCGTCTGCCACCATTGTGGGCCAATAGTAGCCCATTCGGCGAAGGCGGTCTTGTAGTTTCGGGCCGGGCAGGTGGGCCCCACAGACACCGTCATGGGCTTCTCGTACGGCTTCTTTGGCTTCTGCGTTTGACAGACACCGAAGCAGTAATCCGTCGTAGGAGCGGCGATACAGCATTTTCATCTCTGTATCGTAGAAGAGTCTGAGAGAACGCCTTCTGATGGAAGTGGCTTCCTTTGGGTTCTCAGACAGGATGTCGTAGACGACGAAGTCGATGAATGGTTGTCTCCAATCTGGGGCGTCATCGATCGTCTGTGCAGAATAACTTGCGACAAATTGCACATTATTTTTGGGGCAGACCAGTTCATGGCCTATCACTTCCACTGATTGTCGATCATAATTCGGAACTGCTAGGGAAGCGGCGAGACCAGCTAGGGCATCGGCTTCAATATTTCGGAGTCTGGGGACGTGCTCGATGAAGAACCCCTCAAATGCCGAGATGATATTGATCGCTATTTGATGATAAGGGCTCATGTCTTCATGGCGTACCTCGTATGAACCTCGGATCTGATTGACGATTAGTTGGGAATCGCCGTACGCTTCAAGGTATTCTACCCCCAGCTCTCTTGCAAGTTGGAGGCCAATGACCAGAGCGTTGTATTCGGCCACATTGTTAGAACAGGGTTCAGTGAGGGAATAAACACGGTTAATCACCAATCCGGAAGGAGAGATTAGCACTACCCCGACTCCGACAACTATATTGCCTTTAGGTCCGGTCCTTGAAGCACCGTCGAAGAATATTCGCCATATTTTCTCGCGAGAGGTTGTGTGCGAGTCGACGACCTCATCTGGGATCTCTTCGTATATCCTAGAAGACTTCGAGCCTGGGTGGGCTGCCAAGAAATCTGTCAGGGCTTGACCTTTGACTGCCTTTTGGGGGACGAAGATCATATGATAAGGGGACAGCAATATTGCCCATGTAGCGAGTCGAGAGCTGAGTGCCCCTGGTTTAGTCATGAGGACCCTTAGAGGGTTGACAAGTGAGACCACATGTATCATTTGTCCGGTGACATAGTGTTGCATTTTCTGAATGGCGAACACCAGGGCGAGGCATTCTTTCTCTACAGCGGTGTATCGGTGCTCTGGTCCAATCATCATTCGGCTGAGGTAATATATGGCTTGTTCATGACCTGTATCATTATTCTGTGCCAGCAGAGCACCGAGGGAGTGTTCCATTGCTCGTACATAGAGCATAAATGGTTTTCCAGGGACTGGGGCTACCAAGACCGAAGGATTTGACAGATATTCTTTGATGCTATCGAAAGCACGCTGGCATTCTTCGTCCCATACGAATGAGACTCCTTTCTTCATGAGGTGCGTAAATGGTCGGCATCGCCCGGAGAGGTTAGAAATGAACCTTCTGATGTAAGCTAGCCTTCCCTGAAGGCCTCTGAGTTCGCAGAGATTTCTCGGGGGACCCATCTCCATGATTGCTTTTGTCTTTTCGGGGTCTACATGGATACCCTTTGCAGTGATGATGAAGCCTAAGAACTTCCCGCTGGATACGCCCAGGAAGGACTTCGTAGGGTTCATCTTCAAATTGTGTGTCCGCATTAGGTCGAATACCGTCCTTAGATCCTGCAGATGGTCTCCTTTGCTACGGCTCTTGACGGCTATATTATCAACATAGCACTCCACCGTCTTGCGTAAGTGGTCTCTGAAGATGATGCTTATAGCTCTTTGATATGTGGCACCAGTATTCTTTAAACCGAAAGGCATGACTGTGTAGCAGTACGTGCCAATCGGTGTTCGGAATGATGTATGCTTTTCGTCGTCGGGAGACATCTTGATTTGGTTGTATCCCGGGAAGCCATCCATGAATGACATACGTTCAAAGCCGCAGGTATTATCGATCATGATGTCTGTGATAGGAAGGGGGAATTCATCTTTGGGACATACCTCGTTCAGGTTACGGAAGTCGATGCAGATTCGAATTTTTCCATTCTTCTTGAGGACGGGTACTATATTGGCAACCCAATCGGGATGTTGCTCCTCACGAATGAAGCCGATGGCTATCAGTTTGTTGACTTCAGCTTCGATCGCGTCCATAATGCCTGGGCGGAAGCGTCGCTGTTGTTGTTTGACTGGCTCTTGGTAACCTGATAGTTAGTGGCTCCGTTGTGGGTCTCGGCACTTGGCTGGATCTAGGCAGCAGGATTATCATCTGCTCCTCTTGCGCCGAGAGGTTGATCGCGTCCTTCCGCAGAGTGGCGGTGAGGGGTGCAGACTTGCCCGGTTTGCGAGCTTGGAGGTGGATTGTCAGGGGTCCTTCTGATCCCGTGGCTGTCTCAGTATGAGCTTGTGCGTCTCCTTCATTCTGGTGCCTCTTCGACTTTTCGTATAAACAGGAGTCTGAGTAGTAAGATTCGACCCCTTTGAAGGGATCGATATCAGCAAACTCTGTCTTCACGAAGCCATATTTGTCAACATATTTGAAGCACTGGTGTAGCATGGAAGGTACGATCATATAATCGTGTATCCATGGGCGCCCCAAGAGGATGTTGTAAGAAGTGTCTACATCTATGACTTAGCAGGTGACCTCGGATTGGAGATCACCAATCTGACACTTCAGACGAATCTTCCAGATAGGGTAGCTCCTGCCCGAATTAAAATCGCTGATGGCGGTGCTTGTAGGTGTTAGGCGATGCATTGGGATGCGAAGATGATGTAGCAGACCTTTCGGGATGATGCTTATGGAAGAGCCAGGATCAATGTGCATCCGATCCACCTTCACGTCGCCGATGTATCCCGTGTAGTATAGCGTGCGATCATGTAGGTTGGTATTGATGAGCATGTCCGGCGGAGTGAAGACGATATTGGGCATTGCTTCCGTGCAGGCACTATCTTAGAGATCCATGGGTGAGTCCTCCCCAGTGAGGTTAGATTGAGCGAGATAGGCATCGGCATTTTGGAGTGCTTCGCTCAATGCAATACGAACGTCCTTGGAGAGCCTCAGGAGTTCGTATAATGACAATTTGGTCGGAGTGTTAGCCAATTGTGCTAAGATGTCAAAGTTGTAGGGCCTCTCTAGCCCTTGGGCTGCATCCTTTCGGAGAGATTTGTCGAAGCGAGTCTCCTTCGGCCTAGGCTTGTCGGTCGTCGAAGGCTGAGCCGGTCCCAGAGCATCAGTTGTAGTGGGTTGGTGATTTTCGGCTGGACTACCAACCACGGGTTGGGATTGCGTTCCGGACCGCGTGACGACGGCTGTAGCTTCCTCGTTGTCTGCTGAAATTGTGTGGCAGGTCTTGATTTTTCCACTCTTTTTGTTGGTGGGAGATGGTATGGGCCGAGTCACTTCTGACACCAAGTCTGGATGGACCCACATGACCTCTTCTCGTGAGGTGGTGAGAGGTACTAGACCAGCAGCTTGTTCTCGAGGCGGAGGAAGATTGGTAATCTCCATTGTCGTGAGAGGGACGGGGATTACCCCGTCTTGAGTCTCCGTCGGAGGGAAGTCGCCGAATTGTACGGACACCATATTGGCTGCTACGGTTACCTCTTCGAAGTCGATGGCCAGAGCGTTCAAATCGATGAGGCTTTGGATGTACCATTTTAATTGGTAGCAGTCATGTGTAGCGTGGTGTACATAACGGTAGTAATGGCAGTACTTCGGGTTCTCCAAATCAGCCGGCCGAGGCTCCCATCTTGGTGGGGGAAGCTGAATTCTACCTCCTTGTATGAGCATGTCTAAGATAGGCTTGACGTGGCCGTCTTCGAAAGAGTAAGTGATTTGAGGCCATTGCTTGTCTGCTGGCTGTAGCTCAGACTTCTGGGCCGTGTCGGCCACCATAGCCTGTTTTCCCTTGCTGTCCCGATTGTTGGAGGGGTTACCCCCATTATCGTTGTTGAGACGCTTGCCCTTATTTTCTCCTTCTGAGATTTGCAACCCCATTTGGCGGGCCTTCTTCAGTCGTTCTTCAGCGCTTGTGGCGCTGATGATGAACGCATTCCAATCTTTGAATTGACTCTCGCCCATCCAGAGACTGATTGTTGGAAGCAGTCTCTTTTGGCAGATTTCAATCAAAGAAGAATCTGGATTTTCGGAAGGCAGCTTTATGGCGGTCTGGCGGAACCGCTCAATGTAGTTCCTTGTTAACTCCTTCTTCCCTTAGACGACGTCCATGAGAGTGGACATAGTGATGTCTTGTCCTACTTCATAGAACCGTTCCAAGAACATGCGCTTGAAGCCAGCGAAGGAATGGATGCAGTTGTCCGGTAGATTACGGTACCAATCAAAGGCGACTCCTTCCAATGCTCTAATGAATAATCGTGTGAGGATCGCATCTTCATGGGGTAGATGGTCGGTGGTGACCTCAAAGTAAGTGATGTACCGACTTGCTGAGGTTTTGCCATCATACGGGTTGATGTTGAACGGCTTATATCTTGGTGGGAATGGAACATCCCTCCACTCAGCAGGGTATGGTTGCCGTATTCTGAGATCTTGAGCATTTTCTCGGGCATGAAACAGAGCACGGAGCTCCTAGACCTCTCTTCTTACTTCTCGGGTCTCATCTGTTGCGGCGGGGGCTGTTATTTTGGGAGGATTATTACCCGGGTTTGGTGCCGCTGAGTTCGAATCTATATTGACCACGGGGCCCGTATTTGTTTGACCAGGCGCTCCTCCTTGTAGAGTGGGCAGGGTCGCTTTAATCTCGTCTACAGACTTGACCAAAGCAAGTAATATGGCTTCGAAACTGTCGATGCGCTGGCGATCACTGGAACCACCTTGATCGCTGTCCGTCATGAACACCGTTCTTACGTGAGGAGTGATGGAAGGAACGGTGGAGGATGTGCCCTCTGAGTCATACCCATGCACCGAGAAGTCATCGGGATAGGTGGGAATGTTTTCTTCGGGCTCGGGCTCGGACTCGGAGGGAATGGTATCCCCAGCTTCAGAGCTTGCCTTGTCTTGAGAGTTACGGATGTCCTCGGGGGCATCAGCGTCCGTTGCTCCTGATGGAAGAGTTGTTTGTGCGGACTCGGTTCCTTGGAACATCGGATTGTTGCGGATGTTCGGAGGAGTGCTACCCCTAGCTTCTTCAACCCCCAGCGATGTGGATGATGAATTTTCTATCGCGGTAAATTTTGTCTTTGAACGGGTATGTTAGAATACACCAGTGGAGGACAACCGTTTAGACGACAGTTTCTTAGTTATAGTGGTTGATATCTTCGGACTGGAGATGCTCGTTTTCTTCCTCCTCTCTTCGGCGGGAACTTGTTGAGCAGAATTACAGGAGATAACAGGAGGTGCCTCATCTTCTGAGTTCGGGTGCTGTAGCCTTTGGAAGATGGATGGCCGAGCTTCCGCCATTGTCGCGTTGTTGCAGCAGCAATTGACGATGATTTGGGTGCAGCGATGTCCAAGCGAGGACTCTTTGTACACCGATACTCCTTCTCTTTCCTTGCGTTTGTGGAGGATCGTTTCCTGCAGGTCAGAGGAACCACTCTGTCTGTTTGCCGTAGGGGTCTGGACTTGAGCAGTTGTATACAACTTTCCATCCGAGGCCCGTGTGATAGTCAACGGAACGCTCCGATAGTCAGAGATTGGGACAGCTGACTGGGCTCGATGAGCCCGCGCTGCCCTAGACTTCCTCCCTTTAGCACTCGTGGGTGCGTAATAGGAGGAGTCCAAGTTGAATACCACAGAGTCTGGCTTATCATACAGAGAATCATCGGGGTCAGGACCGTATGAGAGACGGTCGAAGACCGATCGAGAGAAGCATGGAACGGACGCTATGCTGCTAGAGTTGGGTACCGTGCAGGCTGTCTGCATGCTGTCGTCTTCTGCTGTCGGATGAGTTGTCTTTGGGTGGCTAGGAGCCACGACCGTGCAGGCTGGCCGCATGCGGTTGGCAATAGTGGCTGTATGGGTTTTCTGTAAGCGACTGACTCCTGTAGCCTCATGTGTTTCACCCCTGTGATTGGCGACCGTAGCTGCATAAACTATGCGGCTGCCAGATGTGACCGCATGATTCTTCTTCAGGCGGCTAGCGACTGTGGCCGCATGGGCTTTGTCCATACGACTAGTGGATGTGATCGCATGAGCCTTTTTCACTCGGTTAGCACCCCTATGCGGCTCAGTTCGCGTAGAGTTCCTCTTTGCCCCTGCAAGTCCAGCATCATAATGTTTTCTTCTGCCAGACTTGGGGACAGCAGAGTTGTCTACGGTCTGAAGTGGGGCCGCAGAAGAGTCCTTCTCGCTGTCTTGAGCAACAGAGGGTACACCGTCGGGGGCTTGGAGAGGAGTAAATGATTTTGGCCTCCACTCTCTGCGAGCCTTTGTCGTACGGGTGCGCTTCTGGACCGGGCCAGCGCTTCCTTCGGAGAGCATCTCCTCAAACGCTTGTTGGTCGAAGCGGACGACCATCTTTTGTTGCGTGGAGCCAAGCTTGGCTGCATCCGATTGCGTCACCAACTCCTCAGCCGTGTAGAAGTTAGTCCCCAGCAGAGTCGCCATCGTGTTTGCCAATGATTGTAAAAGTACAGAACAATTATCGGAGGACTGAACTTAGACTCACAATACAAACTCGCTTGTACAAAGAAAGCCTAGGGACAAAAACCTAGGTACAGCAATCTAAGTACAATTGTTTATTTTAGATTCTGGGGGTGACGATAGAGGCTCGGGAAGGCGACGGCAGCCCTGCCTTACTCCTTGGACGATCGGTATGCAGCCTTGGCTCCTGGTGTGAAGATGGTTGGCGTTGACGAAGAAAGGCGCTTTTTGCTCCTCTGTTGCTCTCCTGGCTTCTCTCTCTCTGTGTGTATTTTCTCTCTGGCTCTGTATTTTTTTATTCTTTTTATTGCCCCTTTCCTTTTTTTTTGCAAAGAAATGATGCTGGCTATTTATAAGAGTAGGGTATGATCATTAGGGTTTGCTAATGATCATTTGTTTGGAATGTCGGCGCTCTCTCAATCTATCTGAACCCTTGATCCTGGTTACAACAAATCTAGGCCATTAATGCGGATAGCACCGAATCTTGTGAGCAGTTAATGTTAACTGCTTTAAATCTTCATGATTGATTATACCAATGCCCGATTGCTCGCCACGTGTCCCATTGGCTTGATGATAAATGATATGTCCTGATCTTAGTAATTATGACGATGATGTCAAATATACTTATTGGGATTCGGTTAGATCCTCGATTGATTCGATGCCACGTATTTTAATTGTGGGTCCTGCCAGAGCCGCATAGGATGGGCGATACTTGAACCGCAGGGAGATACTCCTCGTGAGCCGCATGGGACAATGCTTTATTGAGCCGCAGGTGATGAACTCTCAATGAGCCGCATATGCATAGTCTCTGCGAGCCGCATAAAACTAGCGTTGCCTTGAGCCGCAGGGAATGAATTCTCAGGGAGCCGCATGTACAACATTGTATTGGGCCGCAGGGACTGAGTTCTCAGGGAGCCGCATGTACAACGTTGTGTTGGGCCGCAGGGACAGGGCTCTCGGTGGGCCGCATATGGCTGATTGCCACGTGGCAATCTGGGACTTCTGACGGATCGGGTCAGAGACTTTCTTCTTTTCCCGAAGAGTCTGTCATTATGGCAGAACCATTATGACACTTTATGTCAGAGCCGTCATGGTTGTCGAGTCGTGTCAGGGCATTAAATGAGGCCACTACTCAAATGGCCAGCTGTAGGGAGGGATCCCAAGGGGGGATGTGGCGTCGATCGGGCTGCATATTCCTGCTGAACCGCATACACTCCCGAGCCGCATGAGACTGAGAGTCTTCTTTGAATTGCATAGGGCAGCTCCTGTATGAGCCGTATGGGCTTTCTTTCCAGAGCCGCATGGACCATTACTCTGATATTTTCCATGCTTCTACACTGGGGCGTTACATGTTTTTGTGATGGCCCATGCAGGTCGAGTTTGTCACTTCGGTTACGTTACTGTACCGATGTGAACTTACAACATAGGATTAGAATTATAGGAATCTCATCCATATAGCTTGACCTCTTCCCTTGGCTTCAAATTTCGAACTCTTGTTCGACTTCCTTGAATTGCATCTTGCTTGATTCCTTTCTACCGTTGATTCTTATTTTCGTGCTTAGAGTCAACTAGGAAGATGACTACACTAGTATATGCTCATAGGTCAAACACATGGCTAGAATGGTTATATTGGCAATTGGAATACCTTTAAGACTCTAATTGAGTTAAAGGGTTTTTTTAGTGTAATTTAATAATTAGTAATTTATAAAGTAGGATATTACCACAGAAAGTTTTAACCTTGAGAATTCTAAATAGTAAACACCAGAGGATTTATAGAATTTCATACTTGGTTTAAGAAATTGATTGATTTTCAAAGATTTGATATTTATGATTTATTGGATTATAGTTATACATCCTTGCACAATTATAAAATTGATTTGCTTTTCGAGTTGTTATATTTATGAGTTTGGGTGATAGATATACATCTTTGAACAAATATAAAATTTATTTAATTTTCGAGTTTTAATATTCATGATTTATTATATTATAGTTATGCACCTTGAACAGTTATAGATTTGGTTTGAAAATGATCTTAGCTTTTAAAAATGGTCGTAGAAATTTTTTAAACGGAGTTGTACAACTTGCGGTTTTCGTGTTTATAAAATTTTAAATTTTAAGGGGAAGTAATGACGGTGAAGTTTGGTTTAAAATATTTGAAAGTTATGAAAACGATTTTTGAGAATTTTTCTTTATTTTAAATTGTGTCCTATGATTGAGGATTTACAAATCTATTTAGATTTTCGGTAAAAAAAAATATAGATTTTGACTGATAAGATTATTTGAAAATTTAGTTTAATGTGGGATTGTTAATATTTTTTTTTGAAGAATTTCGAAGGATGTGATGGAAAGTTATTTTGATTGATTAAAGGAAGTTACCATTTAAAAGTTATGAGTTTGTTGGAATAACATAGCATAAATAGAAGTTAAAACTGATGAGAGCATTGAGCTTAATTTTTTGAGATTGCTTTTAATATGCTAAGAGTTTTATTATAAATTATTTGAAAATTTTAGAGTGTTAAATTTTTGATTGATTGTGAAATTTTTATGGATTCGTAAATTATGAACTCTTGAGTTAAATAGTTGAATTTAAACGTTAATTTTGGAAAAGGTTAGTTGTAACGTGATAAAATTTTGCTTTGAGATTTATGAGAGTGATTTAAATTTTTTTTTTGTTGAATTTGAACGGCTTGGAGTAAATACAAATTTTGGTGGTATATTTTTGAAAGTTTATTTTTTAAAACTTTTGGAGGAAACATGAGTTAAAATATTAATGATAGGCCACAAAGGTAGCCCTAATGAGTTAGAAGTATTCCACACTAATTGCCATGTCACTCATGACCATGATAGTAGTATACACAAGTGTTGTTAGTCATCTACCCAGCTATATGACTGTATTTTCACCTCGACTTACTCGACCTTCCTTCAATTCTAGATCTTTTAATTGCGACCTTCTAACCCATTTGCAATTTGAATAATGAGTTAATGGTTCCTTAATTGTATTCATCTAGGAGACTATCTTCTCTCCGGAATTGTGTTTCTAAATTATTTTTAATGGATTCTTTAATTAATTTTATTTCACGCTTTAACTTGATCTTCTTTATTTTGTGTATTAATTATCACCTCGTGAACTCCCACTTTCTATTTTTGATCTTCTGGCGTCCCCTACCGTGACTTGTATATTTGGAGTACAACACTACACTTTTTCTTCCAATAAATTTTATATGTAAGACCTAGACAAGTTCACCTTCATGTAGATGTATCATGTCCCACTAAAACATGTCTCCTTGTACATTATTTTCATGATAGGACCTTCTGGTCAAAATGGCCAAACTATAACCTCTACCATGACACCAAAATACTTTCCGACTTCAATTAAGAGATCCAACCTTGACTCAATCCCTTAACCCAATAGGTGAATTTTGTTCTACTTAGTTCCTTAAATGCTTAAATTTGTGCTTTATCTTGATTGCTTAACCCATTATCTCATCCCATTACTAGTTTAACTCTTGTAAGTTGGGTAGAATACCTCACGGCCCAACAAAGCCTTTGTCCTTGTGACCCATGTGGATAAGTTTGCTTAGCCTATAAGTTCAGAGGACCCTAACTTAGCTAGTCAACCAAGACAACTGTATAGGCCCGAACTTCGGGCGAGCCTTGATCTTAAAAGATCTGGGACTATTTAAAATTTCCTTCATCAGTACCTCCCTTGCTCATATTTTGACTATCTCGCGCTGCTAATGTAGCTTCAGTTTTACAAGCTTATTTCGTTATCAAGCTTGATTATGACATATTTTATTGGGTACACCCACTAACATATTGTCTAATCAGAACCGGTGCATAATGGTCTGATCAACCGAGTGCACTTTGGTTCGCTTTTATCTATCGTTCTACGTGGATGGGGATATAGCTAAACTTGTCCTCTAGTGTCCCATCCGCGACTGCCTTTACAACTCCTTTTGAATTATTCGGTCGCCTTTGAACCACGTATTCGTATTCGATAACACCTCCTTCGAACTCTATATTGCGTTCGCCTTCACCTATTTTAGAAGGACGAAAGCGTCGTACTAAAACTCCTCTAACTGTCATATCACCATGACCATTACCACCCAATGTAACCATATCTTTGTCTTGAACTACTCGACCTTTCCCTCGACACTAAATTTACAATCTTGACTTTCTAATCACTTGAATTTAAGAGTTATTACAATCGTCTCTTAATCATACCCTCAACCTAGACTACGACCATATAAACTTCCTTAAACCCTCCTATCTACCGTTGTGCCTTCTCACCCCCTCCTAATTCTTAATTTCGAGGACGAAATTCTTTTAAGTTAGGTAGGATATAAAACCCCTAAATTTCTACTATTTTTTTATATATATTAAATTTGGTATTGATTTAAAAATTTTGTATTGTACGTCGCATAGTCGTATTGTACGTCGCTCACGAAATTTTATTTTTCGTAATTGCTCGTCAAGTGCGAACATGTGCGAGCGTACATATTTTAGAAAAATATTTTTTCTATTTTATTATACACTTTCAAAATATTATATAATTATTATTCTTGCTATAAAAAGCCTTTTTATTTTTAGCAGTTATTAATCATAAATAATATTTCATTGTATACTAGGAAAAGCATAATCATGTATGCATTATTCGTGCATGCATATATTCCTTAATTATTTATTAGTCTATTTTAAATAAAAATGTAATTTTCTAGATTTATTACTAAATATTTTATTATTTAAAAAGATATTTAAAAATATTTATTATTTTTGAAATTATTATTATTGGTATTTTGAAAAATATATTTGGAAGTTATGGTGGCCATTTAAATCTTGATTTGATTTTTGGATTTATTTAAATAGTTAAATATTCGAAATTGTTTTATCACATTTGATTTTGAGCTAAAAATTTAAATAGATTTAAATTGGATTTAATTGATTTGATTTTAAACTAAGAGAATTTGATTTGATTTAAATTAGGTTTGGATTTGGATTTGGATTTGGATTTGGATTTGGATTTGATTGCTTTTAAATTAAATTAAGAAATATCTAAATTGGGTTTAAAGGAATCCTAATTCTTATCTAATTGGAAATTTCCACATCCTATAAATAGGCAGGTACTCCTCCATACTATTTTCACCACAAATCATCTTTCAAACCATCCTTGTCAAAATTTCTCTCTTTTTTTCGTCATAAATTCAGCCTCAATTTTCAAAGGTTGTAGCAACTTCGAATGACCATAACTCCCAACTCCGGACTCCTTTTGACCTCCAATTTTTTTTGTCGGAATCCTATTGAGGTATATTTTCTGAATGTAAATTTTATTTTCATAAATTCGGAACTTAATTTTCTAGAAAATTTCTGGAGTGTCAGTGGTCCGAAATCTGACACATTTTAGTGTTTTTGAGATTCTGGGAGAACCAGGAATCAGAATCACGATCCGTTTGAAGTTTCGGAATACTGACAGAAAAATACACATCATATATTTTTCCTAAAAAAAATTTTAGAATATTTTATTTTTGGTTTTTATTTTAGAAGTTTGTCACATCGTCTGAGTTCATCTTGTGTAGCCCTGTGACTATTCTGTACCCAACGGGATTGTCGGTTTCACCAGCAAGGACCTCAGGCAAGACACCTTGCCATTTGCTATTTATTTATTTTAGCTCATATTTCATGCATTATTTATTTTCTTTATGCAAAATAAACTGTGATACATGGCATAACCTGTTAGAACTTACTGTTCATTTATATTTCCTGCTATGTATTATTTTTCTTACACATTAAACCTAGATTTAAGGGACCACCTTGTGTGTTGCATTCATGGACTTGACACGTTGTACCACGAAGTTGTGTGTCGCATGTAGAACACGGACGTGCGTGATTGGCTGGCCAGCAGTACGTACAAGCCGTGCGATAGGAATAAGCGCTACTTGATGTTGCATGCTTAGTTTGACTTAGCGGTTAATAGAGGATTTATGTTATGGATACAACATAATAGACATTGGGTGGGAAGGACAGTTCCTTAATGTGTGGGTCATATATGTACTGCCCTGATTGCCGGTTATCTCCAATGGGAGGTACGGTCCTGATAGCCGGTTATCTCCAGTAGGAGATACGGTCCTGATTCCTGATCCGGCCTATGCGTCAAAGCTTTGTTCTTATTGCATTCACTGTAGTACGGTTAGGTACCCTATTGCAGGCATCCCTTATTTATTTGAGCAACATTTATTCAGTTTATATGGCATGATATTATGTGTCTCGTTACGTCCCTCTGAGGACCTGGTTATCTCTCCAGGTGTGTGCTTATGTGAATTTGCAGGTGTTCTAGCCAAGGCCGTGATCTTCTTCATTCTTTCGAAGACGATTGCGCTTGGTTCGTCTCGTTATTTTATCGATCACTTCTTGTACATTTTATTTGAGATAATTGGTAGTGGACTTTGTCTCCGCCCAACGATTGTATACATGACAAATTCAAATTTGCTCTTATATCATTTATTTATCTAGTGGATGAGATTTAGTTATTCTGGATTTACTGTATTTTACAGCTTATGTATTCATACGAGGTTTCCATATATTGGAGTATACTTCGTATGTATGCAGCTGGCATGGATACGTACATAGTCCTAAGTATTTTAGGACTGGGGCGTTACAGATACAACATCTTTGTTTCCGTATCATAGAAGAATTTGAGAGAACGTCTTTTAATAAAGGTGGCTTCTTTCGGGTTCTCTGGCAAGATGCCATAAACTGTGAAGTGGATAAATGGGAGCCTCCAATCCTGTGTCTCATCGACCGTCAGGGCAAAATAGCTCTCAGCAAATTGGACGGTGTTCCTGGGACAGACCAACTCATGGCCTATTACGTCCACTAAATGATGAGTATATTTTGGGACTGCCAGGGAAGCGGCCAGTCCTACTAAGGCGTCGGCTTCAATGTTCCGAGTCTCGGAACATGTTCTATGAAAAACACTTTCAGAGACGTAATGATGGCGATCGCTACCTGATGATAGGGGATCATGTCAACATGACGAACTTCATATGAACCCCGGATCTGATTGACGATTAACTGTGAATCACCATATGCCTCTAGGTACTCTACCCCCAGTTCTTTTACGAGTCGAAGGCCGATAACCAAGGCGTTGTTCTCGACCACGTTGTTCGAGCAGGGTTCTGTAAGGGAATATGCCCGGTTGATCACCAAGCTAGAGGGAGAAATTATTACTACTCCGACCCCAACGACAATGTTGCCCTTGGGTCCGGTTCTTGAAGCACCGTTGAAGAACATTCGCCAGACGGAATCATCGGAAGCCATGTTTGAATTGGCGACCTCGTCTGGAATCTTTTTATATATTCTGGTTGACTCCGAACTTGGATGGACTGCTAAAATGTCCGCCAGAGCTTGACCTTTAACAGCCTTTTGCGGGACGAAGATCATGTGGTAGGGAGACAATAATATCGCCCAGGTAGCGAGGCGAGAACTGAGTGCACCCGGCTTGGTCATGAGGACCCTGAGGGGGTTAACTCTTGATATAATATGGATGGTTTGTCCTGTAACATAGTGTCGCGTCTTCTGGATTGCGAACACCATAGCAAGACATTCCTTCTCCATGACGGCGTATCTATGCTCAGGCCCAATCATCATTCGGCTGAGGTAATAGATAGCTTGTTCATGCCCCGCATCATTGTTTTGTGCTAGTAGAGCACCGAAGAAATGCTCTATCTCTCGTACATAAAGCAAGAACGATTTTCCAGCAACTGGGGCTACCAGAACTGGAGGATTTGACAGATATTCTTTGATGTTGTCGAACGCGCGTTGGCACTTTTCATCCCATACGATTGAGACGCCCTTCTTCATGAGGTGGGTAAATGGTTAACATCGCCCGGAGAGGTTAGAGATGAACCTCCTGATATAAGCTAGCCTCCTTTGAAGGCCTCGGAGTTCACGGAGATTTCTCTGCAGACCCATCTCTATTATTGCCTTCGTCTTCTCAGGGTCTATGTGGATTCCCTGGACAGTAATGATAAAACCCAGGAATTTTCTGCTAGATACGCCCAAGAAGGATTTGGTAGGTTCATCTTCAAGTTGTGCGCTCGCATCAGGTCGAATACCGTCCTCAGATCCTGCATATGGTCTCCTTTAGAGCGACTTTTGATAGCGATGTCATCAACATAACACTCTATGATTTTACACAGGTGATCTCTGAAGATGACACTCATGGCTCTTTGATATGTGGCGATGACATTCTTTAAACCGAAGGGCATGACTGTGTTACAGTACACTCATGGCTATCAGTTTGTTGACCTCAGCTTTGATAGAATTTATGATGTTCGGGTGGAAACGTCTTTGCTGTTGCTTGATCGGCTTTTCGTCTGGATGAATATTGAGTTTATGAAGTGCAACCTCGGGGTTTAGCCCTAGCATGTCTTCATAGCTCCAAGCGAACACGTCAATGTACTCTCTGATGAGTTACAAAAGTGACTCCCGCTCTTCGTTTGTCAGGCTTTTGCTGACGAAGATTGGCTTTGGATAGGACTCATCGTCGAGGTCAACTTCTTAACCTCATCTTCAGTGGGAGGTTCATGGAGTTCGAAGCGTTTCTCCCATTGTGCATCTAGTTGCTGGACCCAAGGTTCTAACTCGAGAAGTCCGGGTACATCTTTGTCTTCTACGTAGGCATCAGCAAATGCCATTTTGACAGACAGAGCTTGTCTGAATACGTCTCCGATGCTGACATCCGAATCAGAAGTTGGTGATCCGGTTGAGTGTGAATGCCAGTCGTATTTCTTATCTGAGCTTTCAGGAGTGGTTGCAGGTGTAACATAACCTAGCCCACATCTGGTTTTATTGTAGTAATCTTGCGGTTTCCCGGCCGGGACTGGCAACTGTAAGGGTAACCGCCGACCAGTGTCGTAGTTTAAGCATGGCATAGTCTTCCGATTATACCCCTTTTTTATATGAGGTACTTGGATCGGGAACTATACAGATAAAGGGACAGTCTCCCGGTGTCGGGTTCGAGATCAACTTCTTCTATCCTGAAGTGCTGTGGATCATTATTTCGGCCGAAGATGATTGGATGATCCTCTCCCTCGACTATGAAGCAAGCATCTTTCACGGAAGTAAGCTGGTTTGCGGTGTAGACATTTGTCACCTGTGTGTATAGGTGGGTGCCTATACCGTGTTCCATAGCATACATTGTACAAAGCTCATTAAGCTCATGGTAGTTCAAAGATAACCCTTTATTGATGAAATAAGGTATCTTTTCTGGTGGAATTACATCATCTGCGGACGGAACATCAGTATGAGCAGCCACATACTTGGCCAGCTCTAACTCTTCTTCGGCCACCCCCTGTGTTAATGAGGACTCGGAGGATGACCTGAGCGGCTTAATCATCAGGGGCTCCACTGGTGGAGCAGAACGTGGAGTCGTTGGCGTACTAACGACCCCCAGTTTGGTGCTCGGTGCTAGGCGGAGACTTGTTGGCTCGCTAGCGGTCCCCGTCTTAGCACTCGGCTGTCGACTCATTCTGGGAAGACGAATCGTCATCGGCTTGACAGAGGGATTGAGCTCCTCTGTTTGTTGCTGGCTGGCTCTCGGCAGCCTGATTGTCAGTGGCTCCGTCGTGGGTCTTGGCCCTTGGCCAGACCTTGGCACTCAGATTGTCATCTGCTCCTTCTGTGCGGTGAGCACCGGAAGACCATTTGCTTCTCTACGCAGAGTGACTGTCAGAGGTGCAGTCCTTCCTGGCTTACGGGGTTGGAGATGGATCCTCAAAGGTTCCTCAGACCCCATAATGGCCTCCGTCTGCTCTTGAACATCTTCGTTGATCAAGTGCCTCTTTGACTTCTCAAACAAACAGGAATCTGAATAGTAGGATTCGACCCCTTTGAAGGGATCGATGTCGACAAATTTCGTCCTCACGAAGTCGTGCTTGTCGACGTACTTGAAGCACTGGTGCAATATGGAGGGCACAATCATGTAATCATGTATCCACGGATGCCCCAGGAGAATATTGTAGGAGGTGTCTGCGTCTATGATATAGCAGGTTAGTTCCGACTGAAAGTCGCCAATTTGGCACTTCAGGAGAATCTTCCCAATAGGATAGCTTCTCCCGAAATTGGAGCCGCTAATGGCGGTGCTGGTAGGAGTCAGCCAATGCATAGTGATGCGCAGATGGTGGAGCAAGCTCTTCGGGATAATGCTTATCGAAGAACCGGGATCAATGGTCATCCGATCCACCTTGACGTTGTCGACATATCCAGTATAATACAGAGGGCGATCGTGTAGGTTGGTCTTGATAAGCATGTCCTACGGAGTAAAGACAATGTTGGGTATTGTACCTGTGCAAGTGCTGTCTTGGAGATCCGTAGGCGGGCTCTCCCTAGTGAGATTGACCTGAGCCAGATATGCGTCGGCATTCTGGAGTGCCTCGCTCAGTGCGATGCGAACATCTTTGAAGAGTCTCAGGAGCTCGTATAATGACAATTTGGCCAGTGTATTGGCCAGTTGTGCCAAAATGTCAAAATTATAGGGTTTCTCCAGCCCGTGAGAAGTGACTTTCCGGAGCGGCTTATAAAAGCCGGTCTCCTCTGGTTTGGATTTATCGGCCGACGGAGGCTGAGAAGGTCCTGGGGCATCAGCAGTGGTCGGCTGATGTTCTTCAGCCGAGTTACCCGATACAGGTTGGGATTGTGCACCAGACCGGGTGACGACAGTCGTAGCTTCTTCGACATCTGTCGAGATTGTACGGCAGGACATGACTTTTCTACCCTACTTCTTGTCGGTGGAGGGTGGTGCGGGCTGAGTTACTTTAGGTACCAGGTCCGGATGGACCCATATGACCTCCTCTCGTGATGTGGTGAGGGACACTAGACCAGCAGCCTGGTCTCGGGGAGATGGAAGATTAGCGACCTCTATCTTTGCCCGAGAGACGGGTGCTACGCCGTCTTATGTCCTCATCGTTGGAAAGCTGTCGAATTGGACCGACACTATGTTGGCGGTGACCGTTATCTCCTCGAAATCAATGGCCAGGGCCTTCGAGTCGATGAGGTTCTGGATGTACCGCTTCAGTTGGAAACAGTCTTGCGTGGCATGGTGGACGTAGCGATGGTAGTGACAATACTTGAGGCTCTCCATCTCTGCAGGTCGAGGTTCGCACCTTGGAGGAGGGAGCTGAATTTGATCTCCTTGTATGAGCATGTCAATGATTGGCTTGACATGACTATCCTCGAAGGAGTAAGTCATCTACGGCCATTGCTTTTCTGCCTGTTTTGGTTCAGGCTTCGGGGCTGTATCGGCCACCATAGCCTGTTTGCCCTTGTTGTCTCGGCTGTTGGAGGAATTACCACCGTTGTTGTTGTTGGTGTTAGGGCGTTTGCCCTTGTTATCTCCCTCCGAGATGTGCAATCCCAGTTGGCGAGCTTTCTTCAACTTGTCTTCTGTGCTAGTGGCGCTGATGTTGAAAGTCTTCCAGTCCTTGAATTGACTTTCGCCCATCCAGAGGCTGATCGTGGGGAGCAGCCTCTTTTGGCAAATTTCAATTAAGGAGGATTCCGGGTTACCGGAGGGCAACTTCATCGCGGTTTGGCAAAATTGTTCAATGTAGTTTCTTGTCATCTCCTTCTCGCCTTGAACAACGTCCATGAGGGTTGACATTGTGACATCCTGTCCAACCTCATAGAACCTCTCCAAGAACATACATTTGAAGCCGGCGAAGGAATGGATGCAGTTGTCTGACAGGTTACGGTACCAGTCGAATACGACTCCCTCCAATGCCCCAACGAACAAACGTGTAAGGATGGCGTCGTCATGGGGTAGATGATCTGTTGTGACCTCGAAGTAGGTCACGTATCGGCTTACAGATGTCTTTCCATCATATGGATTAATGTTGAATGGCTTGTACCGTGGAGGGAAGGGAACATCTCTCCATGCCGCGGGATACGGTTGTCGTATCCTGAGGTCTTGAGAGGTTTCTCGGGCGTCAAACATTGCCCGAAGCCCTTGGACCTCTCTTCTTACCTTCCTAGTCTCGTCTGCAGCGGTGGGAGCTGACATCCCAGGTGGATTGTCACCCGGGGTTGGTGCAGTTATGTTTGAGTCCGTATTGATGGCGGGACCCAAGCTTGTCTGGCCAGGCGTCCTTCCTTGGAGATTTGGTAGAGCCGCCTTGATCTCGTCTACTGACTTGACCAGGGTATAAAGTATGGCCTCAAGAGTGTCGAGGCGTTGTCGGTCGTTGGGACCGTCTTGGTCATCATCAGCCACAAATACTGTTCTCACACGAGGAACAGTAGAAAGAACTGTGGAGTATGTGTTTTCCGAATTATACCCCCGAACAGAGAAGTCGTCTGGATATGTAGGAATGTTCTCCTCCGGTTCAGACACGGAGGAAGTGTTACCCCCTGTATAGGAGGTCGCTTCATCTTGGGACCCATGGACGTTTCCAGGGGCGTCCGGTTTTGTTGCATCTGTTAGGGGAATTGTCTTCCCTGGCTCATCTTATTGGAACACCGGGTTGTCGTGGATGTTCCGGGGAGTGCTACCCCCAGCTTCAGCTACCCCCAGGGATGTTGACGACGAATATCCAAGTGCTGAAGATTTTGTCTTAGAGCGGGTGCCCTGATAAACTCCTCTTGTGGTGGTTGTGGACAACCACCTGGATGCAAGTTTTCTGGCCGTGCTAGTTGAGATTGTCGGGTTGAAAACATTTATCTTCTTCCCCGCCTTGCCGGTAGGGATCTTCTGAGCAGAATTGAAGGAGGCGATATGAAGCGCCTCGTCTTCTGAGCTTTATTGCAGGACCGGTCCTGGCTGCTATAGTCGTTAGAAAACGGACTATCGGTCCTCTTGTACTGCCGCCTTGCTGTAGTAGCAGTTGATAATGACTTGAGTGCAGTGATGTCCATGAAAGGACTCTCTGTACACCAAGCTTTCTTCTCTTTACTTGCGCTTGTGAAGAATCACGTCATGCAAGTCACTCGTTTTATGGGCCCGGGAGTCCCGAGCACACGAGTGTGTTGGCATCAGGTTTGCTCCCTGATTGGGAGATACTTGGAAACCACTCTGTCCGTTTGTCGTTGGAGGCTGGACACGGTCGGTTCTGTACAACTTTCCATCAGAGGCCCGCCTAACAGTAAGTGAAGCTCTCTGATGGTCAGAGATTGGGACAGCTGACTGAGCTCGACGAGCGCGCGCTGCCCTAGACTTATTCCCTCTAGCACCCAAGGGCGCATAGTAGGAAGAGTCCAAGTTATGCCGTACAGAGTCTGGCACATCCTTATAGGAGCAACTGAGGTGAAGACCGCATGAGAGGCGGTCGAAGACTGAACCCGAGCCGCATGGTGCAGATGGTCTGCGGCTGGAATTGGTGGCCGTACGGGCATTCATGCGGCTGGCTTTTGTGGCCGCATCAGTATTCATACGGCTAGCATTTGTGGTCACATAAGAATTCATACGGTTGGATTTGGCTACCGCATGGGCATTCATGCAGCTGGCATTTGTGGCCGTATCAGTATTTATGCGGCAGGCATTGGTGGCCGCGTCAGCATTCATGCGGCTGGAATTATTGGCTGCATGAGACTTCTTCATGTGGCTGACACCCTTATGCGACTTCTTCCTGGACCGCATAGAGTTCCCATTTGCTTCCTCAAGTCCAGCATCGTAGTGCTTTCCTCTGCCGGACTTGAGAACAGCAGGGTCCTCTGCGGCCTGAAGTAGGGCCGCGTGGGAGTTTTCTCCACCGTCTTGGGCAGCAGAGAATGCCTCTTCCAGAGCTTGGGGAGGAGCAAAAGTCTTGGGCCTCCACTCCCTGCGGGCCTTCTTTGTGTGGGCTCGCTTCTGGACCGGGCTAGCACTCCCGTCGGAGAGCATCTCTTCAAACGCTTGCTGGTCGAAGCGAACAACCAGCATCTGCTGCGTGGAGCCAAGCTTGGCTGCGTCCGATTGCGTCACCAACTTCTCAGCAGTGGAGAAGTTAGTCCCCAGCAGAGTTGCCATCGTGTTTGCCATTGATTATCAAAGAACTTTACAGTTTTATGGGAGGACTGAACATAAATTCACAATACAAACTCGCTCGTACAAGGAGAGCCTAGGAACAAAACCTAGGAAAAGCAATCTAAGTACAATTGTTTAGTTTTTGATTCTGGAGGGTGACAGTAGAGGCTCGGGAAAGTGATATCAACTCTGTCTTACTCCTTGGACGATCGAATGCGGCCTTGGCTCCGTCGAAGAGGTGCTCTCTATCTCTCTCTGCGTATTGCTCTGTGGGATGCTCTTTGTATATATCTCTTGTTCTATGTTCTTTTCTCTGTGTGTGTGCAAAGGAATAATCCCCTGCTATTTATAGGACTTTGTGATGAGTGGGGTGTGTAGTAATTGTGCCTTAAAAAATGGGCGGTTGGGGATTGGTTAAGGTTAACCTTGATCTGTTTGTTGAAAATCAATCTGGACTGTTGTGTTGGTTACAATAAATCTACATTGTTATGATTTGTTAGTTGCAATAAATCTGTATGGATAAGTCTTAGTCAATCTTCTGCCACGTGTCCCAACTGCCATTATGCTGCGAGCTGCATGAACGGAGCGTCCTGGCAGAGCTGCATGAGTGTGGTCTGGTAATTGAGCTGCATGAGGGTGGCCTCACAACCGAGCCGCATGAGGATGGCCTCACAACTGAGCCGTATGAGGGTGGCCCCCACAACCGAGCCGCATGAGGGTGGCCCCCACAACTGAGTCACATGAGGGTGACCCCCACAACCGAGCAGCGTGAAGGTAGCCCCCACAACCGAGCCGCATGAGGGTGGCCTCACAACTGAGCCGCATGAGAGTGGCCCCCACAACTGAGCCACATGACGGTTGCCCCTACAACCGAGCCGCATGAGGGTGGTCCCCACAAACGAGCCGCATGAGGGTGGTCCCCAAAACCGAGCTACATAAGAGTGGCCCCCCATCTGAACCGCATAAGGGTGGCCCCCACAACTGAGCCGCATGAGGAGTCCTTGAAGCGATCAGCATAAAGAGCTTTGGAATTGGTGGATCGTGCCAGCTATAAAGATTTTTCTTGTCTCTCTAGGAGCGCGTCATTATGTCAGAGTCATCATTTTATCTTTATGTCAGAGCTGTCAATCCTGTGTGTCAGAGCTGTCGTATTATGTCAGAGCATTTAATGAGCCAGCTGCACAGAGGAGTTATGGAGGCCTATTTTTGAACCGCATATGGCCACGTTGCTTTTTTCGAGCCGCATGGAGCTATCGGGGAATTTCGAGCCGCATGAAGCTCTAAGAGACTTTTGAGCCGCATGAAACTCTAAAGGATTTTTGAGCCGCATGAAGCTATAAGAGATTATTGAGCCGCATGAGACTCCCCCTGTTTTGAGCCGCATGGACTTTCCTGTTCTTTTCCATGCTTCTACAAGAAGGTTGACTGGAGGAGGGTTGAGGAGAGGGTTCGGGCGGCGAGGATACGACCGCTGGGTCGTAGGCGGACATGGCACGCACGCGACGACGGCGGCTCGCCATCACGCGACGGCGGCAGAGAGATCGGGAAGTGAGGGCTCCGGCGGAAGTGCTCGAGAGGGAGAAGCCAGTGGTGGAGTAGCGCCTGCCCGTGGTGGCCGATCCTGAGCTCGATGGGGGTCATGGCGAGGAGTGGCCAAGGAGTCTGGGCACGGCGGACGCGCGCGCGATGGCTGTGCTCGCGGGAACCGTGGTGGAGGTGAGTGGTTTGGTTATTTTGGGGAAATTTGGGTTTTCCGGTGGGTTTTGGTGGCTTTTAGTGGTAACGTGGCCGGCGATGGCCGTAGTGTTGGTGGTGTTTCGGGTGGCTTTTGGCCGGGTTGGTTTGGCCGGAGGGGCTCGGCCGTGGTTGATGGGGTGGTGGTCTGCGTGTGATGGTGGTAGGCGTGGAGAAGGTGATGGTGGTGCCGATGTGGCTGTCGTACGTGGCTTTGGCATTTTGGTCGGAGGTTAGATGGGTTGGACGGTGAGTCGGGATTGGCCATGCAAGGTGGTTCTGTTTGCTTGCTTTCCTATCGGAGGCGGCGATAGGGGTGGCGGGTTTGACGGGTTGGTGGTGGCAATGGCGGTCGGGACAAGGAATGGTGGCAGTAGTAGTTTGGTGACAGGGTGATGATGTCACGACCCGTACCCTAGAGTAATGGTACGAGACGTGTGTACGTCCAGCCTACGCCACAGTGTCGATGGTAGAACGCTGTCCTAGGTCAACATCTAACATTATATAAGGTACATATACAGTATATACACTCCGAATGGAGGTGACATAGCAAATACAGTCTCAATCATATCTAAGGTAGAATGCGATAAAAGATAGATAGATAGATAATGAACAGAAATGAAATCCACAGAAATACAATCCAGATAAAAGTCTAAGTGTCTAAGATAATACATATCCAGATAACATCTCAAAATCTCAATATAGGAATCCAGAATAATATAATGAAAGACATCCTAGTCTAGGGGAGTGTCATCCACTGCTAAGGGGTCCTGCTGCTGGTCCTGGTCACAACAGTCCTCTAGGGTAGCCTCGTAATAGGTGGGACAGAACGCCTCAGCCTCGTCCTCTGTAATATTTTCAACAGGTCCAGTCAGGACAGGAGCGAGTACAGTACATCTCAACAAATCATAACAGGTTAGGAAATATAAACATGCTAGAGAGTAAGATACATGAAACTGGAAGAACAACATGATGTAAAAAGAGAGACTGTAAGTAAATAGATACAATATATATGAGAACTATCCGTGCTAGTGATTTAGAGTACAAGACGGTTATGTAAACGGTACGATGTTGTACACAAGTAATCTACAGAAGTTGTACACGAGTAATCTACAAGATTGAATAATAACCACTTCTACTCCCCCGCCCCAATCAATACACAATGATCAAGTCATGTTATGTTATTGCACACGAAGTATAGTTGTACATGATGATCATGTGAGCACATGAGTATACACGATTTCACACGATTTGTACACGAATAGCACGAACACAATGAGTACACGATGCTCATGATAAAGTACACGAACATGAAATACCTGATGTATCCGCTAAGGGGATTATATCGCACGACAAGATTCATATAGTATTAATCCGTGTTACCAACGTGTCAGCTTCAAGTAAAGTAATCTAAAGCATGAAATATAATCCTAAACAAGATATGAAATGATCAGAGAATGTACTCGCCTGGTATCCTGAATATCTGAAGAGAATCTACTGTCCGAGGAGTGGTTGCTGTCTCCTATAGAATAGTACAAGTCACTACATGTCTAAAATAATATAACAGACTGCTATAATGCATCTACATGATGTTTGGGGTCAATCTAGGCTAAAGTCACCATTTGGTCAACTCTAGTCAACTATACTAGTCAAACTAGGTCAACTAGGTCAAGCCTAACGCAAACAAGTCTCACTAAGCCTAACCAGCATATTCTAACAAGTACAAATCAAAACTAGGCTATACAAGTCAACAACACACAATTACTGGACATCTATGCCATATACATAGGCTATGAGCCATAGGCTATAGGCCATAGGCAATATCATACATTCCACACATATTGTATATTCTCACACATCTCATACACTTAAATATTTATTTAATTTAATATAATTAACACACATTCACTTATAGGCTACATTATAATATATCACATGTGTAGAGAGATAGGGAGAGGGATACATGTGTTTGTGTCTATGTGTACATGTGTGTGTGTGTGACACACATATAGAAATTAGTGAACAGTGATGTGTATTTGTGAGGGTATAGTGTAATGTGTCACATGACAATTAAATGATAGGGTGTGTGTAGTGTAGATACATGGCAGTATAGTATAATGAAATCTTAGGAATAGTGGTAACATGCCCATGTGTGTGTGATTCACATATAGAATTTAGTGTGTGTCCTGTGTTACCATATGACAGGGGGTGGTTGTGTCAATGGTTAATAGGGAAACAATAGAGTGTAGCAGGTTATTAGGAAATGTGTGTCAATGCCATAGCTAGTGCATATATCAATGTGTGTGTTTAGATAGGAAATAGGTTAGTGAACTGAAATCAAATACAAATGTGTCAAGGTGACAGTGTCTAGTATATCTGTGACAGTTAACAGGAATGGGTGATAGTGAATGAATGTGATAGTTAGCTAGGTTAGTGGAGAGTGAACATGAATGTATATGTGTCAATAGGACAGTGATGTTTATGTGTGTCATGGCAGTTAAGTGATATGGTGCAATGTAATGTGAAACTTTTAGCAATCTCAGGAACTGGAATTTAATCTCAGGAATGTTTAGTTCTCAGGATAAAACAGGTGATAGTTTAGTGATCATCAGTTTAACATAAAAAAATACATTTCGAAATCCCAAAACCTTGTTATCCACACCAATTCATGTAACCATCATTAACAGCAAACTGACACACATGTGTATGAATCAAACATGGCAAATTAAGCATCAATTTCAGTTTAAAAATGGAATTTAACTTAGAATTTCAAATCCAGAAACATATATCAGTTGACAGTGCTATATATAGCAGTTCAACCTTCAAAACAAAATTCGAAAACCAAAAACCTAACACCAGTCAATAACCAACATTGTAGTAATATAATACACATGTGTAAGTGATTTAGCATGGCAATTAAACAGGGAAATCAGTTTTAAAGGGTAATCAATTCTAAGAATAAGAAACTGGAACGTGTATCAGTCATTTGGGGGAAAAATGAATTTGACTGCTAATTACATGTTAATCTCACAAATTTAGGGTTGGTAATTAGTAACATACACGTGCACATGTCAACCAATGCATGCGTGTCCAACCAAGTGGACACAGCCGTGTCCACGATACTAAAACACCACACGAGTGCACAAGACTGTGCGCAGCGTCGTACACGCGTGCACGTGTGTCCAACGCACGACACAGGCCACGTGGTGACATGTAGCCGTGCACACACGTACGCCAGGGGTAAGGCTACCCCTCTGACAGCCTGCACCGTGTCCTAGACACGTATCGTGTCAGTTCTAGCCGCGTGTTAGTGAAGAATTTTGTGCGCGCAAAGCAGCTCGCACGGCCAGTACGGGGAGGATAACTCCTCGCACACTCCACCATTCGAGCTCAAATTTTGGGAGACTGTTGACAGTCGATGCCCCATCATCTTCGCCAAAAATGGCATGTCCACGTATCCTACATAGTGAGGATTTGCCCCCGAGATGCAGGACACAGTGCATGTGCTGCTACGGGCGTGTTCGTGTCCTCGTGTGGACACGATACAACAAAAAAATCAGTGAGAAAGAACACAAAACAATAAGCAAACCCTAGATCTAGGATTCTATTCAAAAACATTTGTAAAAATAGCAATTAGAAATGGTTTAAGCATTTCATCAAACACCTAGCCTATGGGTTTGATACGTGTCCGATACGGACACGAAACCTAATACAATTTGCCCCAAACTTCTACTGTAGCTAGGGGACACCTCGATCTAAGCTACCATGACTAAAAACAGGAATTAAATATAATTTGAGGGGTTTTACCTATGGATTGCAAGGATCAAGGAATAGCCCCAAATCAAACGGTTCCCGTTGTTAGCCAACTCCTTCCAATTGCTCTAAAACTGAGATTGCTCCTCAAAATCAGTAAGTAGAGGATGGTTAGAATCATATGCAAAAGATTTGGGTCAAAAAGGATTAAAATGGATTTTCTATGAATTTTGCAAAGTAGAGAAATTACCTTTCCTTCAAAAGCTTGGATGAACACAAAAGAGGCAAGAACAAGTCATTAGGACATTAAATAGGGGGGTTCCTCTTGGCCGGCCATGGGTAGTTTAGCTAGGGTTAGGGTTTCATGATATGGCTCATGGGCTTGAGTCATAAGTCTTTAAGTCATGAAATCACAAGTCATTTCACTAAACCATAAGTCATGAAATGATTTCACTTAAACTTGATTTTCCTATTTCGAAACTAAATTCTAAGTGACTAGAATGGGTTAACTTAAGTTAGACTAGGGTTACCATAGCTAGGGTTAGGTTCTAGGCTAGTCTACTAAGTCTCAATAAGTCAAAGTCAATATATCAACCACCAATTCAACAAATTAATTAAAAATTCAAAAATTCACCAAAAGACCAAAATACCCTCAAGCTAGAAATATGGTAGTAACAAATCTACCTTCCTTAAAATAATTTTGTCCTCGAAATTAAAAGGCAAAACTAAACTGATGAGAAGGATCATACCTCACGGTGCAAACAGATATGGATATCGCTCGCGCATCTCATCCTCCCGCTCCAAGGTAGACACTCCTAGAGAATGATGCCTACATGCGATGCAAACCAATGGTATAACCTAGTTTTTTAGTACCTTCTCTCGGCGATCCAGAATCTCCACAGGCTGCTTTGGATAACTGAGAGTAGGTCTCACCCCAATCTCCGAATGATCAAGTACATGGCTAGGGTCAGCCACGTACCGTCTCAACTGTGATACGTGGAATACGTTGTGGACACCCACTAGTACAGGTGGCAAGTCTAGCCTGTAAGCTACATCAGCGACCCTCCCGCTGATCATGAAAGGTCCGATGAAGCGTGGGCTAAGCTTTCCACCTCCACCAAAACGTATGGTACCACGAGTCGGGGATATTCGCAGAAAAACAATGTCTCCAACCTAATCACAAACAAACAAAACAAATAACAACCTACTTCTAATCCTATCTCTAATCTGTACCTCAAACTCCAACGGCCTCTGGTGGCTATCGGCCCAGTGTCGATGTCTGTCCTACGCCACGTGAAGTCTATCCCTGATGAGCTTCACCTTCTCGGCTGCGTCAACAACCATCTCAGGTCTAATAAAGCTCGCTCTCTAATATCATCCCAAGTTAAGGGTGTACGACATCTATGCCCGTACAGAGCCTCGAAAGGTGACATCTCAGTGATGGCCTGATAACAGTTGTTGTAAGCAAACTCCACCAAGTGTAGGTGATCCTCCCAGGAACCTCTAAAATCCAAGACGTACGTCTGCATCATGTCTTCGAGCGTCTGAATAGTCCTCTCTGACTGTCCGTCCCACTACAAGAAAAATAATTTTTCCCAACGTTTTATTAACGTTGGCAAAACTGTGCAAAACGTTGGCATAGGCGTTATCGACGTTTGTTCAACGATTTTTGCAAACGTCGTCGTTGCTCTAGTTGGAAATTTACGACATTTATGCAAAACGTTGGCATAGGGTTTAGACGACGTTTGCAACGACATTTATAAACGCCATTAATTGTTCTATAATGGTTACCATATTTCCAACGGTTTCTCACAAAAACGTCGCAAAACAGAACTTTCCAACATTTTTTTGAAACGATGAGTTTTCCCAACCTTTTCCCAAAAATGTAGAATTTTGATTTCCTAACCATTTTAAACAAACGTTAGGTTTTGTATTGCCAACCCTTTTCAAAAACTGTTGGGTTTTGTTTTCCTAACGTTTTCCAAATACGTTGGGAATGGTATTTTTTTGGATGCCACTTTCCCAACGTTTTACCAAGCACGTCGTAAATTTAACTACTTTTCTAACGTTTTTCTAACGTTTTACCAAAACGTTGGAATTTGTGCTCATATGTGACAATTTAATAAACACGTTTAACTACTTTTCCAACATTTTTCCTAACCATTGGGATTTGTTACAAAATTTGTCGAAAATATCATCCACAATCACATGATATAGATGTGCACAAATATCATTTGATATAAAATTTTACATGTCATCACGAATATGTAAATGCATCCACAACCAAATAATCATCTAAAATATTAATATAAAATCATTGTAAATCAAAATATTGTTTGTGTCAAAAGTCTACATATCTTTACTCATCCTCCCAAATACTACTTCATTCAAACTAAAACAATTAGACAATCTTCGTCAACGCACATAAGTGAATTAACCATGTAGAGAACCTGTAAAAAAAGAAAAGAGATCTATTAAAATTAGGACATACAAGTCAAAAATGAATGTTTTTTAAGATTTACAGTGCAAGTTGACCTTCTCATATACTAATTAGTTCTTGCTCACCCTCTTCACAGCCATAATATCCTGAATTAATGGACACGAGAACAAAAATAAGTAACCAAAAACGAGGAAAATGTGGAGAGAGACTATCGAACAACAACATAAGCAAGAAGAGGACTAGTTCGGCGAAATTGTGAAGTGGAAGTTGCAACATTTTGGTCCACGGCTGGTTCACGAAAAGGAAAGGAAATCAATTCTTCGCTGGAAAAATGAATCCTCACTCATTAATTTCATGCATCCAAACACAGAAAATGAATGAATTTCCTTCGCAAATTTCTAATTCTGCAAACCAAACATGGACAAATGTACATACACAACAGTAGTACAGGGAAGACACACATCAAAACTGCACATACTACTTAGTAAAATATGGTCAAATTTTAGCATTATTGATATGTTGGTCAATAAAATATGATGGATTTGCACAAATATGTTGGTCAGTAAAATGTAAGGAGACACCAAAATATAGTCAAATGTGGTCAGTAAAATATGTAAGGAGGTACCAAAATATGATGTAAAATATATTATATTAATACGATGTGGGCAATGTAAAATGTTATAGAATGCAAGGAGGCACCAAAATATGATGTAAAATATTTTATATTAATATGATGTATTTTAGCATTGTTGATATGTTGGTCAGTAAAATATCAAATTTTATATCAAATGATATTTTACTGGCCACATGATGTGGATCTCTTTCAAATGCAAATACAACAAATCAATATTCTTGGACCTCAATTTTCATCCTTTACATACTCGGATACTCTCCAATCCATCACAATACTAATATGATATATATGTGTACGTGTGTGTGTGTGTGTGTGTGTGTGTGTGTGTGTGTGTGTGATATATACAATGTTAGTTTATACGTATATGTATGTGTTATGTCTATATATTGTATGTGTATGATACCTAAGGGACTGATATCATAAGAAGAATGGAAACTGCTGCATGATAAATAGAGACACCATGAATATTGAAATGTATGGCATCACATATTAGATAACATATGAACCAGAAGAAATTTACTTACATCAAAGAATATAATATTACGGTTGGCGTGGCGATCGTTCCTATCAATACCGTCAAACCTCTATGGAAACTGCACATAACAAACTCCCAAGATTTGGGTACATAAGAAAACACATAGCTTCCCTCAATGCCTTGCTACTATTTATGTAATGATCACAGTCAAGATTTAGCATATAGGATCCATTGGTCAGGACAGCTGACACTCGTACCAGTGGTGTTGGCGTGGGTGAGGAATAGATTATCAAATGCAAGATATTTCAAAAATGCAAGAACAATGTCAAAGTTCAATTGCTTACAAGTGAATTCCTTGCTCCAGCATTCTTAGAGCATCCAAGTACTGAAAGCAGTGACGTTCAGCAGCTACAACAACAACCATCACACACACCACATGTATCAATTCTAGAAAAATCAAGATAGAGTGAAAGAAACATCACAAACTCAGTTCCTCTCTTTCAATATACCCAGTTTATCTCAAATCGTATAACCTGAATGCAATTGTAGGAAGTTCAGAAAAAAAAAAAGAGTAATTACTCTGCCATATGAAGTAGACGAATATTAAGCCCTTTCAGTCAATCTTGTCCTCAATAAGAGCATATTGATGAAAGGCACTAAGAGCATAAATAAACTCCTCAAAGTCAATAACGCCATTTTGCTTTTCATCAAACAGATCAAAAACCTACAAAAGGAGGATAGATTGAAAAAAAACATTCTGTATTTGACGCACCATTCCAGTTAACTAATATTGTCTTGAAGACATTACAAAAGATGAAATATGAATACCAAATAAAAATACTAGAAAAATCAACTTTTTTTTCTATATGGATTTAGAAGCATAGACAAACTCCTATTGTTATTATTCATAATATATAATATACACGATACAATACACAAGCAAATCAATACATGATACATATTACAAGTTGATGTCCATTACTAAACTGATAAATTATCATAATAGTTACGTTATATATCTGGTCCAACGACATCATTTATATAAAGTGATAGTAGTAGGACTATCTTGGTGAATGTGGGTTCCAGCTTCGCGGAACTAAGATTCCATGTAGAATTGGAATCAAATGCCAAGAATTGATTTAATTCTCAATTTTCCAATTCACAGTAACCAACTATGGCACTATTGTTCCAGTCCCAATTACATAAAAATTGAATTAATTAAGAAATGATGCAAAATATATGTTATCGACAAGATGTTTGATAATAATAATAATCATCCACCATTCATCAACACACACATTGACATAACTCAAGAAAAAAATATGTTACAATGCCTCTTACTCTGTCAAGAAAAAAGATTATCGTCGCTTGGAGTCTTAAACAAGGCCAATCGAAACTCATCCTGCGATAACAACATCATCAAACCACATTATCAAATTCTACCATTTTAAACAAAAGACCCTACGAATGACATAATTGCAAACAAAAATATAGTATAGTACCCACAACGACAGTCGTCTGACACCATCAACTCCATGTGATCTCTCCACCGATATAAAGTTTGGTGTAATGGAGAAAAGACAATGTCTGGTAGTTGGACCATATCCATCCTATGCTCCATTTGACCACAAGCTTAAATCTACGTGTCTGATCCTTGCACCAAATTTAAACTAAATCACACTTGGTAAGAAGATGGACTCTGACATATCTTCAATTTTATGATTAGGCAGCAGCGTAAGTTGAGAAATTTTAAACCCTAACTCTCGATCTTACATAGATATCGAGAAATCTTACAAGAACAACCAAATCAAATCATAATTTGAACAGAATAACCCTAATTTCCACTCTAACAACGAGAATCGAAGAGGAAAATTAGGAAAAAAAAGTTAATATTACCATGATTCGAAGTCGTTCTAAAGCTTCTGTTGCGACTCCTCACCGGTGGTGGAGCTAGGGTTTAGGGAGAGGTCGATGGAGCCCTATTCAGCTATGTAGAGGACATAGGTAGGACGGACGTGGAGGAGGATGACGGCGTCGTCGGGGCGGAGGTAGTTCTCGACGCGAAATAACCCAGCGAGAGAGAGAGCACTACTACAAAAATGGTTAACAATGATGGCCAAAAATGCTAATTGATGACAATCACATGCATACTAATATTTCATTATTTCATAAGAATCTTAGTTGCGACATTCCATGAAGACAATACAGATATAAACAAGTGAAGTTGGTAGTTCAAGAGACTACCGAACTTCTCCACCGTAAGCAGTCTCCCTCTCGATAAATTAAAGCATCCTAATAACCGTACTAATGGAAGAGTAACACTGGGTTTGAATGGATTTCTGAGTTCAAGCGGACTTCCTTGGGCTTGAGTTGAGTTTAATCTGGGTGAAGTATTAGGTTCATTTAGATTTTATTTTGGGTGAATATTTAATAATATTAGATTTATTTAATTGGAAACAAGGATATTGTAATTTCAATTTTATTCTTAAAAAATGATAGATACGTGTACCTGCATATCAGAAGTCCAGAGGGTGAGGTTGTCGCGGAGTAGTTGCATTATAAGAGTGCTATCCTTGTAGGACTCTTCACCAAGGGAATCCAGTTCCGCAATTGCCTCATCAAATGCCTATGAAAATTAATTTGGAAAGAGACATTTACTTCAGGAATTCATATTCATGTCCTGTGTGCAATATGCAATGCCCTTTACTTTGCAAGCAAAAAATTATACATGTCTTGTGTGCAATATGAAAGCAGATTATGGTGATAAAATGTTAGCAAAAATAATATACTACATGCCACTTATACCACATGTAGCACTTTTCTCACATAATATTATTAAGTTACTTGAGCACTTATCCACATGTAGCACTTATCCTAGTACACAGGATATTAAGTTACAGGAGCTCTCTCATAATATTATTAATATCCATGGGTGCCACTTAACTCTATATTTTCTTTTTGTTCTTATATTTATATATTACAGTAATGTTGGAAATGGAGGAGAAAGACTTCAGGGTAAACAAGTCTTGTCTATAGTCTTGGACCGAAATACACTTAAGAGAATATGTTTTATATATTTTTTGGCAAAACTAGTTATTGTATATCTACAGATTCCAGAACGATACAATAGTACCATATGGAAATTTGTCTTATTTGTCAATCCCTGAAGTATAGCAAGAGCATATAATGTTGATAGAGGGCAGAATACTTAAATCCGAGTGATATCAATTTTGGATGATACTTAAATCCTTATAATTGACATGCTTATCAATATCAACCTGAGAATATCCTTCTCCTTTTGATCCCAAAGAAATGTTGTTGAAGAGTGAATCCATGTATCAGCCTGAAGAATGAAAAGAAAAATGCTAAGGAACAAAGTAAAATATGAAAATAGCCAACTTATAAATGTAGCGACCATACATGGGTCAGATAGATAAAAGAAAAGAACTTCCACATCCAAACTCTGGGTGGATGTACAAGGATGATAGTTTAATTTGACTACCGGGGCAGGAAGGCTGGGTAGCACAGTAGTAAATACTTTGAGGTGAAATATTTTAGTAAGAAAAAAGAGTTTATTGAAGTTTGATGAGATTATCTCTATGGGGCCGATCATAATTTAGGAGGATGAATATGGTGGAAACCTTATGGCAAAAAGGTCCAACATGGTACCCTCGATATGTGGCAAATAGATTAATCTTATTTCCTATAGGCACAAATGAATTATTCTAATATAAGTCAGATCTGTTCGATTACTAAACTTTGCCAAAAGTTAACAAAGAAAATACCAACACTTATATCCCAGTTTGGTAATAGTACCAAGATTGTTGGAGAAAGACCATGATACATTCTCTAATGCCTTAAGTTTTTATTATTTCTTGTAGAATTTAAATAATAGACTTCCTGAATCCATGTAAAAAAGCATGACTGAGAAAACAATAATAACTTAATCAATATAGTAAAATATATACATATTATAGAAACTAAGTGGTATAAATTATAAAAGAATCGCTAAGTGCAACAATTATACTGCCACATGGCATGAACTGATGACTGCTTCATTCTTCAAGCTGTTAGATTTAACATTAAGATCGGGTTATCTTTATGAATGTAAAGAGGGTGCTCCTTTGTTGCAGGAGCTTGAACTGCAAGAGCAAAAGGTGCTAACCTACTCGCCAACTAGCCCTTACTCGCCAACTAGCCCTCTAGGTATGAGAATTGTCATATAGTAGCATACTATCTAACATGTCTAACATATATAACTAGCATAGACATGACAACCATTCAATAAGTTCTTTGAATACCGTAGTTTAGATACCTATATTGCCTTTTATATAAACCCTCTAGTACCAACTCCCGCATCTTGTAGAATCATTTCATATTTGTAAAAGTAGGTGCTTGCCAAGACATGTATGGGTACTTTCTAGCGTCAATATACTGAGTACATACAAAAAAGTCCTTTTTCAACGCAGGAATCTAGAACATGGTGACCTTAATTTATGTAATTTGCTTTGGTCTGGGCCAAATTATTGCTATAGTGCAATAAGAGAATAGAAGTACTAATGGAATCCAAGACAATCTAAAGATTTGTTTTATAATCGGATGCATTGTTGTTCTTCATCGCGGACTAGACTCATCCAAAATCCAAAAATTAAAGAGTTATTCCTCTCTAAAAATTATTGTTTAATCATCTCTTTGTAACTGAAGTCTAAGTAAATAGCATGTGGATGATAGGAGCCTTGTTTTCTTGTCATCTCACTCATCATTAGCAATTCTATTTTTTTTTCATCTCACATCTCCCTATTGTTACAATGTCCAGATAACAAGCTCAAGCATAAAAGTAAAAGATCATGACAATTGGCAATTAAAATAGTTCCAATGACAATCACATACTATTATAAATTAAAGCAAGCATAATACCATATAGTCTCTAGAAGGAAAAAAAAGGACACTTACCTTCACCACCGTCGATCAAGCACCCAATTACGCACACGAGCACCAAAAAATTTGCCAATGTAGTAACCACAACTACGACACGACATAAAATTACCATTTTTGACCTCGGACATAACAAATGAAATGAGCCTCATATCATTTCCTTTCTTCTTCGCTGCAGGCTTGGTAACCTTAGCTCCGAAAGGATCCTCTTCTTCACACTATGGATGACACCAACAACAGTCTACCTCTTGTCCCTGATAAAAACCTACCCAATGGCGGGTACACAGAGAATGTCTCCACCACCATGGGCTTGGTAGGAATCGTCTTAACAAACCCAGCATCACCATTCTTCAAGAACGTGGGCAATATATATACATATGTATATAGGTGCAATGTTTGAAAAGAAATAAATTGAACCGAGAAGAATCAAGAATTCAACTATTCCCGAGAAGAATCATGTTATCCAGAACGTTATGTGGCCATGTCGTATCTTAGGACATATATCAAACACTTCACGGAGATACATCGGACACTGCAAACTGACGTTATGTGGCTATGTCGTGTCCTAGGATCATGTATCAAACACTTCGTGGACATACATAGAACACTCCAAAATATATTAGAGCGATAGGTATTGTGTATGTGTCCTCATGTCATGTCGTATCTGTGTCCATGCAACATAAATTTAACCAATTATATTTAATGAATTAGAGTAAATCAATATGCACAAGAGCATTAAAAAACAACCTATAACACCAAATCCTTACGGTCAATATAAGACTCCTCTTGTTGTTGCTACTTTGGAGCCCGTTGGCTGGGGGTAGCGACCACGAGTTGGAGCCCGTCGACTTCTCCAGTCGACGTTGGGTTAGTCGGAAAAATCCGGATTGGTGAACGCCTGTTGGAGAAGTCGACAAGGAAGCTCGATGGAGGATCGTTGATCGCTGGAGAAGCTCAAAGAGAGGCTGCTGATGGCGTCGTTGCAGTTGTTAGATGGGGATTCGTGGAGGAAAAAGAAAGGGTTCGGGTTGATTGGGATTGAAATTGGATTTGGTAGGATATAAGAAATCTCAGCCTTAATTATATGTGTGAGGAATTAAGTGAGAGAGAGGGAGAGCTAGTATATAAGCAATTAAAAATAAAAGATTAAGAACATATCTCTAACATATATTTCACATTTTTTTTCTATACATAAAAGATGACATGCATAAAATTCTTTAAGGACCCTTATTTTTAAATTGTCATCTTAATGTACTTTTTATGATATTATTTTTTTAATGTCATTGATTATGTTATTAATGACAATCATCTAATAAGATGACATTAAAAATAACATTATTGATATTTTTTTATGAGTGTCATCTATGAAGTGTCATTGTTAACCATTTTTGTAGTAGTGGAGAACCCGTTCGGGTTAATTTAAAGGATTTTGTTTCATATATTTTTAGGTTATTATTCAATTAACAAATTATAAAAATGTATTTTCCTACATATGTTCATGTCGTCGAACATATAGTGTATTTCTGCGACATATATCATTCATGTCGCCGAGAATATAGTATCTTTCTGTGACATATACCACATGTCGCAGAACGTATAGTATCTTTCTACGATATGTACCACATGTCGCAGAATATATAGTATCTTTTTGCGGCATGTGGATGTTGCAGTATGTATAGGATTTTTGGCGGGACAGATATTTTGTTTCCCTTCCATAAATTTTAAGTGGATTCTGCGATATATTATAACTCATGTCGCCAATACATGTAAAAAATAGCTTTTAAAGACATAAAAGGCCTTATGTCGCTAAAACATGTTGCTAAAAATACAATTTCTTGTAGTGTATATATATATATAGAGAATATATATATATATATTTTATATAAGTAGATTTTTTAATTTAGTCAATAGTTCACCTTAATTTCCATAAACAAAATCTGCCTAATTTATGTAGGATTAGAAAAACAAATTCCTTCACACGTCAAATAAGTGTAAATGCCCAAAAAAATGTCAAAGAAATATCGAAAAGGGTTTCCAAATATGCGACATGCTTCACAAAATGTTGGTATATTGCTCGACGTTTAAAGAAAAATACAGGTAATTATCAACGTTTGTTTTTAAAATGTTGGTATATTTCTCGACGTTTAAAGACAAACCCAGGTAATTGTCAAACGTTGGTATATTGCTCGACGTTTAAAGAAAAACGCAAGTAATTATCAATGTTTGTTTTAAAAATGTTAGTATATTTCTCGACGTTTAAAGACAAACGCAGGTAATTGTCAATCTTTGTTTAAAAACATCGGTATATTGCTCGACCTTTAAGGGCAAACGCAGGTAATTATCAACGTTTATTTACAAACGTTAGTATATTGTGCGACGTTTAAAGACAAATGCCGGTTATGACCAACGTTTTTTTAAATACGCCGTTATATGCTAACTTAGCCGACGTTTACAAAAATGTCGGAGGAATAAACGTCGGGAAAGACCTATTTTCTTGTAGTGTCCGTCTGGGGGTGGTATGCATTACTAAACTTGAACTGAGTGCCCAAACTAGTCTACAGACTTCTCCAGAAATGGGAAGTAAAGCGACTATCCGATCTGAGACAATGCTGACGGAAACCCCATGAATCCTGACTATCTACCGCATGTATATCTCTGCAAGCCTCTCTGTAGACGTACCCACCTTGAATGGCAAGAAGTGGGCCGATTTGGTCAACCTATCAACGATGACCCAAATTGCGTCTTTTCTTCCTGGTGTATGCGGCAACCCAGATACAAAATCCATCGTGATATGCTCTTACTTCCACTCTGGAATGGGCAATGGCTGCAATAATCCACCTGGCCTCTGCCTCTCTGCCTTGACCTGCTGATAGATCAAGCATCTAGCTACGAAGTGAGCTACCTCCCGCTTTATCCCGTACCACCAGACGTGCTCTCTCAGATCCCTGTACCTCTTGTTGGCACCAGAATGTATAGAGTAGTTAGATCTGTGAGCCTCCTGCATGATCTGCTCCCTCAGCTCTCTACTAGGCATACACAGCCTGGAACCGTGCCTCAAAGCGCCATTCTCTGCAAGATAAAACTCGCCATCCACTAGTCATGCTCGAACCTCCTCTCGGATATACCGCAGAGCAACATCCTCGAACTGCGTCGAATTGATCCTCTCCATCAAGTCCTACTGAATCTGAAGGCCCCACATCTGCATCTGTACTCCGGGCACAATCACCTCAATCCCTAGGCTCTCCAAGTCTGCAAGCAAGTGTCGATCCATAGTCAAACACATGGCTGTCGGATACCTACTTAAGGTATCGACAACCACGTTGGCCTTTTCTGGGTGATACTGTAGTGAGATGTCAAAGTCCTTCATCAGCTCTAGCCACCTGCGCTTCCTCATGTTGAGCTCTTTCTGTGTAAACACATACTTCCAGCTCTTATAATCTGTGAAGATCTCCACCCTCTCTCCATACAAGTAGTGCTTCCACAAATATAGAGCAAAAATTGCTACTGCCAACTCCAGGTCATGGGTAGGGTAGTTCTTCTCAAGGAGACGTAACTGCCTGGAAGCATAGGCAATCACCTTCCTATGCTGCTGCAAGACAAAACCCAACCCCTTCCCTGAAGCGTCATTATAGATAGTGAATCCTCCTGAACCTGAAGGCAATGTCAGAATCAGAGCTGTCGTAAGCCGCTTCTTCAACTCATCAAAAGCTGCCTGACACTCCTCTGACCAAACAAACTCAGCATCCTTCTGGGTCAGCCTAGTCAAAGGCTCTACAATTCGGGAGAAATCCTGCACGAAACTCTTGTAATATCCTGCCAGTCCCAAGAAGCTCCTGATCTCTACTACTGAACTCGGCGTCGACCAGGCCTCAACTACTTTGATCTTCTTCGGGTCCACTGAGATACCTTCTCCAGTCACCACATGACCCAAGAATTCAACTCTGTCCAGGATGAACTCGTACTTTGAGAGCTTGCCATACAGCCTTTCCCTCCTGAGTGTCTCCAGAACCACTCTCAAGTGCTCCTCGTACTCCTCTCCGGTCTTCGAATACACCAGGATATCATCAATGAACACCACCACTAACTTGTCCAAGTACTGGTGGAACACCTTGTTCATCAAGTTCATAAACACTGTCGGTGTATTGGTCAGCCCAAACGACATAACCAAGAACTCAAACTGTCTGTACTGCGTCCTGAAAACAGTCTTCGAAATATCCTCCTTCTTCACCTTCACCTGGTGATAACCTGACCTCAAATCAATCTTGGAGAAAACTCGAGCTCCGCTCAACTGATCAAAGAGATCATCGATCCGTGGCAGTGGGTATCTGTTCTTGATTATCAGGTTATTGAGTGCCCTGTAGTCGATACACATCCGTACCGACCCATCCTTCTTGGGTACAAAGAGTACCGGTGCACCCCAAGGTGAAGAACTCGATCGGATGAAGCCCTTGTCCTGCAGCTCATCCACCTGCTTCTTCAGCTCCACCAACTCGCTGTTGTTCACTCAATAGACAAGCTGAGAAATCGGTTCTATGCCGAGAACCAAGCCTATCGAGAACTCAACATCCCTGTCTAGTGGAAGTCCTGCCAACTCCTCCAAAAAAACGTCCATGAACTCTACAATCAAGGGATGTGGAGCCACCAGCTCCCCAACTGAAGCTCCGCAGAAGACTCCGCTGTCCTGGTCCGCCTGCCGCCGGGTGTACTCGAACACTAGCTCTCCTGGCACTCCAAACAGAACTCTACCCCCTCGGCAATCAATACTGGCGTGATGTCTGCTAAACCAGTCCATACCTAATACGATATTGTAGTTCGGTAGTGGCATGACTAGCAGACTCACCCCCAACTCTCGGTCTCCCAAAATAATCCTCCGTCCTCTGTAAACATCACTACGAGGATGACACCACCCCCGGTCGTGATCTTGCAGGTCTTAGGTAATGGTTCAGATACAAGACTGTAGGAAGCCCCGAAATCAAATAGAGCGAAAGTTGGAATGGAGTCGAGAAGAATCGAACCTGCTATCAACTCCCCTACGGCTTCTACATCCTCGGCCGCCATGGTGAAAGCTCACCCCTGCTGACCTCCTCGAGCCTGCTGCTGATGCTAGAGGAACCTCTGCTGCTGAGTCTGCAGTGGCCCCTTCAGCTGGCCTGCTGGAACCTTGGCTGCTCCACCACCTTCTGGTACTGGATATATCGATGCTACTGGACAGTCTCTCGTCTGATGGTCCGCTGATCCACACATCAGGCATCTTCCAAGCCTCTTCTTGCAGTCGTCCCATCTGTGCCCAGGCTTCTTGCAGAAGGTACAACTGATAGTCTGTTACCTCGGTGCCTGATGTTGCCCCCTCGACTGCTGATGCTGCACCTACTGAAAAGGTGCCCGGCCCTGCTGCTAAAACTGCTGCTGACGTACTGGCCTCTGCTGCTATTGGTGCTAAAAATAAGGCCTCTTGGCCTAGCCTCCGCTACTGCTACATCCCTGGAAGTCCCGACCTCTCTTCAGCTTCAACCCCAGGTCCTCCTCCGCTGCCATAGCTCCAGAAATGATCTCCACGAAGGTAGCATTCCGGTCACTCTTAATCAGCGACCGAACCTCCCTAATCAAACCTCGGCGGAACTTCCTCGTCTTTGTCTTCTCAGTCAAGTCATCAATGAATCGGGCCAACCGGCAAAACTCTTCGAAGTACTCAGCAACTGTCTGGTTCCCCTGAACCAGACTCTCAAACTGTGCCTCGATGCCTCCTAGGGTCACATCTGGAAAGAACTGTTCTTTGAACAGCTCCTTGAACTGCGCCCAAGTCTGACCCTCAACTCCCACTCTGGGATCGGTCTGGTACCATGTATGGGCTAAGTCCTACATCTGACTGCCTGCCGCCTCGATATGAAGTCGGGCTGGTATCTCCGCCAGCCTGAATATCTCCTCGATATGCTCAATCCAGTCGTCTGCATAGAGAATACCCTCGGTGCCCAGGAACTCTCTAGGATACATCTTCTATAAATCCTGGATATCTTTTTCCCTCTGGTAAGGCTGCTGCTGCGCCCCCTGAGCAGTCACCATCTCTACAATAGTACGAACCAGCTGATACACCTCGTCAATCTCCTGACGGAAATCGGCAGTCTGCCGCTGCTGCTGCTGCTGGTGAGACTCCGAAATCCTCTCCACGAAGGAGAAGAGATGAGCAGCATCTACCATCCCCGCAGGTGGAGGCTGCTGCAGCGGAAGGATCACAGAAAGTACTGGATTATTCCTCCTAGCTGGTGGAGGTGCCCCTCCGAAAGCTGCAGAAACACCCACTCCTGAGGGCTGCACTGGCCCTGCGGTACCGGGAGCTGGATGCTGTTGCTGAGGACGAGAGGTGGCAGAACTCTCCTCAGCGTCCCCCGGTCCGGGGCGATATAATCTTGTCTCATCCATCTTGGAGACACAGATCAAACAAGAAACAATTACTGAGAATGAGTAAAAATATCAAAGGAGGACAGTTAAAATTCAAAGGAAGACGATAAGCAGCAAAATGTAGATATACGAAATCTTATAAGGAGTTTTTCCTAGTGTGATTGAGTACCTTCAAAATATCCTAATTCTACTACAGGCTGTAGTAATACTCTAGTTTGAATATCACTACATTTCTAAACTTGGACCTGCATGGGCCACCAATAAAAATGTGTCATGACCCGCACCCTAGAGTAAGGGCACGAGACGTGGGTACGTCCAGCCTACGCCACAGTATCGGTGGTAGAACGCTGTCCTAGGTCAATATCTAACAATATATAAGGTACCTGTATAGTATATACACTCAGAATAGAGGTGACATAGCAAATACAGTCTCAATCACATCTAAGATAGAATGCGATAAAAGATAGATAGGTAGATAATGAATATAAATGAAATCCACAGAGAAACAATCCAGATAAAAGTCTAAGTGTCTAAGATAATACATATCCAGATAACATCTCAAAATCTCAATACAGTAATCCAGAATAATACAATGAAAGACATCCTAGTCTAAGGGAGTGTCATCCACTGCTAAGGGGTCCTGCTGCTGGTCCAGGTCACAACAGTCCTCTAGGGTAGCCCCGTAATAGGTGGGACAGAACGCCTCAGCCTCGTCCTCTGTAAAATTTTCAAAAGGTCCAGTCAGAATAGGAGCGAGTACAGTATATCTCAACAAATTATAACAGGTTAGAAAATATAAACATGCTAGAGAGTAAGATACACGAAACTTGAAGAATAACATAATGTAAAAAGAGAGACTGTAAGTAAATAGATACAATATATATGAGAACTGTCAGTGCTAGTGATTTAGAGTACAAGACGGTTATGTAAATGGCACGATGCTGTACACGAGTAATCTACAGAGGTTGTACACGAGTAATCTACAAGATTGAATACATAACCACTTCTACTCCCCAGCCACAATCAATACACAAGGATCTAGTCAAGTTATGTTATTGCACACGAAGTATAGTTGTACACGATGATTATGTGAGCACATGAGTATACATGATTTTACACGATTTGAACATGAATAGCACGAACATAAGGAGTACACGATGCTCATGATAAAGTACCCGAAGATGAAATACCCGATGTATCCGCTAAGGGGATAACATCGCACGACAAGATCCATATAGTACTAATTCGTGTTACCAACGTGTCAACTTCAAGTAAAGTAATCTAAAGCAGAAAATATAATCCTAAACAAGATATGAAATGATCAGAGAATGTACTCGCCTGGTATCCAGAATATCTGAAGAGAATCTACTATCCGAGGAGTGTTGTCTATCTCCTATAGAACAGTACAAGTCACTATATGTCTAAAATAAATAACAGACTGCTACAATGCATCTACATGATGTTTGGGTCAATCTAGGCTAAAGTCAATCTGTGGTCAACTCTAGTCAACTATACTAGTCAAACTAGGTCAACTAGGTCAAGCCTAACCCAAACAAGTCTCACTAAGCCGAACCAGCCTATTCTAGCAAGTACACATCAAAACTAGGCTATACAAGTCGACAACACACAATCACTGGGCATCTATGCCATATACATAGGCTATGAGCCATAGGCTATAGGCCATAGGCTATATCATACATTCCACACATAATGTATATTCTCACAAATCTCATACACTTAAATCTTTATCTAATTTAATATAATTAAGACACATTCACTTATAGGCTACATTATAATATATCACATATATAGAGAGATAGGGAGAGGGATACATGTGTTTGTGTCTATGTGTACATGTGTGTGTGTGTGACACACATATAGAAATTAGTGAACAGTGATGTGTATTTGTGAGGGTGTAGTGTAATGTGTCACATGACAATTAAATGATAGGGTGTGTGTAGTGTAGATACATGGCAGTATAGTGCAATGAAATCTCAGGAATAGTGGTGACATACCCATGTGTGTGTGATTCACATATAGAATTTAGTGTGTGCCCTGTGTTACCATATGACAGTGGGTGGTTGTGTCAATGGTTAATAGGGAAACAGTAGAGTGCAGCAGGTTATTATGAAATGTGTGTCAATGCCATAGCTAGTACATATATCAATGTGTGTGTCTAGATAGGAAATAGGTTAGTGAACTGAAATCAAATACAAGTGTGTCAAGGTGACAGTGTCTTGTGTTTGTGTGACAGTTAACAGGAATGGGTGATAGTGAATGAATGTGATAGTTAGCTAGGTTAGTGGAGAGTGAACATGAATGTATATGTGTCAATAGGACAGTGATGTTTATGTGTGTCATGGCAATTAAGTGATAGGGTGCAATATAATGTGAAACTTTTAGCAATATCAGGAACTGGAATTTAATCTCAGGAATGTTTAGTTCTCAGGATAAACAAGTAATAGTTTAGTGAACATCAGTTTAACATCAAAAAAATACATTTCAAAATTTCAAAACCTTGCTATCCTCACCAATTCATGTAACCATCATTAACAGCAAACTGACACACGTGTATGAATCAAACATGGAAAATTAAGGATCAATTTTAGTTTAAAAATGGAATTAAACTCAGAATTTCAAATCCTGAAACATGTATCAGTTGACAGTGCTATATATAGCAGTTCAACCTTCAAAACCTAATTCGAAAACCAAAAACCTAACACCAGTCGATAACCAACATTGTAGTAATCTAATACACATGTGTAAGTGATTTAGCATGGCAATTAAACAGTGAAATCAGTTTTAAAATGGAAATCAATTCTCAGAATTTGAAACTGGAACGTGTATCAGTCATTTGGAGAAAAAATGAATGTGACAGCTAATTACATGTTAATGTCACAAATTCAGGGTTGGTACTTAGTAACATACACGTACATGTGTCAACAAATGCATACGTGTCCAACCAAATGGACACAGCCGTATCCACGACACCAAAACACCACACGAGTGCACAGGACTGTGCACAGCGTCGTGCCCGCGTGCAGGCGTGTCCAGCTCACGACACAGGCCACGTAGTGACACATGGCCATGCACACCCGTACGCCCGGGGTAGGGCTACCCCTCTGACAGCCTGCACCGTGTCCTAGACACGTATCGTGTCAGTTCTAGCCGCGTGTCAGTGAAGGATTTTGTGCGCGCACAGCAGCTCGTGCGGCCAATGCGGGAAGGATAACTCCTCGCACACTCCACCATTCGAGCTCAAATTTTAGGAGACTGTTGACAGTCGATGCCCCATCATCCTTGCCAAAAATGGCGTGTCCACGTGTCCTACACATTAAAGAATTTCCCCCTAGATGTAGGACACAGTGCATGTACTACTACGGGCGTGTTCGTTTCCTCGTGTGGACACGACACGACACCAAAACCAGTGAAAAAGGACACAAAACAATATGAAAACCCTAGATCTAGGATTCTATTCAAAAACATTCATAAAAATGGCAATTAGAAATGGTTTAAGCATTTCATCATACACCTAGCCTATGGGTTTGATACGTGTCCGATACGGACACGAAACCTAATGCAATTTGCACCAAACTTCTACTGTAGCTACGGGACACCTCAATCTAAGCTACCATGCACTAGAAACAAGAATTAAATATAATTTGAGGGGTTTTACCTGTAGATTGCAAGGATCAAAGAAAAGCCCCAAATCAAACAGTTCCCGTTGTTAGCCAACTCCTTCCAATTGCTCTAAAACTGAGTTGCTCCTCAAAATCAGCAAGTAGAGGATGGTTAGAATCATATGCAAATAAAAAAGGATTAAAAATGGATTTTCTATGAATTTTTCAAAGTAGAGAAATTATCTTTCCTTCAAAAGCTTGGATGAACACAAAAGAGGCAAGAACAAGTCATTAGGACATTAAATATGGGGGTTCCTCTTGGCCAGCCATGGGTAGTTAGCTAGGGTTAGGGTTTCATGATATGGCTCATGGGCTTGAGTCATAAGTCTTTAAGTCATGAAATCACAAGTCATTTCACTAAACCATAAGTCATGAAATGATTTCACTTAAACTGGGTTTTTCTATTTCGAAACTAAATTCTAAGTGACTAGAATGGGTTAACTTAAGTTAGACTAGGGTTACCATAGCTATGGTTAGGTTCTAGGCTAGTCTACTAAGTCTCAATAAGTCAAAGTTAATATATCAACCACCAATTCAACAAATTAATTAAAAATTCAAAAATTCACCAAAAGACCAAAATACTCTCAAGCTAGAAATGTGGTAGTGACAAGTCTACCCTCCTTAAAATAATTTTGTCCTCAAAATTAAAAGGCAAAACTAAACTGATGAGAAGGATAGATAATCATACCTCATGGTGCAAATAGATATGGTTATCGCTCGCGCATCTCATCCTCCCGCTCCCAGGTAGACTCTCCTAGAGAATGATGCCCTCATGCGATATGAACCAACGGTATCACCTAGTTTCTCAGTACCTTCTCTCGATGATCCAGAATCTCCACAGGCTGCTCTGGATAACTGAGAGTCGGTCCCACCTTAATCTCTGAATGATCAAGTACATAGCTCGGGTCAGCCACGTACCGTCTCAACTGTGATACGTGGAATACGTTGTGGACACCCACTAGTGAAGGTGGCAAGTCTAGCCTGTAAGCCATACCATCGACCCTTCCGTTGATCACAAAAGGTCTAATGAAGTGCGGGCTAAGCTTTCCACCTCCACCAAAACGTATGGTACCACGAGTCGGAGATATCCGTAGAAAAACCATGTCTCCAACCTAATCACAAGCAAGGTCTCAATTTACTAAATAATCAAACACGATCAAAAAAATAAAACAAATAACAACATACTTCTAATCCTATCTCTAATCTGTACCTCACACTCCAACGGCCTTCGGTTGCTATCGGCCCAGTGCCGATGTCTGTCCTGCGCCACGCGAAGTCTATCCCTGATGAGCTTCACCTTCTCGGCTGTATCAACAACCATCTCAGGTCCCAATAAAGCTCGCTCTCCAACATCATCCCAAGATAAGGGTATACGATATCTACTCCCGTACAGAGCCTCGAAAGGTGACATCTCAATGCTGGCCTGATAACTGTTATTGTAAGCAAACTCCACCAAGTGTAGGCAATCCTTCCAGGAACCTTCCAAATCCAAGACGCATGTCCGCAGCATGTCCTCGAGCGTCTGAATAGTCCTCTCTGACTGTACGTCCGTCTAGAGATGATATGCAGTACTAAACTTGAGCTAAGTGCCCAAACTAGTCTGCAGACTCCTCTAGAAATGAGAAGTAAAATGACTATCCCGATCTGGCAGTCAGATGTAGGACCTTGCCTGGACATGGTACCAGACAGACCCAGAGTGGAAATAAAGGGACAGACATGGGGAGCTTTCAAAAAGCTCTTCAAGGAGAAGTTCTTCCCAAATGTAGTACTGGGAGGCTTGGAGCATCAGTTTGAGAGTCTGGTTCAGGAAACCAGACAGTCGAGGAGTACACTGGAGAGTTCTGTAGTCTGAGCAGATTTATTGAGGATCTCAGCGAGGCAACGAAGGCGAGGAAGTACTGCAGTGGCTTGATTAGGGAGGTCAGGTCTTTGACTAAGAGTGGTCGGAATGCTACTTTTGAGGAGCTTCTAGAAGGAGCTATGGCAGCGGAGGATGACCTTGGGCTAAAACTGAAGAGAGGTCGAGATACTCATGTAGCCAGTAGCAGTGGAGGTCTGGCCAAGAGGCCTCACATAAAGATTCAGCTGCAACAGTAGCAGAGGCCTGTTCAGCAGCAGTTTCAGGGCAAGGGACATGCACTTTACCAGCTTGCGCCCAGGCAGCGGTAAGACGCTAGGTGCAACTTCTGCAAGAAGCCAGGCCATTGGTGGGATGACTACAGGAAGAGACTGGGTAGCTGTTTAGTTTGTGGTGTAGCAAAACATCAGTATAAGGAGTGTCCCAAGAACCTGACACCATTGGCTCTGGCAGCACAAGGAGCTAGGGCTCCAATAGGACAGCAAGAGGGACCATCGTTGCAGACTCAGCAGCAAAGGTTTGTCCAGCATCAGTAGCAGGCCTGAGGAGGAGGCTAGCAGGGGCGAACTTTTTCCATGACAATCGAGGATGCACAGGCAATTGGAGGATTCTTGCAGGTTCTGTTCTTCTCGATTCTATTCCTACTTTTGCCTCATTATAACTATCTTAAAACTTGATTTCGACAGTTACTGTCTACCTTCTTCTGTTTGTTGATAAATTGAATACATAGTATTTAATGGTGATTTGATTTCTACCAAGATAAGTCGTATGGGCTACGTCGCCTCAATTATGGAATCTAGAGTCTTCTACAGTCACATTAACTAGCATAGTAAGGACATATAGTATAATTTTGGACAGATTTCTTTGGTGTGGGAATTTAAGATTTTTACAGCCAACCATTCGACAATACAAAAATTTTAAACACCATGATTCTAGAGGTATGTACCTTAGTTGGGGACTCTATGATATATCGTAGCCAACTTACTAGTTTGATAAAGATTCTGAGTATCATGATTTTGGACAGACGCATATGATTATCGGAATGTATGATTTAGAGACTTTGATTGATTGGAGTTTGATCTAGAAGGAGTACGTCCATCTTAATTTCGAGGACAAAATTATTCTAAGGAGGTTAGACTTGTAACACCTACTTTTCTAAAATGAGGGTAATTTAGAACTTTTGTAAAATTTATTATTAAATAATCGGATTTAATTCATAATATTGATTTTTGGTGAATTTGAATTAATTTAATACTATTTAATTTGGTGCATTATGATTTTGGTGTTTTGCTAGTGTAAACCTAGAATTGTTAAGCCTAGAGACTAACTATGACCATGGGGACCTAACCATGTGATTAGAATGACTAACTACAACTTTTTGGCCAAAGGATATTTTGGTCATTTTTGACTTTTAGTGAAAACAAATTTTGAGTAATTAATTATGTGCTAATCTCTTTGTTAAGACTTAACCCTAAAATTGCCCTAATCTAGATTGTTAACCATGAGCCTAGATATTAGATTAGAAGTTTCCATTACATAACAAGGTTAGGAATATCTAGATATTATGTTAGTGAGATATTTTAGTTAGATATTTGTAGAAGGAAACCCTAATTTCAGTGGGCCTTTGATTGAGGCTTGAATTGAACTTTCTAGAAGGCCTTAAACTTTAATTGAACCAACCCTAACTATAACATCAATCCCTAGGCTGCCATCAAGAGTTCCCCCCTCTATTTAAATACATCTTCTCATGTTCTTGCCTTTTTTTCATTCCTACACAAACCCTATTATTGTTCTTCCCTAAATTATCACCAATTCTTCATTTCTTCTCCAAATTGAGCCTAGTATTTTGCATTGGTCTCTCCTACAATAGAGGATACCATTGGTTGGTAGCTAGCAAAGATTTGGAGGCTTGGGATCTTTACAAATTTGAGAAGGACCCTCATTCATTAATCTTTTCTTTGAGATTCACTCTCAATAGGTAAACCTATCAAACTCATTCAAATTCTCGATTTTTTTCCATAGTTGTATTCATTTAGGTGTCCCATAGCTGTACACCAAGCTTGGTAGGAATTGGTGTCCATTTGATACGCGTATCGGACACGTATCGGAGTGTGTATGCAAGTGTTTGATAAAATGTCTAAATAATTTTTTTGTTCTTATTTTTCAAAACTAATTTCAGATTTGCGTAGCCCTTGTTGTGTGTTTTCAAACACCCAAACTCTGAGAACATTTTTGTGTCATTTTTGTGTCCAAATCTGGACACAAACCACAATACTATGCCTCCCACACGTGCCCTACTACTACCCATAATTTTCTTACCATCTAGGCCACGTAGACACATGCCATTTGGCACAGAGGTGGGGGCCATCACTGTTAGACCCCCCCTCCAGTTACACAATACCTCGTGTCGTGTCGGACACAAAAATACTGAACTTACACTGTCTGTACCCACGCGAACAGTAGCTTCTGACACGACCTTTGTGTCACGTACAGACACAACATAGACTCGTGTCAGGGACTCGAATGTGTAGCCCTACACCTAGGCTATGTCTGGACACGAGCACTTGGCCTCTCGTGCGACGTGTCATGTCTAATGTGGCCCGACATGGCCGCACGAGGCCATGTTATGCACTGTTTCACTGATACATTTGATTTCGAGATTTTGATATTGTTTGCATGAGATTTTTGGACACGTGGACACACCTAGGATGGACACATACTTGTTAGACACTTCTGCACACTTGAATTGGGTTTTCATTCGAATTTTGAGTTCGAATGTGAACAGAGTTCACTGATACATAAACATAGAATGTATGACTGAGTTGAGTTTTGTATATGTTTACTGAGATTTACCTTAATTGATAAAACTGTAAAATAGATTGAACTTGGGTTTATATAGATGATTTGATTTGAATATAGGGTGAACTAGTTTACTGATATATTGAACTAAGATTTAAATGTTAATATGGAACTAAGTATTTGTTTTACGTTTTTGGTTTTGATTTTTGTTCAAGTTTAAATATTTAGTTCACTGGACATGTAAAACTGAATGTTCACTGTGGGGTGAAAAATTGAAATGGAAATTGGGTTAACATGTTAAATTGATAACTGAAATTGATAATTGGAATGTAGGTTAGGTTTTGATACATAATTTGTTCACTGAGTTTTGATGTATACACACACACCCTTTAAAACAGAATGCTACATTAACCCTATACATGTACACTACACTCTATTAACCCTTGTTAAGCCACATGACACCTTAACACATTACAAGTACACGCCTTGATTTGTATCACACACATCTAACCCTTTGTACCCCAGCACTAACATGTTTAACCCTATTAACCCTCTACACGTACACTAAACAAACACACACCCAAACATGTAAATATATACCCTTTTTGCCACTCTATACAAATATATATATATATATATATATATATATGTATGATATAATGTATATGTAAATATATTCATATATGTAGGTAGACATGTACATTATGATACATGTATGTTATGGTATGTATTATGAATGGTGTTTACCTATAGGCTAGTTAGACTAGGCTATGTATACTTTGGTATCCTAAGGTATATGTTGTATAGTGAGGTAACCTATACCATGACCTAGAAATTGACTAGATAGGCCTAATATGACTTGTAGACTTGAGTTTTACTAAACCCTAGATTAATTGACTAGTTTGACTAGAGTTGACCTAATTTGACTAGATTGTTGACCAAAGTTAACCGGGAGTTGACTTTGACCTAGATTGACTTAGAATCATGTAGACTGCATAGTATACTTCATTTATGACTCCTTAGACACATCATGACTTGTGTTACTCTAAATAGGACTCAGATACCTCGCTTCAGACTTTATAATCTCACAGACATTCAGATCGCAGGCGAGTACATTCTCTGATCGTTTCATACTTGTCAGGACTTATATTCTTGCAGATCACTTTACTTGATGCTGTCACGATTGTTGTCACGGATTTGTACTATGTGGATCTTTTTTGATGTTATCTCCCTTGTGTTCATCAAATACATATTGAGTTAGGCATTTCACGAACATATTGTATTTATTGTACACTCATATTCTTGTATACTAATTGCGCATCTTGTACTCTCATGATCACATAAGTTTAATAAAAAAACTATTGTATAGGTAACGTAAATAGATTGGATCCTTGTGTATTGATTGGGGAGGGTGTGCAGGAAATGGTTATGTGATCAAATCCTCTATTGTATAAAATATTGTATATCTCCATTGTGCCCTCACGTATAATGGAGTCCCATTTTATTGTGTAACCTAACCTGTTTACATAACCATATTATGCTCTAAATCACTAGTCACTTACAGTTTTTACTTATCATATATATATTTCCAGTTTACAAATATCTCTTATTTTCATTTACATCTTCTTACAGTTCATGTATCTTACTTTTTTGCATGCTTTATATTTCCTGCCATGATATAAACTGCGTGAGATGTGTTGTGCTCGCTCCTATCCTAACTGGACCTGTAATAATATTACGGATGATACTGAGGACTTTTGACCAACCTATTATGGAGCCCATCTAGACGGCACCTGTGAGTTGGACCCACAGGAGGATCCAGCTCTAGTTGAGGACCTCATCCCTACTGCTTAGACTAGATTAGCTAGGCTTTATCTTATTTCCTTATGATATTATATTCCCTTCTGAGTTTGTATTATTTGGATGTTGAGATGTTGTGTCATTTAGACACATAGACTTATTTCCTTCTGATTGTATTTCTCTTTAATGATTTCCTATCTTTCATATCGTGTTATTTCCATCTCTAGATTTGTGATTTAGTTGCACCTTATGTGATTTGTCCTCCGTTTGGAGAGTATATCATATTGTATTTAGTTTGTGATAGTGACCTAGAACAGCATTCTACCACGGACACTGCGGCCTAGTCAGGGTGTACCCACTTCTCGTATCCCTACACTGGGTGCGGGTCGTGACATAAACCGTCAAAAATTTAGAAGGCATGAAAATATTAGCCATGGATGGGAGGTTTGCTAAAAGAGGAAATCAATATCTTAAAATAGTAATTAGCCTAGTCCATAGAGAACTTTAGAATCTAATAGCAATATGAAAATAGTACTTAGGAAGACACACGTAGTAAATATATATAACCACATAATCGGCCTAAGATGTGATTAAACATTCCTATGTCGCAGGTTCCCAATGATACTCTAGTCCTAAGCACCATTAGACTGACCTGCATGTGCCACCACTAAAAACGTGTCACGACCCGCTCAAGAATACTCAGATACGAGTCGGACACGCCCAGCCTACGTTGGTAGACACAACGTAGTAAGCTGTACTAGGTATCTATAACTCAAGTCACATCATAGCATCTAATCACGTGCTAGAATAATATTACATATGCCAAGTTCTTTACAGTACAACATCATCAAATGTAAAATTAAACATGTACATCCAATTCCTAACCCATCATTGACCTCCTTGTAGCCTCCAGGCTAGCTAACCATCACCTTATCCTATAGGCCATAAATGTTAAGGTATAATACATCGACACCTGCAACATATCTACTCAAAAAAGGAGCAAAGTACAACCCGACGAAATGAACATGTACAATGTAAAACTGTAATGCAATGAGTACAGAAAAAGTAAAAACATGAGGTAGAGGAAAACAAATACATGAACTGAATCCTGAACATAAAATACACAGGGAACCTGACATGTGGAATATATTGATATACATCATGTATGTGTCACCGGCTTCGGTAGCATAGGGTACATGGTGTATAAATAATGGTACGGCTTAGGTCCCACGTGTACGGTACGAGACCTAAGCTATTCACATGAATTGTTTTGGGTTTGGTCACACATATGTAGTATTTCCCATCCCAGAAATAAGTAAAGTACAAGGAACATGAACAAGAGCACATGACCATATCGTGTAACGTCGTGTCCAATATGAGATCAATGCGATGCAGAAATACAAAGCAAAGTTCAATCGTAGTGTACTTGCCTTTGTCCTTGCAAATTAAATTTGCCTCAAAGTCTCCACCTGCAGTTGGGCAAGAAGGGGTTAGATTCTAAAGACTGATATTTGACTACCATACATGTAGCTAACCATATTTTCAGAAAAATACATCCTAGCTTTAAGTAAAACCATTACTAGTAAAATAGCTTAACTGTATTTTATTAAAATCATTTATCTTAGAATACATAAAAAATTACTTGCTATCTTAAACTTTAATTTTATGAAATCTAGATAATAAGCTATTAGTGAAGTCATGTCTATATATTTTGGCAAAAGATATACTATTTAAAATTAGTCATTTTAGACAAACTAATATTTTCGAAGCTAAAATTTGATAATATAGATTTTTCTAATCATAATCAAACTAAAGATTTAAAAACTTCTTGCAAGATTATTAATAGAAATATTCATTAAAATAATTTAATATACCTACTATAACTTAACTGTACAAAATTCAGTATAAGGTATATGAACTAATGTATACCATTATACCTATCTATTAAGCTATACTCATATGGGCCTGGCACATCAATTTGATACAATATACACTATACAGAAACTGGGCTCTGAGCCCAGCCCACTGCAGCAGACACTGCAGCAGAGAAAACATATGGGTTCATTAAAATCAATTAATAAAATCTATGATACTGTTATGTTGCAATTACAGAACCTATTAATGAAACTAATGTACTAAAGCCCATGGCCCACAACCAATTAGTATTCAAGAACTTAGAAAAACTAATAAGAGAGAGAGAACCTGCTACTTCTCCACTCTCTTGACTTAGAAATAGAAAGAAAGAAGAAAATGAACAAAGAAGAAGAGAAGAAAGAAGACGAGTGTTCTCACCTCGCTCCTCAGCACAGAACTTCTCGCAGTTGTGAGTTTGACCAGATCTAGGTCAAAACGGACGGATCCAGTGGTCAGAGGAAGCTGACGCGCGACAGTGACACAGACTCCGGTCGGTGGCACTCGGGCGGAGCCAAGAAGGTAATGACGGCGATGTCATCGTCGACGCATAAACCTGGAGGGACGATCAGCGAAGAGGACCACCGAGATCAAGAGAGACTGAAGCTCAAGCACAGTGGCGGCGCGTTGGTAGCAGACTTCCTAGATCTTTTCGTCCAGACTGGATGACGAAGACAACGTCTTGGTCCGACGATCGGGATGGGTGTGGTCAAGGATCTGTACGACGGAGGGGTCGGCAACCTCACCGCAGCAAAGGGACTCGTCTTGACGATCGGCGACAGATCTGCTGGAATCTGGTGCGACTCCAGCAACGACGAGGAGACCGCTGGTGGTTTGGCACGATGAACGTTCATCATGAATGGGTCGCCGATTCTGGACCAGCGACGGGTGTGGTCCGCTTACCGGATCTGGCCCCATGGAGTGTCGGCGGCCGCATAGCTAAGGTGAGTGGCGGTGGTTTGATGGTAATGTTGGTGTTTGCTTTCGTTTTCCCTCTTTGGTGATGGCTGCGATGATGGGGGTGTATTTATGGCGGAGGCCAACGGTGATTCGCTGGTGGTAAGGTTTTGTAGGTAGTTGTTGTGGTTAGGATGAAATGGTGTTGAATGGTGGTGATGATGATGGTCGGCTCTGTGGAGGAGATCGCCGGAGTGATGTTGGTGGTGGTGCTGCTGGACGAGCCATGGTGGTGAAGGAATGATGAAAGAACTGTGCTAGGGAGACAGTGGCCAAAGTTGGCCGGAGTGCAGCGGCGATCGGCAGCAGAGGAGAGAGTGTGCGCTGATGTGTGTCACAAGTATAATGTAATAATATAATAACTGAAGAACACCACCTATATTTATATTTATAGTAAAATAGTAGTTTGCTCCCCAAGTCAGTCCTAGTGCCGCCTTTAGTAAATACTACTAGATCTATTGTTATTAGAACAAACTAGTTACCAATCTTGCAACTAACTATCTAATTGATAACTAATTACCAACAAACCGATAATTAGTAATTAATTTCCATTAGAACTAGCTGACAGCCTGGCACTCCGATTATCAACTAACCCATTAATTAGCATGCCATATATTAAATTAGTAGTTACACCATAATTTGAATTGACAATTAATTTAGTCAACTAATAACTAATTATCCTTAGCCCACAACTCCTAGGCCTACCCCTTGATATTAGTTGCAAGGACTACTATGTCTGCAACACAAAAACAACAAGTACTAGAAATGTAAACAATTTTTTTTCTCGTTAATTGGGGTTCTTATCTAAAGACTAGATTTAACAACGTCAACCAACGATATAAAGCATGTACATGTATATTTCATAAATAGATAAAATTCTATTTGATACAGAACTTCAGAAGGTATATCAATATTCCTCTAAAAAGAATGCAACCTAAGTCAATTTCTTAAAAATAAACTTGTAAACTATTTTGCATGGACACGAATATGGCACGACATGGATACGACACCCATTTTTATGTGTCCTAGTGTATTTTGGAGTGCTTGTGGTGTGTCCACTACGTATCTTACGCGACCTAACCCAATCCAACCCGACTCCGATTGTGTCTGTGCTTCCTAGCTTGCAAAAGATAATAGAAATCAAAGGCATTATCACCTGAAGGTGGATCTGTCTCAGAAAGTAACTGCACCAACTTGCACAAGTCATGGCAAGTACCAATTTCCATTTCTAAATCAGTGATAAGCTCCCCAACCTTGATACTTAGCAAGTTCTTTCCTGTAGTAAGTCTATTTCCAAATTTTGTCGAGCTTGAAGGGGATGTAAGAGAGAAAAGGTGGGTGGGAGTGATAAATGAAACTGTCTCAATGTAAGTGATAGGAACTTGCAGATATGTTCCTTGTTTCTACATTTTTGCATTGAGTAGCATATAGTAAGTTAAAGCAAGATGTCAAGCTTGAATAAAACCAACTTCAAATATTGATTAGATATATGAGATGTCAAAGTCTTGAGCGATGTATAAATGCCGTGACCTACGTATATCTGCTAGTACTACTTGCTTATCAAATTTTTGTTTAATTGTTATGATAAATGGTTTGGTAAGCAAGTTTTGAAGGACCAAGAACGTTGTTTCTTTTGTAATTGATGAGATTATTTCGATTTTGCTGGCATTTTGTGTAACAAGTCCAAGCTGCAAAGGCAGCTAACGAGGTTTGGACTATCAAAATATTCAATGTTTTAATTTTTTTCCCATTATCTAGACCACAAAGTTATGTTATATATATGTTTAGCCAAATAATTGAAAAGAGACATCCAAAGTTCTATTGACGGTTTAAAAAATGGTTGTCGCGTGTCGAACCGATTGCTTATGTCAATGAATTAATGTATACTAGTGAAGTGAATTTTTTTTGATATTATTGAAAAATAGGATAGAATTTTAAATTGTATTAAAATATTTTAAATATAACTTGTTCTTGTAGAAATTTGGATATATATTTAGATAATACCATGTATTGTGGGTTCTAAACACAGTATTTTGAACAGCCTAACCACATACCTTGTACTAAATCAGGCTTCAGAAGCAAAGGATATTTTTCTTCCACCAGTTTAAGCAAAAGTTTTCAGCACTCTGCTCCATAACCCAACCGAGACAAACCTTTCAATGTTCACAACAAATGTTGGAAATATTAATGCAATCTAGCTCGAATCTAATTAATTTAACATCTTCAAAGAGGTTTTTCCTTAGAAGAAGAATAAGAAGAACCCTAGAAATTTTTTAAAAAAAACGTGATAAGGAAAAAGGAGTGATATCAGCTCCCTCGTGCTTCTTCTGCCACCTCCCCTTTCCAGAAACCCTAATTGGCTCCCCTTTCCAGAAACCCTAATCGGCTCCTCCTCTTGCTCTTTTCCTGGTTGGATTTGGCCAAGCTTCTCTTAGTCGGCCTCAGAAAAAGAAAGAGGGAATGATGGCGATTGTGGCGGAGGAGTTACATAGGGGGGAGTGGTTCTCGAGGTGGAGGACAGAGGGCGAGGTGCGTCTCCATTCATCCATTATAGGGTTAGGGTTAGGTTTAGGATTTAGGCAGAATCTCCGAAGCCATACAGAGTGGGCGGGGAGCGGAAGGCCAGGGGAGGAGGAGGAGGCGGAGAAGAGGGAGGAGATGGTGGAGACAAAGATAAAAGAACTCAGGATTTCTTCCAAGAGAATGTAAGAGGGCATTGTTCTCTTTGTAAAGAGCAGCGATAAAAATAATCATGTAACCCGTCAATGTAGATGATATAAAATAAAACTTTCAAAATTTACTAAAATGGCAGCGGAAATGTGCGCAGCAATTTTCACGCACATACAATAGTTGACGGTTATTATCGAATCGTAACTAAATAAAATAAGATTTCTTGATGGATCTTCTAAAACCGTCAACTATTATGCTATAAAATTGCTAAAATAACCTAAAACTTGGCCTTTATTGACGTATGCCCAAATCCGTCAAAATAAGCCCTTTTGTTGTCGGTTTTTAACAACTGTCAAGGAAAAAATCGTCAACAAACGCTTTTTTTTGTAGTGTGGGGACACCATTTCGACCCAAACCTCTCGACCCTAACTATGGACATGACCCACATTAAGCCTACTACCTACATGACATTTGTGTCCCCTTCAATTGAGCCCCCGTATGCTACTTAATTACCCGTGATATTACACTAAACCTGATTTTGACCCGACCCGACTCATTTGAACAAAATCAAAGCTTCATGTTACCACCTCATGAATACCCACTCACTTATTTCCCCTACAAAGTGCCAAACACCTAGTTAACCCATTCAAAAATATTCAATGGACAACCCTTTTGATCAAATTCCTAAAGAATGACCTAATCTAGCCTACACTTAATCTTGGTCCTTGATTTTGCCTCCATCAATCACCACCACACATCTCCTCATGACACCATACACCCCCCCTTTGACTAGCTGTCCCTAATCCCCAAATCTTTCTTTACTTTTGTAGAGATATTTCCCTCTTTCACTCTCTTTCTTCCTAAAACTAAACACACAGCCAACTATTTCTCACTCCTCACTCACTCAATATCTCTCTCTCCCTGTCATTACAATAGCAACAATAACTTCCTCCTTCTTCTAATCTTCATCCCCCTCTATAGCTGACAACTCCTCCTTCTCCCCCAAAACCCTTAAAACTCATCACCTCCATCTCCATTACCATTATCCTTTTTCTTCTTCACCATTATCATTTTTCTTCTTTTTCTCCTCCGTCTTTGCCCAACCGAGCTCGACCGGCCAGGCACGGCCAGTACGCAGCCAGGCATGGCCAGGCTTGGTGCCGCGGCATGCATGCATGTGCAAGCGCGTACGAGGAGTACAGCAGTCACGTCAGTACAGCAATAGTAGTTGCGAGTAGCAGCAAGCACTGCAACAGAGCAGTGCGGTAACGACCACCCCTCCTGGCCATCAACGACAACCCACGACCACCTCGGGTGCCCTATTCGAGGCCATCTTCGACCTCTCTTACACGTGCGGAGGGCGATTCATGCGTTTCGTGTGGGATCCCGTTGACACGCACGAGAAATCGAAGTCTGAAATCGTTCCTCGGGACAGCAACTTTGTACATATTTTTTGGACAATTTGACTGTTGGATCGATGAACTCTTTCCTCCGTTACAATCTCGGTATATACCCCTTCACCCCTGTCATGTTTAAACCGTTAATTCGATCGTTTGATAGATCAAAATCGGCCTCCAAGTTGACTATTTAAATTCTATTATTTATGGACAGTTTTTGGAGCCAACTTCGTCGACTCGTATCTCCGCCGTCGTAGCTCCGTTTGATGTTCCACTTGTTCCTGTGCATAGCTGGTATAACCATCTTCTTGCCCCTCAAGTTTTTTTTATTGTGAGCTTATTTGATTGGTTGAATTTGACGTCAAAGTTGGACGTCCGAATTCATAATTTTTAACTTATAAAATTCTAATTCTAGATTCAGGACTCTGAATTAAAATTCTGACACCACCAGTAGACTTATGGCGTCGTTCTGGCACGAACTCATCAAAATTTTGCTAGATTTGGAGGACGTGGGCTCTGACATCTATTTTGGTACAAAGCGGGTCCCATAGTCCGAGTCAACGGACCATTTTGAGATAGGCTCATCGAAATCAAATTCTAGATATACGTTGAGTTTGAATCATCATTCTGGACTCGTTGACATATACTTTGCAAGATTTAGTGGACTTTGGCTCCAACACGTATTTTCGTGCAAACCAAAATTCCAATGTCCTGGTCAACGGATAATTTTGGGATGGACTCATCGAAATCCAATTCCGGATATACCAGTGGCTTCGTATCGTCATTTTGGATTCGTGGACATATAATTTGCTAGGTTTAGTAGACTTCTATCCTTGCACATTTTTTGGTGCAAAGTTGGTCAAATACGTACATCATTTTGATCCAAAATTATCTTTTTTTCTCTTCTATCGTAGCTAATTTGACTATTCTGGACACGTTGGTGACGTTTATTTCATCATCCGACAATGTCTGTAGATATTTTCTTTATGGATCACTATTAATTATAATTAATTCTTATTGTGTTCGTATTTCGGAATTAGTGCAATTAAACTGAGATCGGTCGATTCCAGTGATCTCACCTCACTGAAATTGACAAGATGACCATATTGTTCGCTATGATAAGATTGTTAACCTTACGATTGATCGTCTTATCCCGATTTGCGTGTCGTAGGTTTCTACGTATGAATAACGAGGTACAACTTGATATTTTAATAATCTACAACTTGCAAATTCATATTATTAGCTTATATATATATATATATATATATATATATATATATATATATATATATATATATATATATATATTTATATATAAATATATATATAAATATATATATATATAAATATAAATATATATATATATTTATATAAATATATATATATAAATATATATATATATAAATATATATATATATAAATATAAATATATATATATATATTTATATATAAAAAATATAAATATATATAAATATATATATATATATATATATATATATATATATATATATATATATATATATATATGAAAAACTATATATATATATATATATATATATATATATATATATATATATATATATATATAAAATAAAAAATATATATATATAAATATATATATATATAGTTTTTTTTTATAGTTTTTTATATATATTTTTATATATATATATATATATATAGTTTTTCATATATATATATATATATATATATATATATACATATATTATATATATATATATAAAAAAAAAAATATATATATATATATATATATATATATATATATATATATATATATATATATATATGAAAAACTATATATATATATATATGAAAAAAAAAATATGAAAAATATATATATATATATATATATGAAAAAACTATATATATATATATATATATATATATATATATATATATATATATATATATATATATATATTATATATATATATATTTTATATATATATATATATATATATATATATATATATATATATATATATATATATATATATATATATATTAGTTTATATATATATATGGTTTGTAAACTCTAAATGATTTTGGGTTTCTAGTATTACTTAATAATATTTTGTAAATAAAATTATAGCTTCTAAATATTATAAATGATTTGTAGATAGATATGTATTTATAGTAATTATTTCCCTTAAATCGTAAGTCACGACTATTATAGTTGTTTCCTATTTCCTTATCTCTATTATCATGCCAAATCTTGATCCTAGACTGTTATATATCAAACTAGGCTATTTGAACTTTTCTGGATTCAGTATAACTGCCTTTGCCATCATTTAGGAACATCTTATGGAGCTTAGCATCATATCTATTTCGTGTCGACATGTTCGTGTCGTGCACGTCGGCTACCAACTAAAATGAGGCGAGTATATTTTCTGATAGTTTTTATTGTCTTAATATCTACTATTTTTGATTCATCTATAGTGTTTTACTTAATTCCCGACACGATGGTACATAGACTAGTATACGTTGGATCCTATCATGTTATGTCATTCCTGGGTTACCATGGTATATTGGTACATTGTTCGATCTTGTTTCCTGCACTTGTATAGGCTTCGATTCTTAAGGGGATTTGCTACCCTCTTAGAGAATCCCGTGTCATGATGTGATATGTCCGGATCCATATACTACTCGGGGATGGGGAGTTATTAGATGTATCCTCTTATTCACTTGTTCATATAGCTCCACCTGCACTGCACATAGGGTGTTGCCTGACCTGATACTACTTGTTCATAGCTTTCCATTGTGGCCGGACTGATCCTATTTTCGTATATTTCCTGTTTATAGCCGGTCAAATGGAACAACATGATCTTGGCCCAAGCCGATCACATAGCGCTCTAATATCTCGCGGCACTGTTTATGCTTATACATCAGATATTCTTGTAATGCTTTACTTTCCAGTATTTCATACCCTAACATGATATCCAGTTTTACATATATTGTTTATTTCCAGTCTTGATATTTAATCTTGTATTCCATTATAATTGTCTCTTATAGTATTTGTCAATTCATTTGCAACTGCTATCAGTTTATGTACTCGTTCCCATCCTGACTGGATACGTTGATAAATTTTAAGAATTGTTATGCCCCCACATTATTGGACCACGGGATGATGCTAGCTGATGCGGATCTCGATATTCTGTTAAAGTGAGTTGTCTCTCGAGAGTTCAAGGTCAGGTAGGTTGATTTAGTTTTGTTATAGTTTTGTCTCCGATACATTCTTGTCTCATATGATCATTTTGTAAATTCTAGTTTTTCTTCTGTTATATTTACTTAATCATATCTTCTTAGATATTTGTGATTGGAGTACATATTGTTGTTATAGATCATCTAGATATTGTAGATAGTTATTGGGTACTTGACAACACTTTACCTCCAATACTGCAGCATAGGCTGGGCGTGGCCCATATACTCGTGCCCGAATATCCGGGTACGGGTCGTGACAACTACCCTCTGGTCAGCCGGTGGTGTCACTACCTCCTGAGAAGTAGGAGGCGGAAGCACGTTCTCAGTCATATCCGGAGCTGCAGCTGCTCTCAGATGGCAGGCTCTGATCATGGGTGCCATACTGGAAAGGATAAATGGAAACAATAAATCATCAAAGGTTGTAAAGCAGACTAACATCCTACATATTATGAAAACTGGTAATTATTATAAATAACAGAGAATTAACTACAAATGGGTTTGTATTCTAATACCAATGCTAATATCATCTCAAGGATGCAGACACTCTACAAGCCATCAAACCATCACACTATGAAGGTACTACATATGTAATAAGCTCTACAAGGAACTGTACTAAAATAACTAAATTATCCTTACTCTTAAGTTAATTGATGATGGAACACAATTCTATAATAACAAAAGTGACAGATAGAGATAATATGTTGAGAACCTTCTCAAGATACAATCTGATAATCATACGCGTCCATCCAAAATCATGACTCAGAATCCTCATCATGGCAGTAAGCAAGGCTGCGATAAACGGTAGATTCTATAACTGGGGTATGTACCTGTATAATCATGTCGTCTGGAATCCTCGCTACGCCGACTAGTATAGCTTCGAGTAATTCTAAATCTCAAAATCAAGATATATACATCCGAAGTCAGGTTTCTATGTTTTTGCCACAATGGCTAATATGGCTGTGATAAACTCTAGGCTCCATAACCAAGTAGACATTTTTCCTTCCCTGTGATCATCGTCAACATGTGTTATCCGAAGATACCGTAACTCAGGTCATAAAATTTATTTCGATATGAACATCAAAATCAACAACGAACCATAAAAATCAAATTCAATAACAAGGAGCAAGGGTGAATAGAAACAAGAGAAAGGAATTTTAAATTGAAGTTCCAATAAGATTCTCGTTCCAGGAATTTTCCAAGAATTATAACTGTGATTGAGTATCCTCTCATTCTAAAACCATGTTCCCTATATCCTATCACAGGCTCGCAGTAGTACAACTAAGTCATTGTGCTTCCACGACATCGCGTCAATACAAATCTCAACTTGCATGGGCCACCAACAAAAAACGTGTCAAGACCCGCACCTAGTGTAGGGGTACGAGACCGTGGGTACGTCCAGCATACACTGTAGTTGATGGAACTGGGGATTCCTAGGACCCTTCCTTTGGTGTGCGTATTGATCGATAGAAAGTTAAACATATCTAATACGTGTTCTAACCCTTCATTGGCGAAAACTAGGGTTCACGAATTATACCTGCGGCGAAAAGGAGACAAGTAATTCCTGGCAATCTCAAGCGGACGACCCCAAGATCTTCTGTACGTATTCCTTCCTCGAGTTGGACGTCGTGTGGGCGACGATCTCCTAACCTTTTCTTCTCCTGGCAGCCCTCTCTTTCTCTCCTTACGTGAATCACAAATTTAGAGAAAGTTTCAGATTTCTGATCGGTAATTTGGCGGCCAAAGAATGAGGATATGTATAGGCTACGGTAGGGACCATGAGAAGAAATTAGGGTTAGGCCTCCTAACGGATCTGGATGTCCCGTGTTTAGCCCGAACACACAATCCAGGCCCATTAACAATAGCTCGGTCCACTAATGAGCTATTGTTGCTCTACCTTTCTAATCCTAAATTATGTTTGTGGGCTCTTTTTACTATATGCTCGTTTGGCTCCCCATGTTAAGATATCGTATATCCGTCGATCAAATTAAGTTACTGACAACTATATTGATTCGACATCTTTTATCCTTAAGTACTACCGCTCAACTTTATTTGTCATGTCGGTTATAATCCACCTGCAGGATTTACATGACAATCCTTATGAGCTCCTTAAGGGGACATCATCAACCCGAGGTATCGGGACATGGATTCTATTTATAATCAACAGCCCATCATACATACAATATTATTACCTAATTCATAGAGGTTGTTGATCCATAATGAATCTCACTCTTTTATAAGTCAAAATAATGCACACTGCATATGCATGTCCGTTATTATATCCGGGTTAAGAGCACAAGCATCCATAATAACAGAGGTGTTTGTTCTCTTATATAGGCAGTACAAAGAGAACAACCTCAAGTGGTCCTGTTCAATACACACAAAGTGTACTAGTGTAAACCTATAGTCAAGATAGACTAATACCAGATTACACTATAACCTTTCCAATAGATTGTCCAAGTCCATCTAGATTGTGAACTATTTATATACTCCATAGGGAACTGATAATATGATCTTCTGTGTGACACCACACACCATATTATCTAAAATATAGAATATCAGACATTTGCATTAACACTTGCAATAAATATAATATGCAAACATTTGCCCATATGAATCTCATTCAAAATTTAAGGAAATAAGGTTACTAAAAAAGTGATGCTTTTAGTATATAACCCTAACAATCTCCCACTTATACTCAAAGCATTGCTTTTCAGTATAATGTTACAAATCTCTCATTTATACTTAAAGCCATGCTTCTACACATCTGACTCCCATTCCCTCAACATGTCTATCAAAAGCCTTAGCTGGTAAGCTCTTTGTAAAGGGATCAGCTATATTGTCGGCTGATGCTATCTTGATCACAGCATCTTTTCCTTTCTTTACGAAATCTCTTATCAGATGGTACTTGCGCTAAATGTGTTTGCCAGTCTTATGGGCTCGTATTTCCTTCGAGTTTGCAACTGCACCACTATTATCACAATAAAGTGTAATAGACTTAGACAAACTAGGTATCACATCCAAGTCCAACAGAAAGTTTTTGATCCAAACCGCTTCTTTGGCTGCCTCAGAGGCTGGCACATACTCGACTTCCATGGTGGAATCAGCAATACATTTTTGCTTGATACTCGTCCACACAATGGCTCCACCTCCTAAAGTAAACACATAACCTGAGGTAGATTTCCTGGAATCCCTATCTGACTGAAAATCTGAGTCTGTATACCCAAGGGAACTAAACTATCTGCCTGTAAACTAGCATATACTCTTCAGTCCTTTTCAGGTACTTCAAAATATGCTTTACGGCAGTCCAATGCTCTTGTCCTGGATTAGACTGATATCTGCTGACCATGCCTACGACAAAGCAGATGTCTGGTCTCGTACATAGCATTGCCTACATTAAGCTTCCTACAGCTGAAGCATAAAGAACTGCCTTCATGTTCTCTATCTCTTTAAGTGTCCTCGGACACTGCTCCTTTGATAGAGCAATTCCATGTCTAGAAGGTAAGAAACCTTTCTTAGAATTTTGCATACTAAAACGAGTTAGTACAGTATCGATATAGGAAGCTTGGGATAAGCCCAACATCCTTTTCTTGCGATCTCGTAGAACTTTGATCCCAAGGATGTGACCTACTTCTCCCAAGTCCTTCATATCAAACTGTTTGGATAACCATGCCCTTATATCAGATAACACCTTCACATTGTTTCCAATGAGCAAGATGTCATCCACATAAAGTACTAGGAACACCACCACGTTATCGTCACACTTTCTGTATACACATGATTCATCCTGACATTGATCAAATCCATAGGATTTTATCACCTGATCAAAACATATGTTCTAAGATCTGGAAGCTTGCTTAAGTCCATAAATGGACTTCTTGAGCTTACAAACAAGATGCTCCTTGCCCTTTTCAATGAACCCGTCTGGTTGCTTCATATAAATGTCTTCCTCAAGACTTCTATTAAGGAAAGCTATCTTGAAATCCATTTGCCAAATCTCATAATCGAGATGAGCTGCAATAGATAAAAGAATCCGGATAGACTTAAGCATGGCTACAGGAGAAAAGGTTTCCTCATAATCGATACCCTCTCTTTGAGTAAAACCTTTTGCTACAAGCCGAGCTTTAAAGGTTTTAACCTTACCGTCTGATCCTCTTTTTCTCTTATAGACCCACTTGCATCCAATGGCTTTTACACCAATGGGTGGTTCTACAAACTCCCAGACCTGATTAGAATCCATAGATTCTATTTCAGATATCATTGCTTTTTGTTAAGACTCTGTATCTTTATCTTGGAGTGCTTCATTGTAGGTACAGGGATCATAATCTTGTTCCTCAGGGACAAAGTCTGACGACTCTCCCAAGAACATATATCTATCAGGTTGTATCACAACCCTCCTACTACGACGAGGCACTATCGGTTGTGGTGTAACATTTATAACACGTTGTGCAGTTACTTGTGGTTCATCCTCTTGTACTGTTGGTACTGAAGTACTTGGTGCCTCACGTCTCAGTTCTTCTAGAACAACTCTACTTGTGGGTTTATGGTTCATCACAGAGTCTTTCTCTAAGAATCGAGCATTGGTGCTAACAATGACCTTCTGATCCTAAGGACTATAAAATAAACCTCCTTTCGTTCCTCTCGGATAGCCTACAAACAAGCGTACTTCTGTACGAGATTCCAACTTATCTGCTTTTCCATTCAACACATGTGCTGGATTACCCCAAATGCGAATATGTTTCAGACTAGGCTTACGCCCAATCCACAGCTCTGTGGGAGTAAGAGGTACTGACTTAGAAGGAACCAAGTTCAAAATAAAAGCTGCAGTCTCTAAGGCATATCCCCAAAACGAATCGGGCAAATCCGAATAACTCATCATTGATCCAACCATCTCCATAAGAGTTCTATTCCTTCTTTCGGCTACACCATTCTGCTGGGGCGTTCCATGTACAGTCAATTGGGATGCAATCCCAGTCTCTGATAAATAATCCCTAAACTCTCCAAAGAGGTACTCGCCACCACGATCTGATCGTAATGACTTGATACATTTTCTATGACGTTTCTCCGTTTCAGCCTTGTACTCTTTAAATTTGTCAAAGCACTCAGACTTACGGCGCATCAAATAAATGTATCCATACCTTGAATAATCGTCAATAAATGTGACAAAATATTCAAAGCCACCTCTAGCTTGGATAGTCATGGGTCCACACAAATCAGAATGAACCTATTCCAACACATCTTTGGCCCTATACCCCTTTGCCGTAAAAGGCCTTTTGGTCATTTTACCTTCCAAGCAGGATTCACAGACTGGTAGTGCCTCTACTTCCAATGAACTCAAAGGTCCATCTTCAACCAGTCTTTAAATCCTTCTTAGGTTAATATGTCCTAATAGCAAGTGCCAAAGATATGTTTGGTTCATACAAGAAGGTTCTTTTCTCTTATTTAAGTTAGATGACATATTATTCATTTCCATAAGTTGCATTATGGGCAAAATAGGATTAATGACATATAAATTATCAACCAATGCACCAGAACAGATAAAATGTTTATTCTTTCTAATAACAATATTGTCATTAAAATAAACTGAATATCCATCCTTAACTAACATAGAAACAGAAACTAAATTCCTTCTAAGTGAAGGTGCATAAAGACAATCTCTCAATGTCAAAGACTTATTTCTACCAAAAGATAAAGTAACATCTCCTAATGCAACGACCGATACTTTTGTAGCATCACCCATGAACAAGCATATCTCTCCATCACTGAGCCGTCTGGTTTCCTGGAACCCGTACAATGTATTGCAGACATGATTAGTGGCTCATGTATCTACACACCAGGTGTCGGTAGATAACACCGCTAAACATGTTTCAACTACTAGTAATTGAGATATACTTTCTTTGTTCCCTTGTTTGAGAAGTGGACAATCAGTCTTCCAATGTCCTGCCCCTTTGCACTTGAAACATTTGCCTTTCGGCTTTTTCGCCGCGCCTTGAGGTCCCATGCCCTTCTTTGCTGAATTTGCCTATTTCTGAATGTTATTCTTCTTCTCACCGCCTTTTGGCTTAGAAGTATAAGCCTTTTCAGAAACAAAAACATGACCACTCTGCCTAAAGAGAGATTCAGCATCCTATAGCTCTTTTGCAAGTTCTGCCAAACTATACAACCTTTTGTTCATGTTGTAATTGAGGCAGAAATTGTCAAAACTTTTAGGCAGAGTCCCGAGAATGATATCGACCTGGGATTCCCCATCGATTTCAGCTCCAAGGATCTCCATCTCATTCAGATGACCCGTCAACTTGAGAACATGATCCCTTACTGGTGTACCCTCAGCCATTTTTGTATTCATCAAATATTTCATAGCAAACTGCCTAGCTGCTCTACTCTAATGTCCGAAGAGTTCCTTGAGGATATACATTATGTCATAAGCAGTGGCCATGGCCTGATGCTGATGTTGCAATACATTTGACATAGATGCCAGAATGTAACATCGTGCCATCTCATCTACCTTTTTCCACTTCTTATAAGCCTCTTTGACCTCTTCATCAGAGTTAGCATCAGGCTTAGGTGGGTATTCCTCAACAAGTACATATTTGTACTCCTCAGCAGTCAGAACAATATCCAAATTACGTTTTCAGTCAATATAATTAGGTCCAGTAAGTTTGTTTTTTTTAAGAATCACCAGAAGTGGACTGAAAGAACTCATTTTTGAAATCCTGAGAATCACATAAATAAAATTATGTAGGGCAAAATTTTTTTTGGAATTAACTAAATATTGATTCCCTCAAAACAATAATAAGAAATTTACCAACACCTTGAACACCATGAATTTAGCATGCCACGTTAGTGTGGACGTATACAAATTCAACTTTGTTCAAGTAGGTTTTTCTTATTAATTTTACTATCATGTCAACATAACTTTATGACAAATAAAATTAGTATGCTGGTCTTGCTCTGGTCATACAAATAATAGCAGTGACTCCGATGGGGAGGATACAATTATTTGTATCTAAGTGTATACCATTACTTAATACTAAGTCCATTACCTTGTAATGAGTTCCTTCAGATAGAGAAGTTAACACATACTAGGTAACTTTCTACTATTATCCCTAAGGAAGTTTGTACTGGTGATCCATAATTATACTCATCCGATATGGAGAAAAGCACTATAGCCAACACGCAAGTATAATTACATCACCTACAAACCAGTAATGGAGACCATAGGATTTAAACTAAATAAATATCCTCTCCCACTTGGTTATTTAATAATGAGGCTTTTTCTACTAGTTGATATTATGTTCATGTTGTCCATTATTAATGTAGGCTTGGTTTTTCAAAAAAAACAACCACACAATAATAAATATACATAATCAAAAAAAGCGAAATGACAAAAATAAGAGAAAATATCCAACTTTTATGGTCATCTTTGCAGCTCCGTCCTCAACTATCTGAATCCAAAATCTGGCGCTGCGCAGATCTATTCGGGATTCGACATCCACGGTCAGGTTGCGGGGTTCGGGCCAGCGCCCCAATTTTTTTTTTTTTTAGGTTTTGGCTGTCGATTCTATCATCAAAAATCATCTGTATGCCTCTGGACTGCTTAAAAGAAGCATCTCGTCCGATGTCAGAAACAGCTACCACCGTCATCACGATTGATCAAAAATAATTAAGATTACATCAATCCTATGCCTCCCGAAGGAGTTCACACATAATCTAGATTGGAAAATTAAAATAATAAGTACGATCAACCCTCATGATTTTAATTACATCCACAGCAACAACTACATCCACGACATGTCCGTAGTTTAAACAACATAATCAAAAACATGCATTGGACCATAATAGTTGGATCTAAGATGCCTGCAAAACAAAGTTAGAATAGATCTACATCTACCGACTATTACACAGCGCAGGTTTTATTGGACAACATGGACGTATCAATCAATACGTAGATCCAAAGTGGCTCTGATACTAGTTACTGGAACTGGAGATTCCCAGGACCCTTCCTTTGGTGTGCATATTGATCGATAGAAAGTTAAACAGATCTAATACGTGTTCTAACCGTTCATAGACGGAAACTAGGGTTCACGAATTATACCTGCGACGGAAAGAAAACAAGTAATTTCTGGCAATCTCGAGCGGACGACCCCAAGATCTTCTGCACGTATTCCTTTCTCGAGTTGGACGTCGAGTGGGCGACGATCTCCCAACCTTTTCTTCTCCATGGCAGCCCTCTCTTTCTCTCCTTACGTGAATCACGAATTTAGAGAAAGTTTCAGATTTTGTATCGGTAATTTGGCAACCAGAGAATAGAGGATATATATAAGCTACGGCAGGGACCATGAGGAGAAATTAGGGTTAGGCCTCCTAACGGATCTGGATATCCGATGTTCAGCCCGAACACACAATCCAGGCCCATTAACAATAGCTCGGTCCACTAATGAGCTATTGTTGCACTACCTCCCTAATCCCAAATTATGTTTGTGGGCTCCTTTTATTATATGCTCGTTTGGCTCCCTATGTTAAGATATCGTATGTCCGTCGATCAAATTAAGTTACTGACAACTATATTGAATCGACATCTTTTATCCTTAAGTAGTACCCCTCAACTTTATTTGTCATGTCGGATATAATCTACCTGCAGGGTTTACATGATAATCCTTCTGTGCTCCTCAAGGGGACATCATCAACCCGATGTATCGGGATATGGATTTCATTTATAATCAACAGCCCATCATACATACAATATTGTTATCCAATTCATAGAGGTTGTTGATCCATAATGAATCTCACTCTTTTATGAGTCAAAATAATGCACACTACATATACATGTCCGTTATTATATCCGGGTTAAGAGCACAAGCATCCATAATAACATAGGTGTTTGTTCTCTTATGTAGTCGGTACAAAGAGAACAACCTCAAGTGGTCCTGTTCAATAAACACAAAGTGTACTAGTGTAAACCTATAGTCATGATAGACTAATACCAGATTACACTATAACCTTTCCAATAGATTGTCCAAGTCCATCTAGATTGTGAACTATTTATATACTCCATAGGGAACTGATAATATGATCTTCTGTGTGACACCACACACCATATTATCTACAATATAGAATATCAGACATTTGTATTAACACTTGCAACAAATACAATATGCAAACATTTGCCCATATGATTCTCATTCAAAATTTAAGGAAATAAGGTTACTAAAAAAATGATGCTTTTAGTATATAACCCTAACAGTAGTATCGACGGTTCAACGCTGTCCTAGGTCTCAATCACAAACTAAACACAATATACTATACACTCCAAATGGAGGACAATCTCAGAAGGATACAACTCAATCTAAAAATAGCTAAGATGGATTTCAGCACGAAATGAAATAGATGGAAGAATCTCAAAGTTTAATATAGAACCAAATTTTTTAGGAGTTTAAGTGTTAACAATCACCACAACAGAGTACAATTCAAATATATAACAAAACTAAAAGACACAACCCAACAGTCCTAGCAGTCTTCTCCCAAGTACTATTGTCTTCTCTAGGGTAGCTGTAATCCTCCAAGCTCTCTGTAAAATTTTTAATGTTATCCAGTCGGGATGGAAACGAGCACATATATCAGCAAGCAGTTCTAAAACATGGTAAAAATATAGAGCTAACAGTAGAATAAAATACATGATGTGCTGTAAAGAAGTACAAAAATACAGAAGATATGGATAAGTAAACTGAATACATGAAATATAATAAGAATCTATGAACCATAACAAATATCAGTATTTCAGAGCACAAGATGGTTATGTGATTGGTTTGGGTTTGCACATGGTTATTCTATGGTAACTCCATTATATGTAAGGGTATAATAGACATGCACATTTTTACACTAGAGGGATGTAATCACGGAACCACTTCTACTCTCCCTACAGAAGGATCTGGTCAAGTTATATTACGTACATGATTGTTAGTTATACATGAGGCACATATGAGTACATGAGAGTACACGAGTGCACATGTGTCTACATGAAGAAATATGAGTGCAAGCAGTACATGAAGCACATTATGAAGTACATGAACATAAAATATCCGATGAACCAGATGAAGGGATAAAGTCTCATAAAAAGATCCATATAGTATCAATACGTGTGTAGAAGCATGAAAATTTCAGCGAATGTAGCCTTATGCTCCCAAGCCGATGACGACATATGCGCCCAAGTCATCTTGTGAAGCTCTATGCGCCCAAGCTACCCTGTGAAGGAGGGTGCATAGCCTGAAACAGGGCTATGCACCCAAGCCTGACTCGGTCAAAGCCATGATCAAAACGTGCACCAAAACGTACGGCCATGTCAGTCTCCATGAGCAGTCATGCACCAAAGCATGCGGCCACGTCAACACCACGACCAACCCACGATCTCGCAGTCTGCATGCGCCTACACCCTATGCGCCCAAGGTATGACTATGCGCATACATGAAAACCAGTGTGTTTTCCTTATGTCGGCGCATAACATCATTCCAGCTCAAAAACTACTATAAAAAGGAGTCTCATCCCTCTTCAAAAGACAGAACGGAGAGCATTTTCAAGAGCCAAATTGCTGCACTTCTTACGAGTGAGCCGAGAGTTAGCAATTTTTTTAGGTTTTCTCCCACTTTTTTAATTGGAGTGTCAACGGAGTAAAGGAGCAACTGCCGCTCGATCTCCATCATCGCATTCCCCAGAATTCTTTTTTGTACTCGGGGATCCTCAGCGCAGGATCTCTCAGGCGTACTCGATTTGTGGTGCCTTGCGCCAATAAAGAAAAGATAGTGTTTCTTCTTCTTTTTGTGTGTGTCCACAAAATTGGCGACTCTGCTAGGGACAACCTTTTCCTCTGACGAGAAGGTGGTGACGCAAGCCGATATGGACAAAGTCGGGAGCACTCAGAAGATGCTGATCGTAAAGTTTGATCAGCAGGCGTTCGAAGAGATGCTCTCGAGGGATGGCTCTACTCCCTCAAAATTAGCAAAGCCAAACAACTCTCGCAAGACTTGGTTTCCGAAGGCTCGCTGTGCATATCCTGCTAGTGTCATAGCAGATAGGCAACTGGAGGACTCTGTCACATGGGCACATGACTCTGCCACAGAAGCTCTCAAAATGGGGAAGGCTCACACCGTTCCGGGCTCGACTAGCCCTGTGACTTCTTTCCTGTACAACCAACAACAGAGTGTTCGACGCTCGAGATTTGGCAAAAAAAGACACGACGATGCCAAGAATCAGGGTCTACTATACTCTGGGCAAACCCGACGAGGCTCACAAACGAAGGAGGCAAAACTAGGAGAAAATAGCGCTGCTCCACCGAGCATGCGCCTAAAGCCATGCACCCAAGGGGGTGTTTGGGTACAAAACTCCAAACATGAGGCCTCTGTCTTCGACAGATTGGGCATCCAAGGGTCATGCGTCCAAGGCTATGCGCCCAAGCTCACTGGATCCATACTATGCACCCACATCAAGGAGGCTTAGACTTGCTGTCAAGAAGCATGCGCCCAAGGCCAGTCTCCAAGTCCTATGCGCCCACAGCAAGAAGATAGGTACCAACGCGTATAGCACGGGGCTGTCTTTAAGGACATCACAGAACTTAGGTGTGGGGGTTGCCCCTTCACGTGAACTAAGTCTGGATGCGCCAACTCTCCTTACGAACCCGCTTGCAAAGCTTGGTGATGCATACAACATGGGTTGTAAGGCAAAACTCCCTTCCGCTGACTTGTGCGACATGATAAATCATAAGCGTAAGGCAAGGAAGGACATAACAATTCATAGTGCACATCCGTGCACCAGCATTATAATCAACTGTTGCTGCTCTAAAGCAACAAAAGTGCCTTATGGAAAGTCCGTGTTTCGACGGCTGTATTTCTCTGACGATAAAAAGCCACTGTGTGTTTCATCCAATATGGCTTCATGAGGTCCCCCTTACGGGAGCCCAATCAAAGACGATGGACCACGAACCCAACTTTCTCTCTCAGTTCCGCGTGAAGAAGAAGTCTACCAAAAGATGGCCAGTAGGCTGTCACATCTGAAGGAGTCTATATAGGTACTCGGTCAAAGGCAAGATTCTGTATAGATGACGAAGACTCCCAAGCTGGGGGTAGTATTTCCTCAAAGTCTGAAGCAGATGACCTTCACACTACGGGTAGCCTTCTAGAGGACGACGATCCCTCCAAGTCTGATGGCGACTATCTGCCTCCCCTACCTGAAGTTGAGGGACTTGTCAACTAAGAGATAGACAGTATCAGCACCAGTTGTACTGTTTCTTCTGTTTATCCTCGCATGTTATCTATATACATTGCAGACGGAGAAAGACCTGAAAAAACCAGTGATCAGACCAACAAACGACTAGAGGGTCTTGAAACGGCATTCGCCAAGGTCACTGATATGCTTACCAGTATAATGGCGGTCCAAGCTGTTGCGGCTGTTCCTCCACCTCAACAAAATGTCTCGGCTCATACTAGTCCGGCTCATAGCAACAACCCCCCTTCGCTATAAAAGAAATATTATTCCGTTGTGCCTCCTCCAAATCTTGCAAGTGCTGGGGGTGGTTCTTCGCCAACGACGCCTGACAACCGTTCAGCAGTCGTTTTCCAACACCTGCTCAATCAACAGGATGTAATTGATTACCTGTTCGCCCATCTCGACACCATCTCACACAAAGACGAGCTTCAGAAGATGGGGATATCTCAACCTTATCCCCCTTAGTGGGAGAATGCTACTTTCCCTCCTAACTACAAGCCGCTAACGCTAAATTCATTTGACGGGTTGACTTCACCTCGTTAACACATGACATACTTCAACACGCAGACTATACACTTACCCAGGGACGATCCGTTCTTGTCGAAGCTGTTTATTAGCACCTTGCAGGGGTAGCTTTTGAATGGTTCTGCAGTCTGCCTGACGGATGTATCAATTTATTTAAAAACTTGGAGAGGTTGTTCCTCAATAGGATTTACGAGAGTGGCATGCATGTTAGTATATCCACCATCATCGAGCCCAAGAAAAGGAGGACTGAGTCTGTCATCGCCTTCATCGAATGCTTCAGGCGGCTACCATTGAAGATGCCCTTCGACATACCAGACTCAGAGCTTTTGGATACTTATCGACATAACTTCCTTCCTACTGTGAAGTTTTGTTTGGATATACAAAAGTATGATACATGGCCCGCTTTCATTGGGGCCGCTGATGCTGCTGAAAATGACGTTCCTAATCTGGAACTACTAGGGTTGAAAACACCCAAATCCGAAGACAAGGGCAAGCATCCTCAAACTATCCCTGTCCGTGGGGGATAAAGGGAAAGAAGTCCTGAAGGTCGACACTTCCAAAAGAGCTTCCAATTCTCAGGGCGCCTCCAACAAGCCTAGGAAGACCTTCTCCTTTGACGAAGATGATGTCATTACCATTTTCCACACATTGACGAAGGGTAATAAGCTGACATTGCCTCCACCACGATGTCCTGTAGAGGCAAACCAACTCAACGATCCCAAGTACTATCTCTATCATCAGTACGTGCATCATTCCACCAAGGACTGTATCATCCTAAAAAAAAGGTACAAAAGCTCATCGACAGCCAAGTGATCAACCTCGAAGCTGAAAACAAGGTCGTATCTTCTAACATGGTCTCTCTTCAGTTTGGTTACTTTCCACCCACATAAGTCCCAAACGGCGTGGTCTCGATCCCTAAGGCGATAATAGAAGTCGTCAACCTACCACCAGCTCGCAACTCAACCTTGGTGCCACTCACAACTGAACGTGGTGTGATCATGTGGGTCCATCTGGACCTTGTACAAGAAGTGACGCAGGGGGTGGTACCTCCCAAAGCAAAAAGGGGCAAGAAATACAAGTCATGCCATATGGTGTCTTCTCACATCTACGAAGTTCTATCTGGCGAGACGCGAATGGGGAAGACTTATCTTCGGACGTACGATCCCGCACAAGAAGCAGTACCTCTCAAGCTCCTGCTGCCCCCACATACTCAGAAGCTGGCCCATCTAAGCCTCCAACTACGGACAAATCCAAGCCGAAGGAGATGCGATTTGACAAATCTCTGATGGCGCCAGCTCCCGAAGGCATGGATCGGCCCTACAACTTTGACATACTGGCACAGCTAGCCAATACACCTACCATGTTGTCTCTGTTCGATCTGTTGTGACTCTCCAAAGAAACACGAAAGGCCTTAAGTGAGGCATTACTACATGTCGACTATTATCTCATTGAAGTCAAAGCCTCCGCTGAAGACCCTGTCTCCTGTCCCCACTGCCATAGTACTATGGAAGTGGTGTCCAATATCACCTTTTTACAGGAGGACATGCTACTCAAAAATAATCATCATAATAGAACCCTGTACTATACAGGGTATATCGGGACGAAGTTTACTTTAAATTTTGGGATCCTCCCACCGCATGCACAAAGATCCAGGATCCTCCCTTAGCTTCATTCCTAGAAGTTTACTTCAAATTCTGGGAATCCCTCAGCAAAAGCTATCTGCAACCAATACAACTATCATGGCTTTCAATGCTGGTCGAAGCCACCCGCTGGGTAGATCCGTCTCAAGTGCCAGATCGGTGATCTCCGAACGAAGGTTTCTTGCTATGTGATCGATTTTAATGTATCCTACAATGTCTTGTTATGACGTCCATGGATACACGAGAACATGATTGTTCCTTCCATACTTCACCAGTGCTTCAAGTACGTCAACAACGACCGTGACATGAAGATGGAGTTTTTTGATGTCGATCCTTTTAAGGGCATCGAAGCTTACTATGGAGATTCGGTACTTTACCAATCTCAGCCCCTGAAGGATGACGGCAACGAAGCTGACAATGAAGCTGAAGTAAGTTCTTTCTCCAATGATGGTCCCCTGATTATCCGAGTCAAAGGACGTACTACTCCAAAAAGTACTCCGAAGCCTCTCACAATCTGGATAAAAAAGAAGAACCCTGACACGGTCAAACCATTGACCATCACTCTACTTAAGAACCCTGACAAGGACAAACCTCAGGAGGAACCTGCTGAAGTCCGTCCTCCCAATCCTGAAGAATTACCCTACGTGGTGATCTTGGCCAAGACTGTGGCTCCTCTTCCAGATGATGATCCTCTCAATGAGTATATCAATACTCATAATAATGTACCTTCAGCGGATGATGTTATCCCTGAAGAAGAACTTTTGTATTTTCTTAGTAAAGGTTTATCTTTGAATTACCCCGAAGTCTATCAATCTGTAAACTACTATATAGATATGATATACGCTTTAGAACACTGCATAGGACCACATCTCTGCATGCCGGTCATGACGCCTCACCTGCGGGAAAAAGTTTACCTAGAAGATATCTACTACTTCATCGTTCCAGCCAGAAAGAAGGATGAAGAACTAATCATCTTCAGTCGTATAATTGGCGAGAGAAAGTTCATTCCAGACTCTACTTCTCCCGAGAACAACACAGAAGTTGACTATAACTCTGGGAAAATACAACTTTTCTGGTATAGTTGGCAGGCCAAGAATATCATCCAGAACATGGGATATGACATCAAAAACGACCAGGGGCTAAATTACGGCCGAGTACGACGGTTGCCAATACGACACTTCACTCCGCCCAGCAAACCCGAGAACTACTATCAAAAAAACGGTGTTGGTTTGGGTTATGTCACTCCTCCAACAACTCCAGAAATATCAGATGATGAAGCAGATCGTTGTTCTCATTCCTCTGATTCCTCCATCGGGGACTCAGACTCCAGCATTGGCGACATGTTCAAAGCAACTCTGTCCGTCAACATAGTTTCTGTTGACCAAATTGTGGACGATGTCCAATCAATCGAGCTTGAACAATAGGCTCAAAAGATGGATACTAGGTGGTTGCTGCGCTTCGAACAATGTGAACTACCTACCGAAGACGAAGTCATCCAAGTCAATTTAGGAGACGAATCATCTTTCAAACCAATCTTCATCAGCAAAAGTCTATCTGTAGATGAACGCCAATCTCTTGTACAACTTATAAGAGAATACATCAACATTTTTGCATGGAGCTATGAAGACATGCCAGGCCTGGACCCTAAAGTCGCCATGCACCACCTGAATATTTCGTCTAAAGCCAAGCCAGTGAAGCAGCAACAACGAAGATTCCGACCAGATGTCATGGAGGCCATCGAGAATAAAGTCAAGAAGCTTATTGCCTATGGATTCATTCGCAAAGAACAACACCCTGACTGGGTTGCCAACATTGTCCCAGTCATGAAAAAGAACAGTAAAGTTCGAGTCTGTATTAATTACCGTGATTTGAACTCTGCATGCCCGAAAGACGAGTTTCCTCTACCGATCTCCGACGTAATGATCGACAATAATTGTGGCTTCGAGCGGATATCCTTCATGGATGAGTTCTCAGGCTACAACTAGATCAAGATGTTCTCTGATAACGAGAAGCACACATCTTTTCGAATACCGTTGGAGGTATACTACTATACGGTGATGCCCTTCGGATTGAAGAATGCAGGGGCGACATACCAGCGAGCCATGAACATAATTTTTGTAATCATTTGCGCAAAATTGTGGAGTGCTACGTATACGATATCGCAGTTAAAAGTCGTCTCAAGGGCAACCATCTCCAAGACTTGAGAACGGTGTTTGAACTAATGCGTGCACACCAACTCAAGATGAATCCAACCAAGTCTTTTTTGGGAGTCTCCAGCGGCAAGTTTTTTGGTTTCGTTATCACTTCAAAGGGTATACATCTTGACCCGGAGAAAGTGAAGGCTATCCTCGATATGCATCCTCCAAGAAACCTCAAAGAGCTACGCGGACTACAAGAAAGGCTAGCCTACATCAGACGATTCATTTTGAACCTTTCTGGAAGGTGCCAACCATTCACTCATCTCATGAAGAAAGGCGAATCTTTCGTCTGGACTGAACAATATCAACGCACATTCGATGACATCAAGACGTATCTCAGAAGCCCTCCAGTATTGGTAGCTCCAATAATGTGGAAGCCTTTCTTACTATATGTCTGTGCTATGGACCATTCTTTTGGCGCCCTATTAGCTTAGAAGAATTAAGACGGCCATGAACATGCAATCTACTACCTCAGCCGCACAATGGTGGGTGCCGAACACAGATACAAACCGGTGGAGAAGGAATGCCTTGCACTAGTATTTTCCATCAAAAGACATACCACTATGTGTCTGGGCAGACTATCCACATCATATCTAAAGTCAATCCTCTCAGAATACTCATGACTAAACCGGGTTCTCTCAATTCCCGTTTAGCTACATGGGCAATATTGTTGACTCCAAACGATATACTCTTTGTCCCTCGGAAGGCAGTAAAAGGCCAAGCATTAGCTGATTTTCTAGCAGCTCATCGGGTGCCAGAATCTTCCAAACTCTACGATGAAATATCCGATGAAGTAGTGGAGTCTAACACTGCAACTGAAGAAATCCCCATTTGGCGAATGTTCTTTGACGGTGCATCAAGAACATGACCTAAAGGAAATATTATGGCCGAAGTTGGCATCGTACTCGTGTCACCTGATCATCTGGTTATACATCCTCCATATTCTCTCATGGAATCGTGCACCAACAACATGGTCGAATATAATGCCCTATTAATCGGCCTCCAACTGGCAAAACAACTGGGAGTTGACTATCTAGAAGCTTACGGTAATTCCAAGCTAATTGTTAGTCAGGTTCGAGGGGATTATGAAGTTCGTCACGTAGATCTCATCCCCTACAACAGAGCAACAATCGAGTTGGCGTCTACTTTTGCTGGATTCATCATCGAGCACGTGTCTCGACTACAGAATATAGAAGCAGATGCTCTAGCCGGTCTTGTTGCTTCCTTGACCTTCCCTACTAATACGCAACAGTCGATCACAGTGTCTGGTCGTGAAATATTGTGTATGCAAAATGCCTTGCATATTCATCACAGTTACACAATGGAAACAAACGTCGATATTAAAGACTGGAGATTTCCCTTCATAGACTATGCCGTCTATGGAATCCTCCCCGAGGGCCCAAAGGAAGCAGTATCTATCCAAAGGCAATCCCTCAAATTTACTACGACGCAGCTACCAAGATGCTGTACCGACGCTCTTACGACGGGCTACTGTTACGATGTTTATCAGACACAGTAGCCAAACATTTACTCCGGGAGGCTCACGATGGAGTTTGTGGTGCACATCAACTAGACCCCAAATTACAAGATTGCCTCAAATGAATGGGTTATTATTGGCCCACAATGATAGCAGCTGCTATTGAATATACAAAAAGGTGTAGAGCCTGTCAGTTCTACACCGATTTTATTTATCAACCTTTGGAGTTTCTACACCCGACGGCAGTATCTTGGCCTTTTGAAGCCTGGGGCATTGACGTCATAGGACCAATCAGCCCACCATCTTCCAGAGAATATCGGTTCATCCTAGCCATAACCGATTACTTCTCCAAATAGGCGGAAGCTATACCGCTCACCGAAGTATAGACGTCAAACATGATCAATTTTATCAAACATCACGTTATCTACCGCTTCGGCCTACCTCGTAGGATTATCTATGATAATGGTCTACAATTCACAAGCCATGCATTCAATCGGTTCTGCGATAGGAATCGAATCCAGAATATAGCCTCTATTGCCTACAATCCAGCGGCTAACGGGCTAGCAGAAGCCCTCAATAAAACTATCATAAAACTTTTCAAGAAGTTCGTGTCTTCAAACAAACACGATTGGAATGAGAAGCTCGGTGAATGTCTATGGGCCTATCGTACAACAGTCCGGACTCCAACAGGCAGTACGCCATTTTCTCTGGTTTATGGAAGCGAAGCAGTTCTTCTCCTAGAAATCCAGATTCCTTCTCTTCGAATAGCCCTAGCCAGCGAGTTGACTACCGAAGAAAGCTACCGTCTGCGACTCCAGGAGCTCGAAGCGATAGACAAAAAATGCTTGTTAGCTCAGCAGTGCATTGAGCTATACCAAGCATGCATTTCCAGAGCTTTCAATAAAAAAGTGAATGAAAGAATCTTCCATGTCGGTGATTTAGTCTTAGCAGTGAGAAGACCAATTGTCATGACACACAAAACAAAAAGAAAATTCTAGCCTAAATGGGAAGGTCCATTCATCATAGAATTAGTATATTCTAACGGTGCATACCGACTAACCAAACCTGATGGTGACTTGCTCATGATGCCTATCAACGATAAGTTTCTGAAGAAATACTATGTGTAACCTCTTTTACATAATGTTCACATATGTTCAGTCATATAAATGTACAGTTCGATGTTTATGTGATTCGAACAATTATCTAACTATTATCCGTATTTCAAGAGTCTTGAATACGCCCTGATAATAGGTCCTCTAAAATATTTCTCCAGTGGAATCATTCCCGTTTTTAACTTCGTCCAAACTCGGTTTGACGAAAACAAGTCACGTCCCTATTACTTCTGAATTGTTTTTCGATAACTATTTCCCCAGTGGAATGACTAAGAAATGTTTTGCCATGTCCATATAACCTCTGAACAAAGCAATCATCAAGGATAATCACGTCCATATTACATCTGAACTGTCCACTCCCACCTGACGTTATATATCTTTCCACGTCCATATTACCTCTAGTCAGATATAGAAACTCCTCTGCTATTACGTCCATATTACCTCTATTAGCAGCTACGTTCAACTTATTATCTATATTCAAAAAGAAACTTTAATATAAAATGGATAATAGGTCTACATCAAAATTTTCCAGCAGAATATCCACCAGAAATATCCTTGCTACGTCCACATTTACCTCTAGTTTCGATATTTCACAAAACCATATTCACTTTTGAAAAGATTCTTTATTCTTTACGTCTATCAAGAGACGGAAAAATGGTACAAGAGCCGTGACGGCTGAAGAAAAAAAATCGGGTTACAAAGAATCTAAGGGATACATAGGCGATTGATGTTGTCCCTTAGAGTCGCGATTTCAGCTTCAGACTTCGCGGTAGCTCGACGGCGTGCCTCTTCTTGACGAGCAACTTCATCATCGAAAAGGATCAGACTCAGATGCTATCCCTCTAACTTTGCCAGCTGTTCTTCCAAATGGGTAGAAGTGGTGACGGTCATGGCAGCCTGAGCCAAATAAGCCTCCTGTTCAGATGTTGCCACCCTCAAGTCGGCTTCCAGCTAGGCGATCTCACTCTTGATTTGCGCAATGTGATTATACTTTTCAGTTTATTCTTCGAGGCGGCACGCACCTCAATTGCAGCTTTGAACTGACCATATTGGTCAGCCAATTCACTGATCTCCCGAATGAGGGCGTTCTTCCTTGCCTGAAAAGTAGCTTTCTCCTCCGTAAGAGCCGTCATCAAAGCCTCGTCCTCTGTGTGGAACAACGACGTCGGGCTCTGCTGTTTGGTATCCCAGAACCTGACCACCTGACCCTCCAGGTCATTCAGAACTTTCCTCAGAGTATTGGCCTGCTCTTCATAGCCGGCAATGCTCTCGAGTTCCGTCACTTGGCATTCGGCAACAGCCTTCATAGGGCAAAATGCAGTATTTTTAAAAGCATGGAAAATATTGCTTTTAGTTGTACATCGAAAAGTAGAAAAAAAGGGGCTCACCCCATTCTATAAATAGAGCCCCCTTGCCTCCTTTGAAAAGGGCACCAACTTTCTTTCCCTCCTTCCAACTTGGACTCTTCCTACTACGCACCTTCGGGTGCTAAGTCGAAGCAGTCTAGGGTAGTACGGGATCAATAAGCCCAGTCAACTGTCCAGCGGACACCGTTAACTGTTATACGGGCTCCTGATGAAAAGTTATATAGAACCACCCGCATCCAATCCCACATGTGGAACCGACAGGGTGGATCTCAGATGTCTTTCTAAAATGGTCTAGCGCAGTGCTTTACTAGCCTGAGATCAGGGAGCAAATATGATGGTCCCAAAAGTCTTCCTACAATGATCGAGAGCAAGTGCTTTTACTAGCCTCAGATCAGGGAGCAAATATAATACCTACGAACTCAGACGCTCGGGATACCTAGGCCCAGAAAATAGATGCAAAGGTAGATCAATCTGCTCTCGACTTGCGAGAGGTGGTCATTCATAAATACAAGAAGAGAGAAGCAACCTTGGCATGCGATGAGCCCTTTCTAGAACATCACTGCACCCAAGCCATCATCAACTGCCGCTGCCACAAGACAGTGGCTCCACTATCAAGACAGTCTGTGTTCTAGCGACTGCGACTTACTACGCCTTTCCAATATCATCTCGAAAACATGATGCCAATTGAAGACGTTGTAACGGCCTGCTCTCAACTAGATGCATTACTCATATGTCTCAGTCAGGCGCATCGTCTCAGTCATGTGCATCATAATATTCTAAAGGAGTCCATCGTCAAATCTTCTTCGAACAAGGAGATCAGTCAAGAGGGAGACCAACAAAACTCTCTCAAATCGTGACATTCGGCAGAACACCTTTTTCTAGGGCCCCCATACCCATCCAGCCAGAAGATATCCTTCATACGGCATAGTCATGAAACATTCCTCATGCGGCTCAGTCATGAGATGGCCTCATGCAGCTCGGTCAGAAGGCATTCCTCATGGGGCTCGGTCAGAAGGCATTCCACATGCAGCTCGGTCAAGAGACATTCCTTATGTGGCTCGGTCATGAGACGTTCTTCATGCGGCTCGGTCAGAAGTCATTCCTCGTGCGGCTCAGTCATAGGACATTTCTCATACAGCTCGGTCATGAGACATTCCTCATGCGGCTCGGTCATGAGACGTCCTTCATGCTGCTCGATCATGTGGCTCGGTTATGAGACGTCCTTCATGTGGCTCTTTCATGAGATATTCCCTCATGCGGCTCGGTCATGAGACGTCCTTCATGCAGCTCGATCATGAGACATTCCTTCATGCGGCTCGGTCATGAGACATTCCTTCATACGGCTCGATCATGAGACATTCTTTTATGTATCTCAACCATGAGATATTCCTCTTGTGGCTCGGCCAGGAGACATCCTTCATGCGGCTCGCCACAGAAGATTATTTGATACACATGACAAGTTGACCAGGTCTCAGCTGTTCAACAACAAATCACAACAAATCCTAACAAATCTCCAGCTATCAGACCCAGATCGAGTCTCGAGGCTTGACTACGGCCATGTGTCCTAGGGATTTGCCACGTGGTCATCTATGCGGCTCAAAATATCCTTCATCCCGAAATCACTATAAATAGCAAGGTGCCACACCCCTACAATATGGTTGGCAATCCAAGGCTGGTAACCTTCACAAAAGCAATTTTTTCAAGTGCTAAGGACTGCGTCAGATAGTCCAAGGAGTAAGGCAGAGTTGATAGCACTTTTTCGAGCCTCTACCATCACCCCCAGAATCAAAACTGAACAATTGTACTTGGATTGTTTCCTAGGATTTCTTTCTAGACTTTTCTTCGTACAAGCGAGTTTGTAATCAATTTTAGTGTTCTGTAATACCAGCCTTTGATTTTTTATGGCAAATATGATGGCGACTCTGCTGGATACGTCCTTCTCTTCCGATGAGAAGTTGGTGACACAATCTGACGCATCCAAGCTCGGCTCCATACAGCAGATGCTTGTGGTTCATTTTGACCAACAAGCCTTCGAAGAATTACTCTCTGAAGGGAGCGACAGCCCGTCACAGAAGCTACCCAACCCAAAGAGAACTCACAGGACGTCGGCACGCGAAACTGTTGCCCCCGACCAAGTTCTGGAAGAAGCTCCTTCTGCATCCCAAGACGGTGACCAAAGCTCTCCTGCGCCTTTGCTTTCGACCGCAGAGGACCCCACTGCCCCTAAATCCAGCAAAAAAAAATTCTACGATGCTGAGTTTTTGGGGGCACAAAGGAAATCCATACAGACAAAGAAGAAACTGCATAGGAGAGATGGGCGGTCTGTCCATGCGGCAGCCAACTCTGGTTGCAGGAAGATAACTCATGCGGCAGCTAACTCTAGCCGCAGGAAGATGGCCTATGCGGCAACCAGCTCTGGCCGTAGGAAGACAGGCCATACGACAACCAATCCTGACCTCAGACAGGATGCCTCATACGGCCCTGTCAGAAGTTCGGTGTTCAACCGTCTCTCATGCGGGCTCGACTCCATACGACCCATTGAGAATGTGGAATTTATCAATCTGGACTCTTTTTACTATGCGTCTTCGGGTGCTAAGTCAAAAAAGTCTAGGGCAGTTCGGGCTGAACAAGCCCAGTCAACTATCCAAGTTACTGACTGTCAGCGGGCCCCGTTAATTGTTACACGTGGCTCCTGATAGAAAGTTGTACAGAACCACATGCGTCCAGTCCTCCAGGGCTAACGGACAGGGTGGGTCTTTAAAGTCTTCTTCCAACGATCCAGAGCAAGTGCTATTACTAGCCACGGATCAGGGAGCAAACACGATACCTAAGTACCCGTGCACTCGGGATTCCCGAGTCCATAAGTTTGGTGCAAAGGTAGATCAGCTTGCTACCGACTTGCATGAGGTGATTACTCACAAATGCAAGGTGGCAGCATTGGCACGCAATGAGTCCCTCTCGGGACGTCCTTGCACCCGAATCATCATCAAGTAATGCTGCGACAAATCAGCAGCACCTGAAGGTCTGCAGTCAGTTTTTCGATGACTGCAGCAGCCAGCACCTGCCCGACAACAACTCAAGAAACAGGCACAAATTCTAGGGGACGAGGAGTTTCCTTTCGCCTCCTGTAATTTAACTCAAAAGGTTCCTCCTGGAAAGGGAGGAAAGAAGACATGCTCTTCTAGCCCGGCCACCTCTGCCAGCATGGCAAGGAGACACTCATATGGAGGGTTCCCATCGACAACCACAGGGGGTGTCTATATAGGCACTCGATCAAAAAACAAGCTTCCAGCACCCGGGGGTGCACCTTCGGCCTCCTTGAGAGTAGATGAAGTTGGGGGTAGCAGTCCCCTCAATATATGCAACAACCTAGTGTACCAAGAGCACATACATGGGGTAGAGGTCCCCCAGAACTATACAATAAACATGGATTTCCCTGAGGATCACCACCCTTAGCAAGATAATATGGATTCCTACACAGGGGATAGCACCCCTTTCGAGTCCTAGGAGGAAGACATTCTAACATTCTCTGATGATTTCTCGGTATAGGGGTATGACAAAGAAAGCACCTCTACTACGGTCCCTTCACCCTCTACCCACGTACGGACAGTCTTTATGGTCGACGACGATCATGAAGCACCTTCTGATCGACAACGTCTAGAAGTACTCGAAGCCATGCTCATGTCCTTGGTCAAGTCCGTGGACAAAATAAAAGCCGCCTTGCCAACACAACCGGCAAGGACGCCCGGACAAATAAGCCTGGGACCCGCAGTCAATACGGACTCCAACACGACCACACCTCCTTTGGGTGATGATCCCTTAGGAGCGTCCATTCCTTCAACTGTAGATGAAGCCAAGGAGGCAAGGAGGGAAGTCCAGGAGCTTCGGGCAATGTTCAATACCCGAGACTCCTCTCGGGACCTCAGAATATGCCAGCCATATCCTATTGCATGGAGAGATGTGCCTTTTTTACCACGGTACAAGCTATTCCATATCGATTCTTATGACAAAAATACCACCACTAGTCGGTACATGACTTACTTTAAGGTCACAACCGACCACTTACCGTATAGTGATGCCATCCTCCCGCGATTATTCATCGGAGCATTGGAGGGGATTGCGTTCGACTGGTACCGCAACCTTTCTGACAACTGCATCCATTCTTTTGACGGCATCAAGCACATGTTCCTGGAAAGATTCTACGAAGTGGGATATGATGTAACGATGTCATCTCTCATGGACGTCGTTCAGGAAGAGAGAGAGCTAACAAGGAACTATATCGAGCGGTTCTGCCAAACCGCAATGAGATTGCCCCAAGGCAATCCCGAGAGCTCCTTGATTGAAATCTGCCAGAAGAAGTTGCTCCCTGCACTTAGCCTCTGGATGGGTGACGATCAGTTCAGGGATTGGACGACCGTCATCATAAGTGCTACCAATACAGAGGCAAAATTGAAGAAGGCTCGCCAGTTGGGATTACACATCCCAGATGGAGGGGATAAGGGCAGACGTCCTGGCTCCACCTCCAGCAACAACAATAGTAGTGCCACCTCCAACAGGGATAATAAGGGTAAACAGGCCATGGTCACTGATACGACTCAGAAGCCCGAGCAAAAATAGGCAGAAGGATCGTGGCCCAAGGTTAATTACTCATTTGAAGATAGTCATGTCAAATCTATCTTCGATATGCTCTTGCAAGGGGGTAGGATCCAGCTCCCCCCACCAAGGCACGAGCCCCGAGCGGCAGAAATGGAAGACCCAAAATTGTGTCACTTCCACCGCTATGTTCATCATGCCACTCATGACTGCTTCCAATTAAAGCGGTACATTCATAGTCTTATCGACTCCAAAGCTCTGTCGATAGTCTTTAAAGAGGTTACCATGGTGGCGAACATGGTGTCAATTCAGTTCGATGACTTCCCTCCATCAAGCACTCCAGACGGGGTAATACCTGTCTCTCGGGCAACGATGCAGGTTACTATTCTTGCATCCGTCCGGAGCTAGACTTCTTGATTGGTACCTCTCACCACATTGCAAGGAGAGGTCATATGGGTGCCTCCAGACTTAGTGCCCGAAGTTACCCGGGATGTGTCATCTCCTTCCAACAAGAAGAGGGACAGGAAGTCTAGATCCTGTCATATAATTTCAGCCAAGGCTAAGGAAGCTACAACCATTGTTACCCAGTCTGGAGCACAAGTCCAGCCCGCACGGGATAGTTCAGTCGAAGATCCTCAGCCGACAATGTTGCCTCCCTCTGATATTCCAAAGCCATCTCAGCCTCCACTGGCAGATAAATCTAAGCTGAAGGAAACCTGCTTTGACAGACCGCTCCGTAATGATGTACCTCAGGGACTGGAGAAACCTTACAACTTTAACATATTGGCAAAACTGGCTAATATGCCAAAAAAGTTATCGTTGTACGAGCTCCTAAGGCTCTTCAAGGATCTTCGTGTCGTATTAAGCGAAGCACTCCAAAACGCTGACGCCTACTTAGCTCAGGTCAAGCCTCCAGGGGAAGACCAGCTAGCAGATCTACAGGGCAGCGATGGCACAGATGCAATGCCCAACATCATATTTACTCCGCAGGATATGTTGATCAAGTCCAATTTGCATGATCGTCCCTTCTACTACACTGGATACATAGGCGATGTCAAGGTGGACCGGATGCATATCGACCCTGGCTCATCAATAAGCATCATCCCAAAAAGCTTACTCCGACTTCTTGGCATCCCTATGTACCGGCTAGCGACGACCAATACTACCATTAGCGGTTTTAACTCAAAAAAGAGCTATCCCCTAGGGAAGATCCGGTTGAAGTGCCAGATTGGTGACCTAATGACGGAAGTTGCCTGCTACGTCATTGATGCAGATACCTCCTACAACATCCTCCTGGGACGTCCGTGGATACATGACTATATGATCGTACCATCCACCCTTCACCAGTGTTTCAAGTATGTCAGTAAACACGATTCCGTAAAGACTGAATTCGCCGACATCGATCCCTTAAAAGGGGTTGAATCTTATTACTCTTCGGAGGCTTGTCTGTATGACAAATCCAGGAAACATATAACTGACAAACTAGAAGCCATTACAGGGCCAGAAGAACCCTTGAGAATTTGTCTCCAGGCCCGCAAATCGGGAAAAACTGTACCCCTTGTCGCAACTTTACATAAAGAGGTGCCCGGTTCTCTCGTCCAAGCGGCGCAGTCAGAACCAATGGTCATCCGACTCCCAAAGCTAAGAGCCAAAACCCGTCATAGGGCCGATGGTGATCCGATTGCCAATATCTAGTCAAAAGCATTCGGAAGAAACGAAGTCTTCTGTCGGGCCGATGGTCATCTGTCTTCCCAAGACGAGCCGACAACCAAGTGTCTATCCGACACCCTCGGGCAATCCAATACCCCAAGCTGAACCCTTGGTGGTCAAGTTGCCCAAGACAGCGTCCCAACCTCCGGTCACACAGGGGGTAGCAGAAGAAGATGCAGAACTCGCAAAGTATCTGGTTGCAAGGGTGGATAGTCCCTCTCCTGATGATGTGGCAACCGTCAATACCATAAGCCGACTTGCTCCCATTAAAGATGCCTACTTCCTAGTCTCAGGCATCTTTAGCCGAAAAGAAGGATCTCAACCCTTCATGCCTCAAGAGTTTGATCTTGAACCCGATACTGGGAGACTACCGCTCTACCTGTATCGTCCTCAGGCCAAGTACTTCATGCAAAAACAGGGGTACGACATGGAGGCTACCCCAGGTCTGTATTATGGCAGCGGTCGGCGATCGCCTCTACAGCTGTCAACTCCGACATTATTATAGCAAATTTCTGAAGAAATACGATGTCTAAAGGACATGCTGGTACTCCCTCAAAACTATCACATCTCCCTGAGTGGCGAGTCATGTATGATAGTACCGCTGAACTCACACTCCATCACATCTTCCTGAGTAGCGAGTAACGTAAGATGATACCTCTGAACTCACACTCTATTGCATCTCCCTGAGGGGCGAGTCATGTACGATGATACCACTGAACTCCCACTCTAATGTTTTACCTCACAGGAGTCTGCCCAGTTCATCATTATCCCTGAGCAAACTTCATGGTCCTGATTATCGTGTGTCACGTCCATATTAGCTCTGATACCGATAATCTTTCGACTTAACACATGTACCCCAACCCGGGATAAAAGACACGGTGTTAAGACCACAAAACCTATCACCTCTGTTGGGTTTTGTTTCAAATTTATTACCCACACCACCAGTCCGCATAAGGGTAATAGGTCCACAAAAGTTATCCTAATCTATTACCCGCACCACCAGTGCGCAGAAGGGTAATAGGTCCATAAAAGTTATCATAATCTATTACTCACACCATCGGTGTACCAATAAGTAGTAGATCCACAAAATATTATTCAAATATATTACTCGTACTACTAGTGCACAAAAAGGGTAATAGGTCCACAAAATTCCCCAACGGAAAAAACAACCACGTCCATATTACCTCTGAGTTGTTTTTTTCTGTCCATCACAAACAAACCACCCAATACATAGAACTTCCACGTTGATAGCACCTCTGAGTTGTTCTTTGTATCATCATTATTCCCACTCCTACCACATCCTCATTACCTCTGAGTAGGAAGGCTCTACTTTAGACCCATATTTACTACGTCCTCATTACCTCTGAGTAAATATGTTGGTTTTCTCTCCACTTATTTTCCGTACTCGCACCGCCAGTACACAAAAAGGATAATAGGTCCACAAATATCCTCTATTGACCACAAATGTTGCAATAGGTCCTCTAGTACATGTACCTGTTTTTCACAATCATATGCTTCTGGAACCCAGTTGTTCCGTGGCATTCATTACCCGTTACGTAGAACTTCCTCGTCCATATTACCTCTGACTTGTTCTATGTATCCTCATCTGAGTCCACTTCCACCACGTCCTCATTACCATCAACCCCATATTCACCATGTTCTCACCACCTCTGAGTAAATATGATGGTTCCCTCTCTCAACTTATTATCCGTACCTAGAACCAAGGTACGCCAACGATGATAAGTCCACATAAAATCTTCGACAAAAGTACCCAAACCTATCATGTCTATGCTACCTCTGATAGGATTGCCATACCTAAACAACTCTACTTTCCATGCTTCTTATTCAAAGTATTCCAAATTTGCAATTTGAAAACTTTGAAGGGGGTCTTGTAGAAGCATGGCAAATATTTCTTTTAGTCCCACATCGAAAAGGAGAAGAAGAAAGGGCTCACCCCATTCTATAAATAGAGCCCCCTTGCCTCCATTGAAAAGGGCACCAACTTTCCTTCCCTCCTTCTAACTTGGACACTTCCTACTACGCACCTTCGGGTGCTAAGTCGAAGAAGTCTAGAGCAGTGCGGGCTCAACAAGCCCAGTTAACTGTCCAAGCTGGTAACCGTCAGCAGACACCATTAACTGTTACACGGGCTCCTGATGGAAAGTTATTCAGAACTACCCGTGTCCAATCCCACATGCGGAACGGACAGGGTGGGTCTCAGAAGTCTTCCTATAACGATCGAGCGCAGTGCTTTTCTAGCCTCAAATCAGGAAACAAATATAATGGTCCCAAAAGTCTTCCTACAACGATCAAGAGCAAGTGCTTTTACTAGCCTTATATCAGGAAGCAAATATGATACCTACGCACCCGGGCGCTCGGGATAACTGGGCCCACAAAACAGATACAATGGCAGATCAATCTGCTCTCGACTTGCGAGAGGTGGTCATTCACAAATACAAGAAGAGAGAAGCAACCTTGGCGTGCGATGAGCCCTTTCCCGAACATCACTGCACCCAAGCCATCATCAATTGCCGCTACCATAAGATAGTGGCTCCACTATCAAGGCAGTTTGTGTTCTAGCGACTGCGACCTACTGCGCCTTTCCAACATCATCTCGGAAATATGATGCCAATTAAAAACGTTGTAACGGCCTGTTCTCAACTAGATGCATTACTCAGATGTCTCAGTCAGGCGCATCGTCTCAGTCAAGCGTATTACAATCTTCTGAAGGAGTCCACCGTCAAATCTTTTTCGAACAAGAAGATCAGTCAAGAGGGAGACAAACGAAACTCTCTCAAATAGTGACATTCGGCACAACACCTTCTCCTAGGGGCCCCATACCCATCCAGCCAGAAGATATCCTTCATACGGCTTAGTCATGAAACATTCCTCATGCAGCTCAGTTATGAGATGGCCTCATACGGCTCGGTCAGAAGGCATTCCTCATGCGGATCGGTCATATGACATTCCTCATGCGGCTCGGTCATGTGACGTTCTTTATGCGGCTCGGTCATAGGACATTCTTCATATAGCTCGATTATGAGACATTCCTCATACAGCTCGGTCATGAGATGTCCTTCATACGGCTCGGTCATGAGACATTCCCTCATGCGGCTCGGTCATGAGACATTCTTCATACGGATCGATCATGAGAAATTCCTTCATGCGGCTCGGTCATGAGACATTCCTTCATACGGCTCGATCATTAGACATTCTTTCATGCGGCTCAGCCATGGGACATTCCTCATGCGGCTCAGCCAAGAGATACACTTCAAGCAGCTCGCCACAGAAGATTATTTGATGCACGTGACAAGTTGACCAGGTCTCAACTGCTCAACGACAAATCACAATAAATCCTAACAAATCCCCAGCTATCAGTCATAGACCGAGTCTCGAGGCATGATTACGGCGGTGTGGCCCGGGGATTTGCCACGTGGTCATCTATGCAGCTCAAAATATCCTTCATCCTGAAATCACTATAAATAGCAGGCTGCCACACCCCTACAAGATTGTTGGCAATCCAAGGCTGACAACCTTCACAAAAGCAATTTCTTCAAGAGCTAAGGTCTGCGTCAGATAGTCCAAGGAGTAAAGCAGAGTTGATAGCACTTTTCCGAGCCTCTACCGTCATCTCCCAGAATCAAAACTAAACAATTGTACTTAGATTGTTTCCTATGATATCTTTCTAGGCTTTTCTTTATACAAGCGAGTTTGCAATCAATTTCAGTATTCTGTAATACCTGTCTTTGATTTTTTTGGCAAACAGTAGTCCGATTCAAGACTCCAGGAAGCTTCACTTTCAGTACAGAGTAGAAAGTTTGACGACTTCCTGGGCTATCTCATCGTCTTCAGTGGAGGTCGTCGAGGAGGAGGCTTGGAGAGTCTCTTCGGCTCCCGGAAGGGATAACTGATAAGAAATCGAACATGATAAGAAAATCTATTCCACCAAAAACCACTCCTGATTATCATGTGTCACGTCTATATTACCTTTGATACCGATAGTCTTTCGACTTGACACAAGTACCCAACCCGGGATAAAAGACACGGTGTCAAGACCACAAAACCTATCACATCCATATTACCTCTGTTGGATTTTGTTTGAAAATTATTTGCTCGTATTCCCAGATGCACAAAGGAGCAATAGGTCCATACAAAAAAGAGAGGGGGTCCTCCAGCGTGATACTCTTTACACAAATGATGTATTGGGCCCTCTAATACAAGCACCACAGATACCACAAGCCAAAAAAATGGAGTGAATATATTTTGTTTATTCAAAATCAGTTACATTCACAGGACTATACCTCATGAGCAAACCAAAAAGTTCTTCATCTGGGTAAGAAGTAAAGGATTATATTGATGTCCAAAAGAAGCGAAACATAAACTACAGCTAAAGACATACAGAAATACCATGACAAAATATGGACATTTATGGGAACCCACGGATCCTAGTTGTGGTTGGGCATATACCATTCCCTCAACCATTTCGCATATGAATGATCTATTTGATTAAGGTCCTCGGCCGGGGCAGGAGGGTCAGAACTCCTAGTGCTACTACCCTCAGACTTGGGCTCCTCCTTTACAGCAGCTTTAATTATAGGAGTAATTCTCTCCCCGATGGGTGCCAGCTCTTTTTTTACCTGAAATTTTGGTGTCACCTCCTCCTTAACGAACGGTGACTCTGTATGATGAAAGGAGGCAGCATCTCCTCCTTCACAACGGTCTCAGCCTTCGGCATAGATACTGCAAGAATCAAAGACAGAAGAGAAAGTCAGACTTAGAAATTCGCAGGAAAAACTAAGTGTTGAAAGGCTCCTATGCGCCTAAAGGGCTATGCGGCGAAAGGGCTATGCGCCCAAGGACTATACGCCCAAAACAAACATGTGGGCGCATAACATACAACAGTACGTAGACACATAATATGCAAACAACATGAGGGCACATAACATGGCACCATGTGGGCGCATAGCACACTACTGTGTTGGCGCATGACTACTGTGGGCGCATAAGAATGCTCACAGAAGTATATTGCCGTAGGCGCGTGCGCCCAGGCAGAAGAAAAGTCTGAGCGTCGCAAATTAACGCTCGAGACTTTATTTTTTGAGACGTGGCCTCACCCATAATCGGGTCCTAGGCCGGTGAGGATGCTGTCGTAGGAGGAGAGCCACTCGGTGCAGTTCTTGCCCTTCGCAGATCTCTTGGCTACCTTGGTAGACATGGTTCGTAAAGAAATGAGATAAAGAGTTTTTTTTTAATGTTCTAAGAGAGGAGAGTAATGAACTTTCTCTCTCGTTCAGAGCCTATTTATAGGCATGGGCCACACCTTATGTGCCCCTTATTTCTATGCGCCTATGTGCCCTTTGGGCAGTATGCGCCCATAATGGCCTATGCGCCCACGTGAATATCTAGCCTCTTGCACACTATAAAAGTGCCACTTGCTGACGTAGACGACGTATGAAGGATGGACCTCTTCAAATTATACCCCGATAAATGTGTCAGTTTAGATTTTCAAGAAAGATCTCAACATTCGTCTATCTGACAGGTTAGCCAAACACTATGCGCCCAAAGAGAGAGCCGTGCTATGCACCTATTGCATCACGAGAAGACGATCCATGCTTCTTTCAAAGTATTTTGAACTCGTTCAAGTATCAAAAACATTGAAGGGGGTCTTGTAGAGGCATGAAAATTTCAGCAAATGAAGCCTTAAGCGCCCAAGGCGATGAGGACATATGCGCCCAAGTCCTCCTGTGAAGCTATATGCACCCAAGTCATCCTGTGAAGCTCTATGCGCCCAAGCCACCCTGTAAAAGAGGGCGTATAGCCTCAAACAGGGATATACGCCCAAGCCTAACTCGGTCAAAGCAATGATCAAAACGTGCACCAAAACGTACGACCACGTCGGTCTCCATGAGCAGTCGTGCACCGAAGCATGCGGCCACGTCAACACCACGACCAACCCACGATCTCGCAGCCTGCATGTGCCTGCACCCTATGCACCCAAGGCAGGACCATGCGCCCACATGAAAACCAGTGTATTTTTCTCATGTTGGTGCATAACATCATTCCAGCTCGGAAACTACTATAAAAAGGGATCTCATCCCTCTTCAAAAGACAGAACGGAGAGCATTTTCAAGAGCCTAATTGCTGCACTTTTTGCCAGTGAGCCGAGAGTTAGCAATTTTCTTAGGTTCTCTCCCACTTTTGTAATCGGAGTGTCAACGGAGTAAAGGAGCAACTGCTGCTCGGTCTCCATCGTCCCATTTCCCAGAATTCTTTTTTCTACTCGGGGATCCTCAGCACATGATCTTTCAGGCGTACTCGATTTGTGGTGTCTTATGCCAATAAAAAACGACAGTATTTCTTCTTTTTTTTTGTCCACAACGTGCTAACATCGTGTCATCATCAAGTAAAGTAGTTAAAGCAGGCAATATAGATGCTATCATGAATGAAAACTAACAGAGAATGTACTCGCCTGATACTCTGAGCAAATGATACGAATAGATGTCTGAACTGGAGTCACAAAGTCCTAGTTAATGAGATACAGGTTATAATGAGTTCAATATTAAATAATTGATTTAAACAATGAAGTCTACATGCTACTAGGCCTCCTTAGGTCTAAAGTCAACTATTGGTCAACATTGGTAAACTTGGTCAAACATTAGTCAATATCTAGAGTTTTGGTTTAATAGACCAATATAGTCTATCCTATTACTAGACTAAGGTAGCATTAGGACCTCATTCTAATACTAGATTCAACAACCTATATATAACATATCCTATAGTATACTAACCCAAACCTTTTATCACGTACCATCATCTCAATCCCTATAGTATATGCATATACACATGTGAGTATGTCAAATTGACATTCATATATATATATATATATATATATATATATATATATATATATATAAAAGTCATCCAAATGTACATGAGAGTAACTCCCTCTATCAATCATCTAACCAACTATCTACCCATCTATCTATATGACCATTCCTTTGGACAACTCTTACACATCTCTGTTATATACTCCCTTCTAACTCCTTAACAATTATCAGATGCTCCATGGCCTAACTTTACCTCACAAACACAACATCCTCACACATTATCATTATCACAAGAAGGGTTAAGTACAGATCAAAGGCGACTGATCTAAAGGTATGACTGAATATATATATCAATAAATGGACCAAACTAATCACTTTATTGCCTGACACCAAAGTGGTAACAGGATTGAATATTAAGACATGTATGTTGAATAGTATAGATTGATACAAATCAAATAGGAATAACCAACATTATGGGACTGAACACTAAATGGCATAGACTAAATACCAAAGCAATGAGGACTGAACAACAATGGAGGGGACTCTAAAATGAGGTTGCTTCAAGTTCAAGACTGAACTAAGGGTGTGCAAGACTGAACAGAAAGTGAAGAATGTGTAACAATAATGAACTGATTCCAAGTTTAATTTGTTCAGAGGGGCTGATACAATAAGGTGGTGTGCTGAACAATAGGATACTAGTCCCATCTAATAGTAGTCCACTTACAACACAAACACAATCCACACATGGCACAACCCCCAAACCAAATTACTCTAATCAAATCACTCCAAAATCACACCAAACTCACATATACCCTAGCATAGCGTAACTAGATATATTGCAACTTGAATCAAGTCTTATACAAGATGTACAAACGATTCACAAGGTCAAATATATCAAAGGATCTGAAACTTAACTAATGGAAGAGGTGGGATACCCAATAACATGCAAAACATAACAAGTACACGGAGTGGTCTAAACATTCAAATAATCAAGGTAAACCCGAGCTCAAGTCTATTCTCCCATCCCTCATCTCTGAAAAAGAGAGATTGAAACAAACTATAGGATGTACAAACAAAAGAGGGATTGATCCTATGTAGGTGAGTGCACTCAAATGTATATGTGACTGAACCTATACAAGCAGTGGATGAAGGTAAGGCAAAATTGGACCAATGTAGTGACTAATGATAATATAGGACAAGTTTGGAGCAGCAGAACATGCAACTTGAGGTGCCTGACTGAACCAAAGTGAGAGCAATATGCAAATGAAGGTACATGCAATAATAATATACAGTAGATAAATACAAGGGCTAAAAAAGATTGTAGGTCAAGCCATATGTGCAGTGAATATGTGTGGTACGGGATATGAAGAACAGGTAATGGTTCATCAAGTGAATGTTAATGAGTGCAGTAGTACAGTTTGTATTCGAACATGATTTAGGTGACTGAACTAAGTGTATCCAACTAATCATTAATGAGTGTTAAGTGAGATGAGGGTCTGATACTAACAATGTAGTGAAGAAAGGAATGAATGAAAATCCCTTTTTCCATATGTGGACTGATCCAATCATCAAACCATAGGCACCAAGTGTCACCATAATGACTAAATGTTGGCAAAACTATATGTGGAGTGAAATGATATACAAGGAGAGATAATATGAATGCAGAGAATGTGAGGGCAGGACAATGAGTGATTGATGAAGGACAGATACTTGGGTTGTATGCCGTGACTAATGGCTATCATGGATGAACATGCAAGGATACTAATTGTCTGAACCTATGTAGAGAGATTACATGAGAAATGGGACTAAACAGAGACTCTAGACAGAGCTAAAGGTAATTGGGTTTCCTAATGCATACAAGGACAAATACAAGGAATAATTATTCCCCTATAGGCACACACCAGTACTCTAGGATACTTGACTGATACTCAACTCTTGATACTCTAACCCCTCATCCTGGTTGATATTCAAGCCAAACTCTTAACACTCATCTTGATACTCTCCTACAGTATATGCATGTACATCTCGAGTCATGTATCCAACCCCATATATATAATGTATATAAAACACACTCATATAGAATTAAGATAGATCAAATGATCTAAAATCTGATGTTAAGGGACTGAATAAAGGGTAATGTGAAACTAATTAAATGCAATAAGGTGGGCAGCACATGCCAATTGGTATGAATAATGCATGTGCAGTACAGTGACCAACACAGTGAGCTAAGTGCAGTGTTGAAAGGGAATGTGCAGTGAAATGTTTGAGTGTTTCATAGCAATGAATGATATGAAATGAGTGTGCAGTTTGTGTGAAGGGTGTGTGACAGTGCTGTGTAGATGTGTTCGAATACAGGGTACAGATCATGCAATTGTGAAGGCAGTGTAGAAGCAATGCAAGAGTGAAATGAAGAGTGTAGTAGATCTCAACTGCACAGGAATGAACTTACAGGACATACCAAGGCTCGAATAGGCGATGGTTCATAGCCCCAAGCCTAAGATCTAATGTCCGTCATCTGGCCTACCCAAAATAGTGATTAGATGATGAAACAACATAGTAAATGTCGAGATATAAACCCTTGGTAGCAGAGGATGCACTGTGCAGTGCACACAGTGTGTCTGACCTCCCTGTGGCTGATTTCACATATCAAACAAACTCGAAATCTATAAGATTTCACACACAACCCACAAAAAATTAGCAAAAATATCATATAATTACATTTAAAATTAAAGCACAAAAAGTCCAAAGAGACATTTTATCGAACACTTGAGATACGTATCCGATACTCTTACGATACAAACCTCAAATAGATTCAAAATCGAGCCAAACTCTACCTAATGATAGGGAGTGCCTAAAAGATTGCATCTGTGGAAAGAAAATAGAACTTAAAAGGGGTTTAGATGTTCTTACCAATTGGGAGTTGGAATTCCAATGACAACTTCCTAGATCTAGATTCCCACCAAGCTCCAATGGTCAAATTGCTCTAAATGTCTCCTAGCTAGCCAATTGAGGCTTCCTCTCTTCAAGTGAAAGATATTACAATTGGTTTGGGTGAATTTGGAGTTAATTTGGATGTTAGGAGCAAATTGGGGAAGAACGCCAAATTAAGGTTAGGTTTCTAAATGAAAAGAGGAAGAAGGGGGCGAATAATGACTTATGTAGGGTGAGGGGCTGTTATGGCCGGCCACCATGGTTGGGCTAGGGTTTGGTTAAGTTACAATAGCCTAAAGGCCTTTCTAAGTTGTCATAACAAGCCACTTTCCTAATGGCCCAAACTAACATATTGTTTTTAGTCCTTAATAGGACTCTAAGGGATTTCTGGCTAGATTAGAGTCTAGTTACTAATCGAAGTGCATTAGCTAAGTCTTAAGGATCACGGTTAGTCTCTAGTCAAAAATTCACCAATTTATATCAATAACATTATTTAGTCAATAAAAATAATAACCAAAATAATATGTTTAAGAAAAGTTTAAAATTACCCTTATTTTAGAAAAGTGGTAGTTACAGAAGCGGCCTGGGAGTAGAAAGACGAAAGTACCCAACACAGGGGTGTTCCAATACGCGCGTGCCAAGTCTAACTCATTGTCGCAAAAAGATGCCATGTCAGATGCTGGGGGTAGCCAGTTCTCCACCATTCATGACAATCCCGCATTCTAATCCAACGAAGGATTGTATGACACAGATACCTCCGCAGGCACAAGTAGCCAAAAAACAGAGAGAAATAATTACAATGAGACAAAGGATGATTGCAACCTTCCGATCTATCCTCAAAACGGTAGGACTCAACCCTCTGAACAGAAGAGCGAAAGATCTAATATCCTTTCTACCCACTCGTACATGGTGTCCGTATTTATGGTCGATGGTGACAACAATACGGAAAGCAACAAAGTCTATAGTCAGTAGAAACATATAGAGGTTCTCGAGTAGAGCCTAAACACGTTGAACATTTGTCACGCCCCTGAACCAGAATACTGGAGAGCGGGGGCAGACATAGCCAGCTACGTATATTGAAATAGAAACCACCTCGATATACGGTCACGGCTGTCTAGATATATGAGGGTTTACTACAAGCCAACAGTCTCTTATGGTCATGAACAAGCCTGATGTCTCAATCACAAGCAAGTAAGTAAGGTCGCAAGATGTATGATCATTAAATATACAATAATAAGGCATCCCAAATATTACATATTCAGCTGATCATGAAGCTAGTCATTACAAAATGTTAGGACTAGCAAGAGTTTAGTCGTACATGATCAACCCTAGGATTTGTTAATCATGTATACAGCCCGTAGGCAGACAGTAAGTAAAAGTGCATCGAGCTAACAGGTGCTCGTCGGCTAAACGCCTCAAAAGAATAATTTTACAATGAAGTGGGCAAGGCAAAAAGGAAAACCCACTCTTGGCCCGGGTTTCGTCTAGTTGTCACCATTGGGCTGGAAGCTTGGTAGATCCTCGGGAGCTGCTCCGAAATCTGGCCACACAAAACCAGCTGGGTCAACCCCAGAAAGAGCAAGTGCCACAAGGGGGCCACAAAATAAGAACAAAGCCAGCAATCAGCACAAAAAATCTAATATTAAAACTAGAATTTATGAAAACATGTCAGGATGATATACGACGAGATAACCATGGAACTATTCCGATAGCCAGGTTACAACCCGTAAACCAAACAAGGACCGGGGTTGTAACCCTTCATCTGAACAGAACTTTGTTTCCCACCATTTATCGGCAAGATAATAATACAAGAAATCAAGACAGGGAGCAATCTTGTACTGGATCAAGACATGGTTAGACTAGTTATACCTCATTCAATCAATCACGGCCAAGCAGATACTACGACTTACTACTTTAACTAACTAGGGTTATCACAGGCCTAATTACTAACAAGATGCAGTGAGATTATTCCACAGCTACAAGCCCTATAGACCATCCAGGTTACCCAGATCGAAAATTAGGGGTTGAATTCTGGTGGGTACATCACCCGGGAGACAAATATACCCTTAGGTGACTTAGAGGGTGCAACACGCGACGGTGTACTAGAAATGTTCCCTACTCGACGGCAGGCTACAGATCCCAAGAGCGCCCAGGTAACGGGATTGCCTGTAGCTGTGTCATCTCTTCATGACTACTATGTTATTCTAGTTATTAACCTTAATCTATTTTGGTAGGTACCCCTGACCGTGGTACTCAGGAGTCCCATCCTAGACATGATGCAAGACAGGACAAGTCGATTTAACAAGCAAGCAAGAAGAACCACCTACGGTGTCAAGACAGGTTAAGTTAAGTTAGCTGTCGCAACAATATTAAGTTATCAAGTCATGCTACATGTCAGGAGTGCGCCGCCACGGGCCACTATCAAGTTATCAAGTCACAAGGATTAATTACAAGTTATAAGTTAGGTGGGCACCCCACTGGGTCATTAGCAAGGAGATCAGAGAATACTAGGATCATAATTCACAGAAAATCCCGAAAACCGTACTAGTCATAAACAATTACTTACAAATCGTGTTAGGTCGTGTCGGGTTGAGATAGTCGTGCTGTGTTGAACAGATCTCAGAAAAACCCAATCCACAAAAGAGAAACCAAGTCGAAAAATAAACCAATACTCCAAGAGCCAATGGGATAAGCAAGGGGGTCAGGAAGAAGCAGCGTACGCACAAAAGCACGCACGCAGAGGAAAACGTACGCTCAGGTCATGCGTACGCTCAAGTCTGCGTACCAGGGCACGCTCAAGTCTGCGTACCAAGGCACGCTCAAGTCCGCGTACCAAGGCACGCTCAAGTCTGCATACCAAGGCACGCTCAAGTCTGCGTACCAAGAGACACGCTTCCAACAGGAAGCGTACCCAAGTCTGCGTACGCAAGAGACACGCTTCAACAGGAAGCGTACTCAAGTCTGCGTACGTTACGCTAAAGAGCGCGCGCAGCTCAGTGGCGTAAGCTAAGAAGCTCTGCACACTGCTCACTGCCTTCTCCAACTTCCAACAGGAAGCGTACCCAAGTCTGCGTACGCAAGAGACACGCTTCCAACAGGAAGCGTACTCAAGTCTGCGTACGCAAGAGACACGCTTCCAACAGGAAGCGTACTCAAGTCTGCGTACGCTACGCTAAAGAGCGTGCGCAGCTCAGTGGCGTAAGCTAAGAAGCTCTGCACACTGCTCACTGTCTTCTCCAAACCAGCAAGAACTCCATGGTTGAACCCAAGGCTTCAAAGTTCATAACTTGGCCATCCGAACTCCAAATCCAAATTTCCGAAGTTCTAACTTGGATGAAATTGAATTCTCTTCCACATGGAAACATCAAAACCCATAAAAATCCAACTTAAATAGATCAAAACCATGTAAATCTAAAAATAAGGAAAACTTAGATCTAGAACAATGGAGACTCCAAATCATAAAATGCTAAGTTCTAATGTTGATCACCTTGTCCTAATCTAGCAAATGGACAAATAAAAGAGGGTTCTCATGTGGTGGCAAGGTGCACTTGCCTATGGGTTGGTGTTGTGGAGAGGAAGGAGAAGAGTGTTGTGTAGAGGAAGGAGAAAAAAAAAATTAATGGAGGTTTATGAGGAGAGAGAAAAAGTTGGTAGAGTTTAAAGAGGGTGGGATGTGGTGTGTTGAGGGTGGAGCATAGGCTAAGGTGTTCCAATACACATTAAACCAAACCAAACCAACCCAATCCAATTAAAACCGAGCCATGTCAAAGCCCAAAATACGAGAAATACCGAAATTCCACAAATTGAGAAAAAAATAAAATACAAGCAAAATCTAGATACGAGTATAAATACGAAATACGGGAAATACGGGAAATGAGGGTGACAACTCTACCCACCTTAAAAGAATTCCGTCCTCAGAATTTTTCAAGGAGCTAGAGATTGTCACGACAAGCTACATTAAGCACAGGCAAGTTATACTAAGCAGTTCAATCATACAATCATACAATGCAAGCAAGGAAGGGAAAACGTAAGGCATAAGAAAGACATTATACCTCACGAGTCAAACAGGTAGGGATATCGTGATAAGATGTCGTCCTCACGCTTCCACGTTGACTCACCTAGAGAGTAATGACCCCGCAACACGGACTAATTTAATAGTCTTGTTCTTGAGTATCTTCTTCCTCCGGTCCAATATAGACACGGGCCTCTCCTCATACGAAAGGTTGGTACCAACAACCAATTCCGAATGGTCTAGGATGTGGCTCGGGTTCGGAATATACCGTCGTAATTGGGACACATGCAATACATCATTGTCACCCTCATTTCCCGTATTTCGTATTTTGCCCGTATTTTGATTTTGCGTATATTTTAAATCTTGCCTAACTGCGGTATTTCGATATTTCTCGTATTTTTCTTATTCGGATTTTCGGTTTGGTTTAATATGACTTGGTTTGGTTTGTAGGAATGAGAACACCTTTAGCTATCTTGCACCCTCAAGAACACCACAACAACCCCCCATTAAAATCCCACCAACTTTTTCTCTCTCCCCATAACTTCCATTTATTTCTTCTTCTTCTTCCTCCTACCACCACCAACATCCCCACCATAGGCAAGTTGCATCTTGCCATTTAATGAGGCCCCATTTTTATTTTGATATTTAGTTAGACTAGAGCTCTAGGACCAATGTTAGAGCTTGGCATTTTGGGTTTTGAAGCTTGGATTTCCCTAGATCTAGACTTTGTTCATTTTCGGATTTCTTTAGATTTGATCTATTAAACTTGAATTTTGGTTGGTTTTATTGTTCCCATGTTGTAGAGGGTGGAATTTTACCCAAGTTAGAGCCTTGGAAGTCCGGATTTGGAGCTTGGATGGCCGACTTATGGTGTTCCAAAGTTTTGGAACCCATGGGTTCTTCTCCTCGGCTTGAGGAGGAAGACGACCTCCAGGCGCGCCTCCTTGGCCGATCGCGCCTACTTTCCTGGCCGCGCGCTGTTTAGCGCTGCGCGCCTCCTTGGCCGATCGCGCCTACTTTCCTGGCCGCGCGCTGTTTAGCGCTGCGCGCCTCCTTGGCCGATCGCGCCTACCTTCCTGGCCGGGCGCTCTTTAGCGCTGCGCGCCTCTTTTGGCCGCGCGCTGTTTAGCGCTGCGCGCCTCCTTGCGGGCCACGCTGTTTAGCGCCTGGTCCGATTGCGCCTGCTCCCCTGACTAGGCGCACTTTAGCGCGTAGTGACTTAGGCGCACTTTGACCCTTGGATCCTAGGCGCGCCTTGCTGGCTCGACCCAGGCTCACTCTAGTGCACCCTGACTAGGCGCGTTTCACTGGTCAGCGGCCAGGCGCACCTTGTTGGTTTCGACTTAGGCGCACTCCAGTGCACCTCATCTTAGGCGCACTCCAGTGCACCTCATCCTAGGCGCACTCTGGTGTGCTGCCTCAACCAGGCGCGCTCTAGTGTGCTGCTACTAGGCGCACTCTAGTGTGCTTGTTCCCTGGCACACTCTAGTTCACCTACACCCTAGTGCCTTAGTGCCTGCTTTATAACTTGGTTTTCTTTGATATGATTGGAGCTTTTGAGATTTTGATTGCTCACATGCACAACTTGACTTGGTCTGACACGTCTTGACACTATTTTCTATGATTTGGCATGGTTTGGCCTGCAGCTAGTTTTCTCCTATCTGTTGAATATCTTGTTAATAACTGGGACCGGTAACTTGATAACTCGGCTTGACTTGATAGTGGCCCGCGGTGGCGCGCTCCCGACTTGGCATGACTTGATAACTCAACTTGACTTGACTTGATAACTTGGCTTCACTTGATAGTGGCCCGTGGCGGCGCACTCTTGACTCGACTTGACTTGTCTTGACACCGTAGGTGTACTACCTGTTGCTCTGTGCAAATCACTTGTCTTGTCTTGTATCATGTCTAAGGGGTGACTCCCTGGGTACCACGGCCAGGGACTCACACAAAAATTGGACTAGGTAATGAGTAGACCAAATTAGAACATGGAGAATTCCCGGTCACAGGCAGTCTCGTTATCTGGAGGCATTAATGGACTTGTAGCTTGCCGACGAGTAGAGCACATTTCCAGCACACTGTCATGTGTTGCACCCTCTAAGTCACCTAAGGGTACATTTGTCTCCCGGGCAATGTACCCACCTATAACTCTCAACCCGCGGAAGGATAACTGGATGGTCTGCAGGGCTTGGGACTGGGAGTTTCTCACCTGCATCTTGTTAGTAATTAGGCTTGTGATAACCCTAGTTAGTTAAAGTAGTAAGCCGTAGTACTTGCTTGGCCGTTGTGAAATGGATGTTGTCCAGCCTTGTCTAAGTCTTGTCTAGCCCCTGTACCTGGAACTCTTGGTCATGATTGTTTTACTTATCTCTAACGATAAATGGGTAGAGACAGTGAGCTATTCAGGCGAAGGGGTACAATTCCGGTCCTTGTTTGGTTAAGGATTGTAACCTGGCTCCCGGAATGGTTCCACGTCCCTAGTCATTTATCGCTCTGTGTACTTTTACTACTTGTACTTTCTTTTATTCTTTATGTTCTGATATGCTGGCTTTTGTTCTTATTTGTGGCCTCCTTTGTGGCACTTGCTCTTTCTGGAATTTGACCCAGCTGGTTTTGTGTGGCCAGATTTCGGAGCAGCTCCCGAGGATCTACCAAGCTTCCAGCCCAATGGTGAACACTAGACGGAACCCGGGCTACGAGTGGGTCTTCCCTTTTTGTTTCACCCACTCATATGTAAATTTATTCTTTTGAGGCGTTTGCCGACGAGCACCTGTTAGCTCGATGCACATTTACTTACTGTCTGCCTACGGGCTGTAACATGATTAACAAATCCTAGGGTTGATCATGTATGACTGAACTCTTGCTAGTCCTATCATTTTGTACGACTAGCTTCATGATCATCCAATATGTAATATTTGGGACGCCTTATATATATATATTTGATGCTCTAACATCTTGTAAACTCTGTTAATTG